>JAFELO010000075.1:269127-324644 GCA_017140195.1 Eumaeus atala
CGTACATACTTGGTCGACATGGGTTTTACATTACATTGGTTGTCAATATTAATACTTAGACATTTTTTGCCTCATAAAAAATATCTATTTTCTTGCTTTAACAAGAAATAATTAGGTTATGACTACAGCGATTGGCACTATACTGCATTATTTTTGTCTTATTTATGTTCAACTTTAAATTATTTTTACACACCCAGAGCCTAATGGATACCAGTGCTTTATTTATTTAGAATTGTATGCCTGTTCTCAAATTTGACTTAATTCCCACTGTAATATCATCGGCAAATGGAATAAAGCCGTGGGTTGTAGCTTTGGGTAAATCGTTTATAAATGTGAAAAATAAAAGATGTCCTAAGTACACTGCCTTGTGGCACACCTCAGGCGTTTTTCCGCTGCAATTATGTCTGTATCGAGGGCTTTTATGTTCATTCATATATGACAACTCTACATATTGTAGTCTATCTGTTAAGTAACTGGCTAACCATTTATGTGGATGCCGTCTAACGCCGTTAAACGCTTTGGCAATCAATGTCATCAAATGAAAGCAAGCTATAGAGGTATGTACTGTTTCCTAAAGCCAAACTGGTTTGGATTTTGTAAACTGAACTTGGTCAATTAGTTATAAATTTTATCGTACATTTTTTTTCAAAAGTATTAGAGAAAACGGGAATTAGTGTATTTGGTCCATAATTTTCTATCTTAGTCTATCGCCTTTTTTGTATAAAGATTTAACAATTGAGTATTAAAGCTTTGTGGGAAATATTGCCTCATCAAGTAATAGATTTATAATGTGTCCTATAGGAGCTGAAAATTTTTTGGCACATAGTTTTATAATATGTGTATTAATTTTATTGTAACTTACGGATTTTGAGTTTTTAGTACTTTAATAATTTGAAAACATCATAGGGTATAACTGGAATGAGAAATGGACATTAGTTTACATGAGGGCACATTTCTTTGTAACTAGTATGAACAGCAGTTTGATTAGAATTATTACCTAATGTAATAAAATGGGAATTAAATGAATTTGCCATGGCTGACGGATGGTTAATGGGTGGGTTATTTATTTTTATAACCTTTATAATATTATTATGTACATCATTATGTTTATGGTACTTATTTAAATTAGAGTAGATAACATCCACGCTGCTTTACAACAATTTTTTGATTGTCTAATATACGTAGGTAGTGTTTATTTGTGTTTGACAGACATTTCTTTTGAATCCTAGAATATTTTAAATTAATCACTTTATTAACAGTTTCTTGTGTGTATATATTTAAGGTAAAGTATTATATTTCTAATACAACTTTTTTATCCCTTTAATCAACCATCTGTTGCGTATTCTTTTGTGTTTTCGTTTAATTTGTATAAACGGAAAACATAAATCATTGAAAAGTGCAAAGAATACGAATATAGCTCACAATGATCTTAGTTATGCAATAAGATCATTGTGAGCTATATTCGTATTCTTTGCACTGAAAACATCGTCAAAAATAAGGCAAATACGCAAAATTTTCGTATATTTTCTCGCGAGTAGCCTCTATGTTTCTCAAACCAGAATGACGATTTCTTAAAAAATATTTAAAGTGGTCAAGGAAAATAATAGTAATTTGGCGGTTTCGTGATTCGATAATCCCAGTGTTAAATTTAAAGATTGTACATTAGCTAAATTACTCATTATCAAATCAATACAAGAATTACTTCTTGTTGGTTTTAATATGTAATGCATAAAATTAGAATTATTTAGCAGGAAATTTAAGTTGGTGACTGATTTCATTTTTAAGGATGTCGATATTCTAATCACAACATAGTATAACACTAGGTGGAGTACGCCTGGACTTCAACTTTCACAATAATGCATTCTTTTCTTCACAAATATATTAACACCCGATGACGGAGTGCGATAAACGCATAGGAAAATTTAAAAGTTTATGATATATTTATAACATTATATGCAAATAGAAAATCTCTCGTCCTTACAAATTTCAGTTAGTTTATAAAACAAGGGCGCACTTGGATAGACATTATTAATGTTTTCGAGGGGGCGAACGACAACAATTAATTAAGGCATATTTATCGTTGGTTATAAAAGCCGGCGAAAATTTAAAATAATATATTGAGCTTTGTGACACAATTTGCGGGCTGGAAGGCATCTTGTCCATTAGTCCTTTAATAATCTCACTGACTTTTATTTTTACATTATTGTTTTATATACATTGTCTTTTTTAAAGATCTTTAGCTGATAGAGAATATTACGGCATGGAACGAGGGAAGTGGGAAGTTTTCTCGCATAATACAGATCCAGTGCCGGTTGCGTCTGTAATCTAGTCCTATGAAGCTATTTTGACAAAATAGCATAGCCTTCAGTGGGTCCCTTCGAAGAAATTTAACGTTATAATATTTTTTCATAATACATATATTGTAAATCTTGATAATAATATATCATTTATATATTTTGATAGTAATAGTATTACACTATATTTGTATCTGTTTTATGACTTCACCAAATAGGCCCAACGGAGGACCACTGCTATTGTAAACCAACAAACACAGTTTTTTTATTTTCCTCAATTTGTGACACCGCAGTATATTAATAAACAGGTCAAATTGTAGGCAATTATTTTTTATACACCCAAAAGATCAATTTTTAGAACTACCCACGCCCATGAACATCTGTAATATAACTATGCCGATGCATTATCCTCCTCCCCCCAATGGCCCACCGTCCACTCACCAACCGCATGATATCGTATTGCGCCGGTATCATATGAGATATCCCCGGACATAGTATATATATATATATATATATATATATATATTCCACAGGTTCTAAATAGTGTACGTGTAGCGGCTAGTCTTTAGTCGTATGCTCATATGGTGCATACGACTAATATGCTATTCTAAATATGCGAATTTTTATCACATTTGTTTTAGGAATGTTTAAAATAAAGAAAATAATTAATTGAGGACTAAAACCATTTTAATGAATTATGGTTTAAAATTGATCTTACATTAATATTATAAAATAGTAAATTTCCAAACGCACGTGTTGACTATTTTACTATGTCTTCAGCTCGTCAACCATCAAATTAAGTTAACATGTAAAACATGTATTTCATGGAATACAAAAAGTCCTATGAATTTGACATTTTAGTAGCAACTGATGTAACCGGACATTAATATCATAATTCGTTGGTTATTTTTTTAATAAGGTTCATTTTTTTAATTCGCAGATCTATAATACAGTGTCTGAAACCCCTCTTTTTATTGAATAAATTATTCGGGTGCTAGCAAAATAATTCAATTTAATGAATTGCTTCCGAAATATTTACTAGGGTGGATCTAAAAGTTCGTGGCCCAACCTACATGGAGCTATGATATCTTTTTAAATCTACCGTCATTTGTTATTATGAATGAAATTGTGTCATATTGATTTATTGTGCGCAGTTTCATTCCGACACTGCACAATATAAATTTTCTGTGATTATTTGTTTCAAGCAATCTGACGCAATTTTCAATAATGGAAAAAATTGAACACCGTGCAGTCATTAAGTACCTCAATAAAAAAGGCCTATCACCAAAAGGCAAGATATGGTGAACACTTTGGGGGAGTCTGATCCATCGTATTCCAGTGTCAAAAAGTGGGTAGCTGAGTCTAAGCACGGTCGTGAGAGCATTAAAGATGATTCTAGGAGTTGAAGGCCTACATTCTCTACCACGAAAGAAAACATAGATAAAATTTGAGATCTCGTACTGGGTGATCGACGTCTGACTATTGGTAAGATAGCTGAGATAACAAACATTAGTTTTGGCCGAGTGCAACACATAATAACGGAAGAGTTGAGGTTCCATAAGGTTTCTGATCGCTGGGTCCCGAGGTGCTTTCAGCGGAACAAAAACGAGTTCGATACACAATTTCGCGAGACTGTTTGGAACTTTTTGAGACTGATCCCGAGGACTTTTTGTATAGATTTGATACCATGGATGAAAGCTGGGTTCACCACCATACTCCTGAATCGAAGCAACAATCCAAACAGTGGAAAAGATCAGACTCTCCCACACCGAAAAAGGCAAAGGTCGTTTTGTCGACCAACAAAGTCATGGCTTCTGTTTTTTAGGATGCGAAGGGCATTATTTTTGTAGATTATTTGCCGAAAGGTCAAACTATAAATTGTAGTTATTGTTGTAACCTTTTACGAATACTCCGGGAAGAAATAAAAGAAAAAAGGCAGGAAATGTTGCGTAAGAAAATTTTGTTTCATCGAGACAATGCAGGGGTTCACACTTTGGTTGAAACAATGTCTGTAATCCATGATTGTGGCTACCAATTGCTGCCCCACCCACCTTATTCGCCAGATTTATTCCTCTCTGATTATAATTTAGTTCCAAATTTAAGAAAAACATTTGGGTGGCTCGAAATTTTCGACCAAGGACGAGGTGATGGTCGCAATAAACGATTATTTCTCCGACCTTCCGGAATCTTTTTTTTTCGAGGGGATAAACAAGTTGCAGGTCAGGTGGAAGTAGTGTGTTGTACTAGATGGAGATTATGTCGAAAAATAAAAATAAATTTAGATCCACCCTCGTACTTTATACTTCTATTGATTTGAAGTAATGAGCACTATACTTTTATATTAATAATGTGGTGGAACTTTAAAATGTATTTGTCAATTTGATTTCACTTTTTTATGAAACACAGTTATAAAAATCCTGTCAAGAGCGCGCATGGAGCATTCTGTACCAGCTGAGCGGGTAATCGAGCAACGACAAACTAAAAAATTTTGAGAGTATGTAATCCTTCTGTATGAAATAAACTACGAAGTACTTTTTATTCTATTGTATTGGGATGGATCCGTACTTCCGAGTCGCATTAGTTGTCAACTATGATATTCTTAGATTAAAAAATACGATTTTGTTTTGATCGAAATCTATAAAATGAAATAAACATCTATTTATGAGTCACTATCGAACTTGTATGAAGTACAGAATGTGAATCTTGTAGTGATCTTTTGATTCCAAAAATAATTACTAATATACTTTGACATTTTACCGAAGCACCCGAAAATGTGGGTGATTTCTTCAGAGAAATTCCCCCATTAAGAAGATAATCTTCGTTCTACATAAATATATCTGCCACTATAGGGACAGCGAAAAACACATCGCTACTTCATCTACTCAGTAATAGAAATTATTGTTTTAGCTACAAGTAAGATAAAGTTACAATATATCAGCACATTCCAGTAGTAGATACTTATCCTTGACTGATGGATTTTGTTGCTATACATTCCTCTATTGTTAAGCAAATAAGGCTTAAACCAAAGCGTACCATCGTTTGTAGCTATTATAGCAAGTTTCTCAAATATCTGGAATAAAATTTTTTATTTTAATTAATTATTTAAAAAAATGTTTTATAATTATATCTGTATCAAACAGAACATCAAGTATAATTAGTAGCAACAGATTTTATACGCATGAGACATGAGCGTTATGCAAACCACATATTATTATAAAAAAATATCCGTTCTAAATCGCATTTGTGTCACAAGGTCTCTTTTAATATAGAATAGGTGGCAAACGAGCAATCGAAACATCACGAAACGCTACACTGAAGATGTCACTTTACGGTGGTATAATGTGATCGAGAGGTACATCCCCGATCGTGCAGGCCCAATTGCGTTGCATAGGAGGATGTGGTGTAGTGCCAATGCATAGCACTACGTCCTCCTATGTAGCATGGCACTACCTCTTCCTACAAGTATTAAAGTATTCCTCTAAATATTTCTCAAATTAGTTTAGGAAACAATTGAAGATAAAAGCGTGTTTCGTAGTAGAAAAAGAATTCACGGGGATGAAAAGGCAGGCTTTCAGTTTTTGAATAATAAAGACAAGGGTGGCGAATTTTTTTTAATATTGGTAAAACGACATTACCTCAATTGGTGGAGGTAATTTTACCTTTTCAAAAGGTTCCATTACGCTAATATGTAGGTTGCGCGTTGGAATTTATTTCTAAATAAGCGACGAGTGACTTCTTTGTGTATGAGAATTGTTGTTGTGAATGATTACACACAGATCAACAAAACACGTACTATAGACGAGGCAGCGAGAGTCTGAACTTTGTAATACACGCCTACGTCAGTTTCATTGCAGAGGGGGCAAACAAGAAATTGGATCGTTTTGATGACTAATGACACCCATAGGCATCCGCATTATTGTTTTCATGCAGGTACGTTTCCCTGCTCCTCCCTTCTAATGGGTCACCGACTACTGAGGTTTGTATCCTAAAAATGCTACAGGAATGCGGCATAGCGCCATGCCTATTACTTACTTGCACATATGACAAAAAGTCTGTATATAATAATTGACATAGTAACATCTCAAGTTAACACCTCAAGACCGCAAAAAATAATAAGTACTGTTTGCGTTAATCGGAACAACTAAAATTATAATTCTTCGGATTTTTAAAAAAATTGGTACTTCAGGACACTTGTTATCTCAGTCAACCCGTGACCATGGTTGCTGTAAAGCTTCTGAAACGTCGGGCTACATAAATATACCGCGATAAAATCCGTAATAGTAGTTTTATTGTAATGACTAACGCTCGTTTAAACTTAAGACATCAATATTGTGTAAGTTGTATTGTTTGTGTCAGTGTGATCGTGTTGTCAACACATGACCCATGCGGAAGACCGACGCTGACAATTATGTCCGCAAATGCCGAGTTATTGGGAATTTTTTTCATGGTCTACATAAAGTTAGAATTAGAACTTCTTTATTGTTAATAAGTCTAAGGTACAATATGTAGTTTCATGTAGTTTTTGCAAAAATAAAGATGTTATTTATTTCCTTACAATAAAAGTTACACATTCAGTAAATTTCTGAATTCAACGGAAAAGGATTCAACGGAATATATTTATAAAAAAAAAATTCTATTAGCTTAATGAGAGGCATAAATATAGTAGCGGGTACTACACCGATGGGTCAACTATGGAGGGTAAGACAGGATGTGCTATTATATCTGGAAATGATTGCCACCGCTACAGATTGTTGGATGGCCATTCGATATTTAGCTGTGAAGCAATTGCTATTCTTAAATCTTTAGAATGTATTCAAAATCGAACAAATTTGAAGAAACACGTCATTCATAGCGACTCCAAATCATTTTTAACGGCACTTCAAAATATTAAAAATATTCACCCACTCATTACAGAAATTAAGAAAAAATTCTTCACCTCATAACTTTGATATTGAACTGATTTGGATTCCTAGTCATCAAAGCACAATTGAAAATGAGAAGGCGGATATTGAAGCTAAAAATGCAACTAACATAATGTAGGTAGATAAATCAATTAAAGCAATTCGTTCTGAAATTGAAAAGTTTTTGAAACTCGAAATTAGAAAGACTTGGAACAAAAATTGGATAATAGGGAACACAAGTAAATTAATTGCTATAACAAATTCTATTTTTAAAATAACCCTAACCAATTAAATGTAACGTTCCTAACAACACAAAAGATTACTTAGTTGGAGAGGGATGGATACATACACTCGATTTTATAAAAATTATTAAAGTTTATAAATCTATTTAAGTTCATACCGTGGTCGTTAGGGATTGTTATAACACGACATTAAATAAGTTAATGAAATAAAAAAGTCACATTCGTGCCAATAACTTATGTCATCATTATAGGACCTTTTCAAAGTATAGGGGAACAAACGTGACATCAGAACCATTTAACGACTAACGGTGCTTAACTAAATTGATAGTTGCAGTCATTTCTACTCTCCAATAGGGCCATAAATTAAATGAAATTAGAATATTTATGTGGTAAGTTTATACAATTACAAGTAATATTAGCTATCTGAGGAACTATATGTAATCCGGATGAAGCTTATTTCTTACATAAGGGGGCAAATGGGGTATCTAACAATTTCGGTGATCATAGACGCCCGTGGATGTCTATACAACGAGAGATATGCTCGTGCGTTGTTCTGACTTAGCTCATCCCCGAATGGGCCACAGTTAACTGACGAACCCCATTACCTAAAATAACTACTAGATACCTTTATGTCTATGGGCGTCAGTCATCATAAAAAGAATACGGTTTCTCGTTTGCCCCCGAAATGGAAAAGACTTTCTTCCGGGCTCTTTTGTTCTCTACCTTGGTGTACATCTTAAAATTTCTACCAACAATTACTATTTACAGTTTCAATGATAGATAATATTGACTATGTTCTATCCAGTCTTTAAACACGTATTTACATATTCTGTTATTAATTACAGTACCTCAAAATTGCACCTTTAATCAAACGCTATGAAATAGCTTCAATTTTATCTACCGGACGGTGGCTTAGTTAGCAGCGGAATTACTGTCGCGAATCCAGTTATGATTTTCAAACTTATGTGAGTGAGTCAAATTTATATCTGTGTTAGGTTTGCATTAACTAATTTTTTAATGGAGTGGAGGTAAAAACTAAAAACTCGACACGGTAATTATGTAGTAGTCTATTGGTGTTGATAGTTATTACAAAGCTCCGATGGTTGGTCTGCTCCCCCATACTATAAAAAAATCCTTCTTCCTTCTTAATTAGCGCGCAACCAATCAAATAAAAGACAAGTTGATTGGAATAAAAGAACCATGTAGTACGAAAAAACCACTTTAGAATATTTATTCGCATAATTTCATATTCAATTCCACTAAAATCACATTAAAAAAATATCCCGTAAGTGACAGTAAATATGCGTGTAACATTTTTCCTAACGATGTAAAATAATATAGGTTGAAATCGCTGTATTTCAAGTGCGAAAAGAGAACACTGTATTATTAGCGCAGCGCTGATTCAAATATTCCAAGTATGAACGGAGAAGATGCAAGAAAAATACCAATTTCGCATGTCATGTCAAACGACGTTTTGACAAGGTTATTTTTCCTTCGTCCAAAATGACAAATATACCCTTTTCATCTGCCATCTGGAAACTGAGATTCCTCGCGAGACACTAGTAAATGAGAGTTCTGGTAACTAGAGCCTTTGTTATCCCCGACTTGAATATAATTTTAGTGATATTCATCGTGAGCAATATTTTTGTGTTCAAGGAATAGAAAACCGAGAGTTTCTGAAATTAAAATCTACTAAAATTTTCGAAATTAGTTTTTTTTTTAATAATTAATAAAAGACATCCCTTGCAATTGGGCTATAAGGGTATTACGCCTTTCATTCTACGGATTGGCGGAGTTCAGTAATACTCAAAGAATTTTTGAACATCGGAAGATACTCAGTAACATTCAACCAATTGTTGAAGTTCCCAAGACACCCAGGTTACTACTATCCTATGAAACTTCTCTGTTTAAAAAAATATAAAAGTTTCAAAGTAGGTACAGTATACTTCAACAACAACAACACATCTTCACACCAGTTCCCTAATACGGTATGCAGAGATATACTAAATATATACCCAATGCTGTGAAATACATATTGCCTATCCCATCGCAAGTATTATTACTATAATTTTTACGTCTCAACTGTATCTTATTCGACATCAATTTGTATCAATCTTATTTTTCATTAATTTAACATTTAATGCACATAAACTTAAGTCGTAATAATACATTTTGAAACTTCTGGTACAAAGGTATAGTTTATTCAGCGCTTTGCTTACAAACTGTATAGATTGGCGATATCATCACCCCTCCCGCCTCAAGTAATCAGTACGCACATGACATAGTACAACTATAATAACGGCGAGAACCTGATAGCTTTCTATATAGCATGCCATAAAATGGAATCAAACATTACCAGAGAGCTGCTATTATAATGTACATGCCAGCATTACTTCGATGACACCTTGCTCAGTTCTAGATTTTTAAATGGGACTGGGGATTTACAAGACATATATCCGGTCACGCCTCACTTACGCCGCCCCCGCATGGTACGCGCTAACCTCCCAGGCCCAGCGGAAACGCCTGCAAGCCCAGCAAAATATATCCCTACGAGTCATCACGGGTGCCGGTCGCTACGTCCGCAATGATGTGATCGCGCGTGACTTGCGGATAGAGTCGCTGGATGAGTTTGTGGTTCGATTGTCGAGCGCTATGTTTAATAGGGCAGACAATGGACCGCATGCTCATCTACGTGACCTGGCCCCGCTGCACGTGCGACCACCTGACGGGAAACCGTATCCGCGTGAACTCCCCCCCCCGTGATCCACCAAGCGGACTAGGGACTGCGTGTCCTGCGATCCGGACGAGGATCACACATGCGCACGTATGACACACCTAATCGCAACTCACCACAGTCACAACATACCACATAACACACAGGCCCTAAATGGGCCTACATTTCCCTGAGCCAAAAGCCAGGATGGCAAACCGCAATTTTATTGCGGCCCCGTTACCGAGGGGATACTCGTCCCCTTGCGACCCAACCCGGGTTATGAGGTTCGCCTCGATGTCCGTAACCCCCCAGAGTTTCTGTGGAGAAGACCAGCAGTGATTTTTAAATGGGTTCATTAGGACAACTGACCTACATGAGCGTACATAGATGGTAAATTTTAAGAAATAAAAAATGAATTTACAGAAAAAAAATACTGGTCAAAGAAATTAATAAGAAGGTGGCATAGAATCGACTGACTTAAATACAAATCCTACCCTATTTTTTATAACAAACTAGCAGTGGGTTCCTTTTGTGATTGCCAAGGCCCATCGATGGTATGCAGATGTATTCCTTCTCTCATCCCCTCCAAAAAGCCAACGGAAATTCATAAACCACTCGTAATTTTAAGAACACAACTACATCATGGTCGGTATCGTGTGAATGAGAGGTACCTCCCCGGTCATAATAGTCCAATACAGCAAAACTCTATCTCTTATAATGAAATTACCTTATACGAAACATATCTGATATAATGATAATAATATTAATATTTATGGACATATCACACTTTATGCGGGGAAACGCACTTACGCGCCTGCGCTAGCGTCTATACCGCAGAGCTTGATAACAAAAGCCTGCAACCAATGCGTTCACCCCGTGATGACCTTCGGGGCCGAAACATGCCCTGTCTACTTAGGACTGGACCTCTAGTTTGCGGTAGCTCAGCGGGATATTGAATGTGCTATTTTGGGTGTTTCTTTGTCCGACAGAATGCGTAACCAAATCTTAACACAGACAACAAAATATTCCAATATCGCGCGTAGAATGAGTTCGCTGAAGTGGCACTCGATCAGATGGCAGATGGGCCACTAAGGTTCTGGAATAGAGGCCGCGTGTAGGAAAAAGAACTGTCAGTCGACCGTTCACCAGGTGGGAAGGCGATCTACGTGCAGTACCTGGGTTTATCTATTTAACTGAGACATTGTTATTAATTGTTAGATTGATAATTTTCTGTCAAAATATAGATCTTTTTCTATTCAATACTTGCCATTGCAAGCTGATTTTATATAAACATTGAGTAACCAACAGTATGAATGCCCACAATACTGTGCAGATAAGTACATACATAAATTTATTATTTGTGTGTGCGGGTACCTGCATGTATGCGTACTGTGTGTATGTGTGTGCGTGTGTGTGTCTGTACGTATGTGTGTGTATGTGTATGCGTGGTTGTTTCGGGCACCCTAGCCCTAGAATAAGTCTTGGGTTCGCGGCATGACGGTCACGAAAAATACACAGTCCTCTGTTGCGTAAAATCGTCCCCTGCTCTCACAGAGCAGTGTCGCCATGGGACTATGTGTATTTCTCTTATATTTTACAATATTTACATAACTAGTGCAAAATAGTTTTCCATAATCTACTGGTCAATGTAAACAATAAAACAAAACTATACATTGATATAACTAACTTAATTAAAATAAATATTATTTCTTCTCCAGAGGATTACACTAATACACACGTGTTAGCGCTCTCAATGCTTTTCACCTCACAAATTATGCTCTGACACTAAAACATTAGCATTCCCCCTCTGGATCTCCATGCTCAGGACCTGTACCTGACTTTTGAAGCCTGGGAAGCCCCGCGTATTCTGGGGTAGGGCGAACATATGCTTATTGACGATAATTGCAAGAGGCAAACGCAACTACGGATTCCCTTCCAAAAAGATCTCAACCGCAGAGATCGTGGTTCTTGGCAATTTTAACGCCCATCATGTTGAATGGCTAAACTCACGCATTACCGGTCACGCTTGTAAATCTGTTCATGACTTTGCCTTAGCATATGGTTTAGCACAACTGGCACTGGTCTCATCGCTCACGTGAATCGCGGATGTGGAGGACCATACATCTTCCCTGTTGGACGTCCTGTTGGCCTCTAAGCCGGAAAGCTACCAAGTTTCTGTCAATGCTCCACTGGGCTCGTCAGACCACTATCTTACCGCAGTCGGCAGTGCGGAGGCAGTTAAACGCAGATCGCGGCCACGTTTTCTTGGCTGCCGGCGTGCCTGGCACTATAGGTCAGCAGATTGTGATGGGATGCGTCTTCTCTTTGCGTCTTACCCATGGAGACGAATGTGCGGTTCACTGAATGATCCCAACGTTGTTGCTGACGCTGTTGGAGATGTGGTGCAGCAAGGAATGGAGCTCCTCATACCGCACGCATCGGTACCCATTGCTGGTAAATCACAGCCGTGGTTCAATCGCTACGCTGTATGCAAGAGTGCTACCGGTTCTGGGATCTTGCGACAGCGTCTCAGGATGAAAAAAGCCAGATCATTGAAAAACGAGTATAATCACGCTTCCAAGTACTACAAAGGGTTCATTACTGGGGCAAAGTCCGATTACATCGGCAGAATTAGCGGGAGGCTAGTTCGCCTTTCTTCGGGAACTCGTCCTTTCTGGTCCCTCGCCAAGGCTGTTCTAGGGAGTTTCCGTACAGCTTGGTCCCTTTGCATTACAAAGAAATGTTGGCTCGCTCTGCATCTTCTAACGCATTTACAACGGGGAGTGTTCTGAGGAGTTGTTCGGATTAATACCAGCAGCCGAATTCCATCTCGGACATCACGACAGAAATCTAAGTTCCACCGCCACCACCTTGATGTCCCAAAGTCTGCAACTGTGCATTTCAAGTGCAATTTCTTACCACGCACAACAGCGATGTGGAATCAACTGCCACCGTCGGTATTTCCGAATAGATACGATATGGGATTCTTCAAGAAAAGTGCTTACTCTCGTTTTTAGGACCGGCAACGTGCCTACATAACCTCGGGTTATGCGGATATCTATGGGTGGCGGTAATTACCTACTACTTTCTCGTTTGCCCTTAACATTGTATAAAAAAAAGGTTAAACATTTGCAGGGATGTGAGCAAGCGTTAACGATATTGCTATTCACCATTACCGCTACAGATCGATCGTAACGACCGACGTGTCGCCTGTTTATTGTTACGGTGGCCTCTTTATATAAAGGTTGATAATGCGCTCGTTACACGCTGAATGGTAATTGACACGTTACTTTTATTGTTACTCATCCGATGAATTTTCCACAATTATTTTCAATAATTACTTTTCTTGGCATTCTTGGTAAAAAATGTTAATCGGGATTGGCATAAAAATAAATAACCACCTAAATAAATAACATTTGCGTTTTATACACATTTTGTTGCCTTACGGGTTTAAGCACGATAAATAAATACGCAATATAAGGTATATTCGGCTCGTGACCTCGGATGGTATAATCCAGCTGAAACGTCGAATAAACGACGACGAGTATTTAGCCATTGATAACTTTTATTAAGTATTTATTTATAATGTTTAAGCCCGTAGTGTTACGTATCCGTGGTTGATATCCGCTTTAAAATCCGTTCTGTAGTTTTTTGAAAAAAATCATCATATATAGACAAACAGCCTTGGGGATTTTGCCTTACAATAAATAAGATATTATATTCAAGATTGGCTGTGCCCATTAAAATTGGTTTAGCACTTACAGAGATTGCAAAGTGTACAACGAGCAGCAGAGAAGCCATCTGGTCAGTTGTAGCCCATGATTATGCCCCTAACCAGTGTTTAAGCACATACGTTATTCAACTCGAACTCATCTGTCTAATGGGCCCTAGGGACTCTCCACGAAAATCGACAGTACCGCTATCAATTTGCATTATCATTTGAGCGAGAGTTGAAGCTTAAGCAGTTAAATCACTAAACATATTATTTATCGTCATTTGTTATGATTTATACTAATTACATATAGCATAATAACACATGCGAAGTACAATTATATATAATTCAGACTATATAAATTGTTATAAAACTCTCTCATCGTTACCCGTGGAGTCGGCCCATTGTATTTCAAATTACACTTGGTTCATCTTCAAAGTTACCGGAAGGAAAAAAAACTGTCTTAGAACCGCAGCAAATTTAATCAGATAAAAGTAAGAGGAAGAAGAAGCGACTGCAATTATGCTGCAGTCAAACTGGGCGGCAGATTGTAATAGCAATAACTTATACAAGACAAGAGAGTAGAGGGCAGCCTATAATCTATTAGTGAATTATAAATGGAGATTGTCCATTTATGAAAGTAGTTATGAAAAAATCGTTTCCACTTCTCCCATACTATCCACGAGGTCACTGAGGACTACCTTGGCAATACTACAATTAGGAGCGTTATAATTCGCTCGCTTTGCCATGACAAATTCATTAACTATTCTTTCGAATGATGTGATGTCACATTAGTAAATACTTCGTCTTTTTCCGTAGATAAATGTATAAATACTGTTTAACATAGTCTATTCCGATTTCATCCATTCCATTTGGTGGTTGCTGAGAATCCAAACGGCTAATGACATTTATCATAACATTACTTATCATTACTGAGATATACGAAACAAAAGGGCTCTACAACAGAAAAACAAACAAAGTGATATGTTTGAAATAATTTAAAGTCGGCATATAAAACCTCGAAATGTGTAAAAAAAAATCGTTAAACGGAGTTAAAGTGATAAACACTAGTATAAACTTACTATAGATAAAAACTAGTATAATATCTATGACTGTTTTCATTAAGAGGACATCATGATGGAATATTATACAATGTGGATGGCTTAATGCTCCATTATACAGACTTAACGTGCTACATTATATAAACGTAACATTATACCATGATACGAGCTCTACATCCTGCCATGATATATTCCACATGTGCTGCGATAATTCGAGCTGAAAATGCTGATATAAGCCTAACGTGCTTCGATGATACAAGCCTAGCATGCCAAATATTAACAAATTGTGAAAAAATGTAACCCGCATTTTTTGTGGGCTCTCTTTGCGTACCACTCATAGGTACATATTAGATCCAACAACTACTTATATTAGTCTTGGTTTCACCGCCTATTCTTTTTTAAATTATCCGTTAAGCAATGAAATGCTAGTCCTGCGTCGGTGATGATAGTGATTTTGGACAGGATTTCTTCGAATTCCTTCCCTCACTACATTGATTGCCTACTTCATAGAAACACTACAATTTTATACAAATCGACCGAACACCCATTTGACTAATACCAAACATATGGAGAGTTCTAAAAACTGTATTTCGCTCCAGATTCCTGAACTACTTTACTTACTTACTTTACAATCCCAGTTATTTGAATAACTGGGATTGTTATCTATTTATTCTATCTATCTATTCGCTTCCTCCCCCCAACTCCATTTCAATATCAGTAAAATATTGTTTACAATGCACCAGTGGGAAGGTAAGAAAACTTATAAAAAATTAAATTTTGCTTATTTTTAATTTTAACAGTATTTATGGCCAGAATAAGTTTCGAAACATTCCAATTTTAACCGATGTTAGCCTACGTACCTATTATAGGTAAAGGTTTCGTACAACAGATGATCCAGTTGCCAATTTCCGGGCAGCTGATATGAAATTAGTTCAGGCTGGGTGAATTACGTTGTCACATCGCTGAAATCACAATAATATCTTAATATTAAACATAGAAATTTAACTTATTAAATTCTGTAACTAAAATTGTAGCATTTTGTTTTTGGCAATCTCTGGCCATTAGGGAAAGAGTGGGTAGATCTGATTTAGGTGTACTTGAGACGTCAACAAACTGTCCCATACAAAAATTTACATTTGTTACTGACCGGGGTAACTTGTCAGGTAATTTGTAGAACAGTGTAGCCGCTAAGATACATAAATATAAATATGAACTTAGCAAATGTATAAAAAGTCACGATACTATCAATACAATTTGGACTGAAAATTCGGCCGTCTAAAATGAGTAGGAGACGTAAACGCTCGCTTGTTGTTATTTCATACAACCAGAAATATGTATTTCATTTTTGTTCTACACTTTCAAAGATTTTCTTTTATCAGGTTTTTGTAGAATAGGTACATACAAACCCAAACGGTTTTGATGTTTACCGACGTCCATTAATATTTGTATATGTAGGTCCGTGGTCCTTTTTCACTCCACCCCAATGGGCCACCGGTCACTAAATAGTTATCACTTTTATGTGTAAGTTAAGTATGGAAGTTAAAAAGAAAAACAAAATTGATTACGCTATATATTTTGTGAGATATTCTCTTTTAAAATGATGGAAAGTGACTTCAAACATACTCTCGTCACCCGTCGCGTACTCACAGCAATCCGATTACGCTGTATTGAGATTTTCTTCGCTTCCACAACACACCTTCCGGTACTTAAGAAAAAAACGTTATTCCCAATAAGTGTACAATTGTTTCCTTAAATAATAGCTTCATCCCCCTATTAAAATGATTATTCTTATTATTTTAAGAGGGGGAAAAGCTGTTTTCAAATAGTATCTTATTTACCCTGAATAAGAAACAGAAGTAGGCGATAACGAACATCCACATCGTCTTACTCAGAAACGTGGCTCGGTATAAAAACAATTGTCCAGGGAAAACATGTTTCCTTCGCTAATAAAATATTCAACGAACAGACCATATAACCGTTTGGTTCACATATATAAATGAAGTTTCGCCCTCACCTAGCAGAGCGTGTGTAGAATTATTATACAGGAAACGTCCTTATCTATCTACAGTGAATACAAAGAAGTCAGTGCTATTATAACACTACTTTCATCACAATGAAACAATAGAAACTATAGATCGTTGTTTATTGATAAATAGTTGCATGTTGGTATGTTTACTAATTTTACATCTATGTCACTGACTGACAATGTACACGCTTTTTTTTTGTTGTTACAAAATCTATCCGCACTGAATTACTTGTTACTTGTTACAGCGACATCTGTTAGTTAAGCAGTAGTCGTGCTCGCGTAGTAAATGTTCGTAAAAAGTTTGCACCTCCTTCCTAAGTAGCGCCATGCGATCCAGATGCAAAGGCAAAGCGCCTGTACAAATTAAAAAGTAAAACCTTATGATCTTCGTAGCTGCTCATGCCTAAACACCCTAAGCCAACCAAGCTAAGGAGCTTCCTTTTTTACTGTTTTATTATATTGTTTATAATATAAACATTTTGATTGTAGCTATCAACGCCCACATACTGTCAAAAATTAGTTGTTTTTTTGAAAGTTTGATACGCTTCATACAAGCATTAGCTATGAGTACTTCTTAGCTATAATTTAAACAGACACAGCAGCAGATATTTCAAGTGCGGTATCAATATTTAACAATAACCGAGACATAAGCCAACACTGCTTTCTGGCATGCGCAAGAAGTATACAAAGATCGATTAACCCGTTAACCTCACCAAATGTCCATTAGTGGAAGCTAATATTTGTGTTTTCTCGAACAAAATGTTAAGGGATCAAACATATAAAGACCCCAGCCTTATGTTTTTTGGCAACATCCTGATGACAATATTAAGAGTAAGAAATTTCATTTTTGTGACATAAAAATATACTTTTTTGGCTAAACTTCTCTTAATCATCATCTCACATCCGCACAGAATGTGCTAAGCAGCAATATTTTACAACTATAAAACTCGATTGTTATATAGAATACATTGAGTATAAATGTATCGAGCACAATACAAAAATATCATATAAGTTAAGGAATTTTTATTTTATGTTTTACAAATATATCCAGATTAGTCTGTGAAACTATGGAGCGATTTTACCTAAATCTCGCACAGATATGCAATTCAGTCCAACTTAAAGGAAAGGTTACATTAATTTATAACTTAATTGAGTCTCCGAATGAGCGAGTATTATATACTGTTATATATTTCCTTAATATTAAAAGTAAAATTTGAAGTAAAGTAAATCTGAAAAGCTGTTCAGCTTGTCCCACTGTTCCCTTATCGACCCCGTGTCGACTGCAAATTCGGTCGGTTACACAGATTAGCTTATCATAACTAATTATACCCTGACCATTCTTTTGTATAATTCTCACGGGAGAACATCAAGAGTCATAATGGTTTTATTACAACTTAATCCTTTTATGTTTAACGTAGCGATTTTATTCTTTGTTTTAATTAATGATCTAATATTACAATAATACTGCTTTTACGGATTTTATCGAGGTTTATTTAATTATTTAACTAATCCGTTAACTTTGGGCACGTTTCATAAATTTTGCAGCAACCATGGTCACGGGTGGATGGAGACGACAGATGTCCTGATGCCACAAATTATTAAAAGTACCCGATAATTATAATCATTTAGTGGTACCGATTAATGCAATCAGTACTTAATATATATTTCTGTCTTGGGGTGTTATTTCGATGTAGTTTTTGGTTTGATTATGTTTATCACTGGGTCCCAAACAGAGGGAAGAGACCAGCCAACTTCTCTATTGAAATTTGGATGCTTTTCTAATTTCAATAGACTCACGGATCATCCTTGGAAGGAACCGGTGTTCCCTAGTGACCGGGTTTCCCCAGTGATTTGCGCTTCGTCAAATCAAATTTAATGGCAGGGTCCAACTTCAGCATGCTCACAGGCCGCAGGTGTTTCATATCAACTATATGTTATTTAACGCGAGTTTTTATAGGTCTTTTAGTTTTCCCTATATAAGAGAGTCGATAGTCACAATCAAACTTGTACACCCCCGCATCTTGTAGGCACAAGGCATTTAACCGATGGTAAGAAATGACTAAATTTCTTTGACGGCTTAAAATATGTTTTGTTGCAGCTCGCTTGAGAATATAGCCAATTTTGTCAGTGACACCTTTTAAATATGGTAATATTGTAGGTAAGCGCTCGACGGTGGCTGGTTTCACTCGGCTTATGTGGAGCAGACGGGGAACCCGAAGCTTGTTGCCTCGCTCCTCGATGATTCCACATATGATGTTGAATCATCAATTCTATGCCAGACATGAGGCAATGTTTTAATAGCTCAGCATATTCCAGTGGTAAGTTATCATCCTTTAGTTTTCTTGTTACTATGTTGTTATGCTGTTGATATACACTCCTCTATTGGTGAGCATGTAATAAGGACTGTACATCAAAATTGGCCATAATTTTATTGTCATAGAAATGTACTAGTTGTATCTCTTCTACAAAGTTGTATGGATGCCTTGTAAATGCTGCACTGGAAGTACGGCGTTTGGGATGGCCTCCTACAAGATATAATGACGACTTTGTTGAGGTGGCGAGGTGTCACTGGGTGCAAGTGGCTCGTGACCGTGAGCTGTGGTGCTCTGTGGGAGAGGCCTGTGTATAGCAGCGGACGGCCTACGGCTGTTGAAGATGATGATGGGACGTACTGGAGCACCAGTGCTGTTTACTTTCGGCAACCCATACTGTTTCGGTGCTGCTGACTGTGCATGAGATAATTTAGTAGATATGGGAAGAAAATTATTAAAACGTCTTTAAGTGGCGGTAGCACTGAAAATTCTCTTTCATAACTCTTATACCTGAGTACGCCAAGAAAGAGACCTATACAAATGTATGCCTAAGCTTTTAACAGTTCTGTTAAAGGATATGATTGCTCCCCCATCGTTCATATTTGATAGGTTCACCCAATTAATTTTAGAAATTAGCCGCTTGCTTCCAATTAAAATATAATAGCTTGCGTCTTCTGGGGAATTAAATATAAGCCAAAGCTATGTCTCGTACCTGAGTATGCAGTCAACGTCATTCGGGTACTTTTAATATTTGGTGACTAAAGAGCAATCGGAGCCTTTTTACTACTGCAGATTACTATGCCGATGTGTTGGCCCAATGGGCCTTTAAACCCCCCCCCCACCACCACCACCACCATCATGTATTGTGAGTTATTTCATTGGCATCAGTTAATGACAAGGGCTTACTATAATGACGTGGAATAGTTACAATTACGGCTTTATACCAATTATATATTAAACTAGCAGCTCCCCGCAATTGCACCCGCCTAAGAATGTTAAATTCCACACAATTTTCAAAATCTTTTCTTTTTAACTGCTTTGTGCTGACGGTGTGTGAAGTGTACAGTGCAGCTTCATCGGTTACTATAAGTCGCGGTCCCACCTAGGGATTGTTTCAAAATCCTATAATGCAATTACACCTTTTTAGACATTGAATTTCTAGTAATACTTTCTTAGTTACGCCATGAAAGGTTCACCGTTTACAAAATTTCCATTACTTTCCGTAACATCTTTTACATTTTTTTCCTTATCATCTTTTACAATGATGTTGTAGATAGGATTTATTTACTAAATCGTCGGGAGTGTGAAAAGTGTAAATAGCTGAGATATACACGGAATTAATGACCACTGAATAATAATTCTATTAGCTGATAAATTAGAAGGACAAACCACAATTGACTTTAAATGAGATAATGATGTGGCGGGGAAATGTTTCGCACCGAGCAGTACAATGTCTGTCTGACCTACAGGCAATTTCTCGCACTATTTCACCTGTCCGCGCCAGCAGTCCTCATATTCCACTAAACCGTTTCTAGTAAATGTAAGCCCATTTCATAGAAACGATTCATTTTTTATGATAATTATTTCATTACAAAGAAGTCGGCATAATGTCGGGCTAATATTATCGAGAGTGTATAATTAAAAGATTGACTTGAAATAACAAAATATGACAAATATATATTATATAACTACACATCTGCACTTATAAAGTGGATACAAAGAGAAGTCCAGTACAGCTTCCTTGGCATGAGTCCTCGCTGGGCAACGTGTTTAGGTTTGGGGTCAACCGAAAGCCGGGCCGACGATTAATAGGTCCGTAAAATTCGATCTGAACGGTTTCATCGAAGTAAGTAAAGCATAATCATTGGAGCTTTTATCGCCGAGCGAGCGTGAGGGAACGTGACAGGCTCGTAACGATAAAAATAGTTTTTGTATCGCCTTGTCATAGTTGACGTAATCGCCCATACGCAAGACCGTGGTTAAATAATCTTGAAAAACTAAATTTAAGATGGATTATTTTGCTGTGAATTGCCACGCTGAAAATGCGGATAGGCAATCGCAAATTAGGTATAGCTGGTCCGGGATGGATGCGAGTAGCAGGAGATTGGTCGTTTTGCCGTTTATTGAAAGAGGTCTATATCCAGCAGCGGACTGATAATGGCTGATAATGATGACGATGATGGATTATTTTGCCTAATTTGCTTCAAATCTTGATCTATGGTCTTATCTGCTGGTACTAATAATCTGAACAAATTATATTGATCTCTAATTTTAATAAAACCTACTTACATATACATATTATAATCAATCGTGTTTTAGATAATTAGCACTGTATCATACTGTACTGCAGCTTAATTGAGCGGGCACGCCTGGGGAGGTACCTCTCTATATACTAGTGAAGTACTTCCTACTGCAAGAGAGGAGGAATGGAGGACAACGTGTTTATGGGTGTCTGTGTTTGAAAAGGTTCCCACCGCTCCTTTGTTAACCTATAATATAAAAAGAGATAACATTATATTAAAAGTATTTTATATTTATTTGGTTCTTAGTCAGAAAAAAAAGGAAAGTTATAAAAGACTATTCGGTCAATGCGGAAAACAATTTCTTTCTCCGCTAGGATGGCCGATCGCGTGGTCGAATCCATGAACACAAGGATACGTAAGTTATATACCTACAATATGTCGTATTTTTGGAGTTATAAATAGGAATGATGCTGAATAAAGACGATTTAATGAATAAAGATCTATACAAATATAAATACTACATTCATATTGATTCATACTGCATGCTGCATTTCTTAATTTAGGTAACACAAAATATGTACTAATTTGCTATTATTGTATTATTTACGATCCAATAATCAAAAACTACATAGTTCAAAGTAGGTATTACCTTTATTATAAAATTTTATTCCGTTATACTATTTTGACAGTATTAATTGTAACGTACTTCCTTATTTTTACATCATAATTTACAAGTATTTTTAGGTGTCATGGTCAACACTTGTATCATCCTCAGTATCAGTATTACTTTCATTAGGCTATAAAGCAGCTACATGAACCCACCGTAGCATTCTATTGGAAGCCAATACAGTTTTAAGTTTTTTTTTGTGCTACTTATATCAGGATTTGCAGCTAGCTCATATCTGTCATTTCCAAAAGACGCAATTACACGGCACGGTCCTACATATCTTTTAATGTATGAGAGGTGGAGCATGTTCCACGATCACTAATAGTGCAATCGGGTGCCCTAAAAATGTCAAAAATGCCTTCTAGTATTGTGATTGTAGACGCAGTTTTGATGTTTCTAATGGGTTTTGTACAAATGAATTTAGAGAAAGCATCGACCATCACTAACAGATAACAATTGCTTTCTTGTGGCCTAACAAAGGGGCCAAGGTGGTCCAAGTGAAGCGTATGGAGTGATATCCCTATTTTAGGGATAGTATGTAATAGTCCCTCAGATTTATTAGATTTCTTGGTTTATGTACATTTAAGACAATATTTACATACTTTTTGACTAACTTGGATATACTTGGAAACCAATAAGCTTTCTGTATTCCATCTAAAGTCTTTTGATGCCTAAGTTACCTATAGTGTCATGGTTGAGATGACATAGTTCCCACCTAGCCCCTTTTGGTACCACCCAACGAAGTTTTTTGGGTCCACCAGATTTTGGGGTCACCGTCGGCAAGTCTATAGATACCATTATCACGAATAACACAGCTATCCTAAATGGCCTTCTGGGTTCAAATTGGTGTGCAAAATATTATGTTTTTGGCCCAGCTCCGAGGGACCCACTTGAAGAGCAAGCAACCAACTATTGACACAATCATAGGGCACCGGTCTACCTCACCGTACTCATCCTCAGCCACAGGGTTCCTTGACAGAACGTTGATATGCGTCATTTTGACACCTCCATACTCAATGTAACATTTGAACTCCTGTAGTACTAACCACCATCCAGCGTCTCTGGGGATTAAGTCACGCTTCACGAAAGTTGTTCGTAATGCTCCGCAATCCGATACAGTTTTAAACCTTTGACCTGAAAGATACACCCGAAACTTCTTTAAAGGGGAAACAACTGTCAGCGTCTCCAACCTATACGAGTGAAAACCCTTCTCCTCAGGAGAAATCCGTCGGCCATAGAATGTCACAGGTCCAAGGTGTTCCAAACCAGCAGACCGCTGCATGAAGACGCCTCCAATTCCTAACCCACTTGCCTGCGTGGAAACCTCCGTTTCAGTGTCTGCATCGTATATTGCCAGTACTGGCCCCGAAACGAATTCCTTCTTGACGGCATTGAACGCTTCCTCTCGTTTGCAAGACCACACCTAAGGGACGCCTTTACCAAGCAATTTACGTAAGGGACGAGGAGCTATCTGAGCGAAACTATAAACAAATTTGCTAAAATAGATTGCCAAGCTTATGAAGCGTAGCCTAATTAATCGAATTCCCTTTTCAGGAAATCGCTCGTGGTCATGTCAAATGTTCAAATTTGCTTTCACAAGCAAATCCAACACATGCTTTAACGTGGCCAGACAATTATCAGTGCTTGTTCCGTAGATAAGATGATCATCAAGACATACCATGGCTCCAGAAAATCGTGCAGACCCAAGGACCCAATTCATCATGCGCTTTTTTTCAACTCGCTAACATTTGATGGTTAAACTCGCACTGACCGCCTGGTGTTACAAACGAATCTCTCATCTCTTCTACCATTTGTGAAACCCTATGACGTTCGCCATGGGACAATCGATATGGACGGAACACAACCAGTACTTTACCGTCTACCGCAATGCTTATTTCTACTACATCAGTGCAACGGAAATCATTAAATGACAAATCAAAACAATGCTTAAATTTCTGTAGTAGCTCAAACAACTTAGACATATCAGACTCACGCTCATCGACCCATCAACATGTACCTGACCTATATCCAAAAAATCTTGGCCACTCGAAACACCACAATTTGATGTAAGAATTCGATTCACAAAATCACAACAACGGTACGTCCTAAGGTAATTCCTAAAGACAACGATGATGATTTCGAGTGAAGAGGGCTTAAATCAACGTAGGTTCTGCTTTTCTCACTGTACATAACCCACCCACAAACAAGGCATTGTTAATGAGGCCTACCGATAACCGTACCGCTTAGCAAAACTAATCCTTCCCACAAGGACTCCATTACAACTCCAACCGAATCCCCACCACTCAACACCATGCAACGGGACAAAATGACTTTGACCACTTTCCGGTTATGAACCTTTGTATGCAAAAACAGCATTTCATTACTTTTTTGTTCTGGCGGTAGTAGTAAGCACACATATTTTTGTCACCTTGGTAAATATTATACGAAAAATCTTACAAACATTCAAGATTATTAACCTAACATAAACACTAAACTTTCACTCGGCAGTTCGAACGTTTGTAGACATTAAGACAAAGTGTTGAGCTTAAAATTCAAGTGAATAATTAAAATCGCTTATTGACAATCAGCTGTTCGGTGTTAATATGAAAAGAACAGTATAACAGTATAAAAATTTATGTGTGAGAAAAAAGTACTATTGACTATGATTATCTGTATTATGTTCTGAGAATGAACCTTTAAAATTTGCAAAGACTATTTCACAATAGTTTTAATTTTCTGAGATAGTCCTGCGTGCCGTGGCACCTGACGCATCTCGGGCGCCCTTGGCAATTTCGGGCTGAGTGCCCATACAGCTGTCACAGGTGGCATTGCCCTGGTGCTCTACGCTTACTGGCCGGCTCTATACGGAAACCTGTGAGGCCGCAGATCACCCTGACATTAAGTATATCATTACTCTCCCTTGTTAGATCTGCAGACACTCTTTCTTTGGGGAACTCATTCGTGACCCCTTTGATTATGAATCTCAGGAGGCGTTCATCCTCCAGAGCGTAAGTGTGGTTGGCAATATTTGTATCGCGCAGGAGGGCGGTCAAGCGGCGGTGTTCGCCGGATGACGCCGTGTTGTTTACTCGAATGCCAGTTCTGCAGGCACTCGTGATCTTCATCCACTCATTATTGTCGTGGACTACAATCGGCCCTGTAACGATTTTTTTTTTCAGAGGGACCTAATACTGGTTGGCGGCGCTTGTCCAACCTCAACAGTTCGACTGACTTTTTTGACTTCAGGTTTAGGGAGAATATAGGGGGACAGATCCCCTCTTTTCCCGCAGATGGGAAGAGATGTACCGGGTTGAAAACGAAGTAACGGAACAACCCTCTTCTTTTTTATAGTATAGGGGCACATGAGATATTGGAGCCTTTTTATAACTATCTATGCCGATAAGCAAGAGGATAATTACTATGCCGACTTTTTATAGGTGTGTTGATGTTGTAGTTGGTTTGATTTATTGTTTGGAAAATAGATGGCGTTGGTCTGTTTTGACATAATAAATATCAGAAAATTAAAACTATTGTGAAATACTCTTTGCAAATTTTAAAGGTTCATTCTCGGAACATAATACAGATAATCATAGTCAATAGTACTTTTTTCTCACACATAATTTTTTATACTGTCATACTGTTCTTTTCATATTAACACCGAACAGCTGATTGTCAATAAGCGATTTGAATTATTCACTTGAATTTTAAGCTCAACACTTTGTCTTAATGTCTACAAACGTTCGAACTGCCGAGTGAAAGTTTAGTGTTTATGTTAGGTTAATAATCTTGAATGTTTGTGAGATTTTTCGTATAATATTTACCAAGGTGACAAAAATATGTGTGCTTACTACTACCGCCAGAACAAAAAAGTAATGAAATGCTGTTTTTGCATACAAAGGTTCATAACCGGAAAGTGGTCAAAGTCATTTTGTCCCGTTGCATGGTGTTGAGTGGTGGGGATTCGGTTGGAGTTGTAATGGAGTCCTTGTGGGAAGGATTGGTTTTGCTAAGCGGTACGGTTATCGGTAGGCCTCATTAACAATGCCTTGTTTGTGGGTGGGTTATGTACAGTGAGAAAAGCAGAACCTACGTTGATTTAAGCCCTCTTCACTCGAAATCATCATCGTTGTCTTTAGGAATTACCTTAGGACGTACCGTTGTTGTGATTTTGTGAATCGAATTCTTACATCAAATTGTGGTGTTTCGAGTGGCCAAGATTTTTTGGATATAGGTCAGGTACATGTTGATGGGTCGATGAGCGTGAGTCTGATATGTCTAAGTTGTTTGAGCTACTACAGAAATTTAAGCATTGTTTTGATTTGTCATTTAATGATTTCCGTTGCACTGATGTAGTAGAAATAAGCATTGCGGTAGACGGTAAAGTACTGGTTGTGTTCCGTCCATATTGATTGTCCCATGGCGAACGTCAAAGGGTTTCACAAATGGTAGATGAGATGAGAGATTCGTTTGTAACACCAGGTGGCCAGTACGATTTTAACCCAACACTTTGTTTTAATGTCTACAAACGTTCGAAATGCCGAGTTAAAATTTTGTGTTTATGTTAGGTTAATATTCTTGAATGTTTGTGAGATTTTTCGTATAATATTTACAAAGGATTACACTTCGTCTGTGCAAACACTTGTGCAATATAATATGTCCCGTTCAGATAACTTTTCTAAATACAAATTATCCTTATAATAATAATAATGACAGTATCTGTGGACTTATCACACTACGTTAGTCTAGTCCTAGTCTAGGTGGTAAGCACCGTAAGGACTTGTGTTACAGGTACTAGACAACGGAAATATATTAAATATTGTTATAAATTTAAGAAATTGTATATATTTAAGATTTTTATTTTATAAATACATATAATATATAGATAAACATCCATGACCTGGGCGGGATTCGAACCCGCGACGTCAGGTGTAACACGCGGACTAACCGCCACGTTACCAACTGAGCCAGTCGGTCGTCAAGCGGTAACTTCAGCGAAATAATTCATACTTAAATGTCAACATAGGCTGTTTACCGTGACGGTACGACTAACAGAACCGGAGTTACACGGGTGAAACCACATGATGCTACTTATGTAAGAGTATATGCAGCATGATTGGTAAGAGGTTACATATATTTTAGGATGCAATAGGTAATGGTAATATGTAGACAAGAAAAATACAAAAAAAATATTGCTTATGTATATTGTGAACTTTGCCAAATGTGGTGCACTTTAAAAATATATGTTATGCTTATATGTTAAACATCGGAGCGCTGGAATGGCTCTTAGTAAAACTGTCTATAAAGATTGCTATATTAATATTTAGACAAATAAATGTTTTTGTAAGATAAAATTTATCTTGTTTTCCATTGAAAATAAGTAAATAACAACAACACAACAATCAAATAAATATAAATTGAGCTGAAAATGTATTGTTGTTTTCCATCTATGCTTGGTAATAAATCGTTAAAAGCCGAAATAAAATTTGTTCAATAGAACTCATTGACGGTTTTATATCAGGATCTATAGCGTAACACTGATGATATACAGGAAAGTGATGCGGCAACTACTTCAGGATTCGACGTTTACGAAATGAGAACAAAGTAACAAATAACTTCATCGAAAACTACAAAACACAACCAGCTGAAAATATCCACGTCTAATTAAAACTTGCGCTATTATCTTTATATTTTAATATTGGTTTGAGCGGAAACCTGTAGTTTGGAAAATTTTATATTCTTCTAAAGCATATGTACTAATTAAATTTACTTCTACAGTGTGTGAGTGAAAATACCCTTCTTCTGGGACCTACAATGGACAGGTCTGTCATGGCATTCTCAATCCAATTAGTAGGTTCCCACATGTCCGTATCATCGTAGCAGACCCTCTAGTCGTTTAAGTATAAAAAACTACAATACAACAGGAATCGTCATAATTATAGTACCTTTAGCATCGTTTGGGTACTGAGAGCCGCGTAATTTTTACTGTATCGGAGAATTGTTGTGACCTAAAATTATTAACATCTTATGGTAGTCGGTCGAAAGTACAGAATTTATAGCGGTAGAGGAAATTTAGGGGATAAGTAACTTGTATTTTATGAGTGTTTATAGTTGAAGTGCTCCGAATATTTATAAGTCTCAGTCCGGTAATGTTACAAGCCCGCAACTTAAACCGCCTCAGTTTTTCGAATTAGTTAAGTAACTAATATTTTACATAAATAAATAATTTTAAAATATGAGAAATGTCGGCACTAACCTGGTTTTGTATCAAAATTTCCCTTCTTATTCATCTTCTTCATCGTCGGGCTTTATCAGTCCACATTATCATCGGCCCTCACCGGTCCACTGCTGGACATAGGCCTCTTTGAATGAACGCCAACACGACCGATTTCCTGCTACTCGCATCCATCCCGGACCGGCTACTGCACGGAGATCGTCTTCCCACCTGGTGAACGGTCGACCAACACTTCGTTATCCTAAACCTCCTCCCCAGAACCTAACTGGCCCATCTGCCATCTGTTCTTCTGAGAGTGTGACTAGCCCATTGCAGCTTCAGGGAGCTTATTCGTCTCGTGATATCAGATACTTTAGTTCTCTATCTTATAACTTTGTTGTGAATTCTGTCGGACAAAGAAACACCTAATATAGCACTTTCCTACCTACTAATATAGCCAGTTGAGCTACCGCAAACTTACGGACCAGTCCCAAATGAAGAGACCATGTTTCGGCCCCGTAGGTCCTCACGAGAATAGCGCAATGTTTGAGGGCTTTCGTTTTCAAGATCTGCGGTATAGGCAACGTAAGAATGTGACGAAGCTTCCGGAATGTTGCCCAACCTAACTGAATTCTTCAATCGGATTCCCTCTGGAAGTTACATCTGGCAAATTGCAATGGTTGCCCCAGGTGGACGTATTCGTCTACGACTACGAAAATGGCACCATCGACGTTACCTTGGGAAAATTTGTTTATTTAACATGGCCTTTTCTTACCTTCACTCCCATAGGGATGGAAAATACGAAATTATTTCCTTAGTTGGTGGTTACTCAATAACCTTAATAATTTACGCTCGGCGATGATGAATCAGTCAGTCAGGACATGTCATTTCAAAAGTACAGATTATGATTGCAAAATGTTAAGCCTCGCTTCGATATTGCCCAAACACACAGTAAACTTTAGTCTATTGTTTTCGTTTGCTTCATATGCAAAGTGTACAATGAATAAATGCGCTCTGGGGTCGCACTACTTCAAATGTCACATTCAGACAAAGTTGTCTCTGTCAATACGGAAGCGCACGTTTGCAGCGCGTTGAAATGGCTCTGCTCTGAGCCATGCGTGCTGTAAAATTAAATGTAATTTCAATTTGAAACTATGCTAATTTTGTTTTGTAATCCATGTATCAATTTATTTTACAAACGGGCAAATAAAAATCAGAGCCTTTTTGCGACTACTAACGCCCATGAACATCCGCATCTTCCTTTTCTGGACTTTTCTAATAGGCCGTGCGTTGTATTTTATTTTATTCGAAAACTGCTGAACTGGTTTGTCGAAATTTGGAGGAAATATGGATTAAAACCTGGAGTCCATTGAGTGACAACAGGTTGAAAAGGATAACAAAATGTATGGACTATTAATTGCTATTTTACAGCATCAGTGAAACCGAAAAGTGACAATTTTGATAATTTGTATATTTCTATGATATTTTTCTATTATACTCATAGATTTAGAAAAACACCAAGATATACAGTGAGCGTCCCAAAACCGTCCACATATAAGGTGCGCAACAGTTAAATTATAAACTTAGTGAAAACAAGTTAAACACATGCCCATCGGGTTGACATTTCAAGAAAACATGTTTAAGTTTTTCACATCTTTTAAATTGAATTTGCATTATAAAAGCGACTTAAATTCTTACACATTGACACAAAAAGAAAATATGTTTATGTATTTACACGGATGCTTTCAATGACAGTTGAATATGAATTCGTATATGTTGTATTTTTCTAAACCAATGGTTAAAATTATCACATTTGGTACTTGGACAATATTCATGTTATGATAACAATAGCAACACTGCCTATTCATTTTGTATGTAAAGTAAACACAGCAAGGTGCTTAGAAACTTGTGAACGTATCTTCACACAAAGGGGGCTAAAAGTAGTGAGAGCTGTGTTTGCCTTCTTGTTATTGTGCCTGAAGTTCGTCGAATGCGACGCCAGTTGAATACAATGTATTTATAATGAGAGTGTTATTGGGATAGCCTTTGCATGGGTTTAAAACGCGGGACAGAACTATTTGAGTTCCGCGATTATTAGAAATAAGGCCATATTCGTAATAATCACACGTCACATCGCAAGATGTGACAAGTATCTAATGACCAAACATTTTACACCGAACTAAATAATTTCTCGGCAAAGAAGATTTCTCAACTAGAAACAGTAAAAGTCGTTGTCTTCGTTAGTTTTCTGTTGTAAAAGTTGTCGAGGAATTAAAAATAAAAACTTGAGCAGCAGTAATAAACTTCATCTGGTCGCACTTTTACGTTTTTCTTCGTTATTAAAAATATATTAATTTAAATAAATAAATTATTTGTTTGCGGATATTATTTATGATATGAACATGTTTTTCTTTTTAATATGAAAAAAGAACGTATGTTACTAATCAATACTTGTATACTATCCAATAAAGAGGGAATTCAGTATAGACAAGTAGTTCGGTCTCTTTCGTCTGCCGCCAACAGCACATGGATGGCCTGGCTAAAAGATAAGTCCCACATTTAGCTTTCAGCTCAGCATCCCGAGTTAGTCTTCTGTTTTTTATAATTTATTTTTTACGTGATAACGTTTTGTAAATCGATAACGATATATATCGTTATATGGTCGACAATCTAGCTACGTGGATGAAAAAGTATGACGCGATTGTATTGTTCAGAATGGGTGGAGCTTGCGAGCAATAGAGCGTTACAAGTTCACCGATCAGTTTTCACTTCAAATTCTATCGTCCAGAGGTGTCATGCTGCGTTGTAGCAGAATTGGTAAGGTACTACCGGGGTGGTACCTCTCGCTCACATACTCGTAACACCACCGTCAATTATTTTTTATAGTATAGGGGCACTAGCGAGCAATTGGAGCCCTTCTACTGCTACCAACGCTCATGAACGTCAACATAATTACTATGCCGATGCGTTATCCTCCTTTTCAAACGTCTCCACCCCAATGGGTCACCGGTTATTCACAAACCGAACGGAACGCGTCACTGTAGATGACACTTTACGGCGATATCAAGTCTAATTCCGCTGCTGTGCAGCATGGCACTACATCTTACTAAAATTACTCATTGAAGGCTATGCTATCATTTCTTGACCAGTTTAAGAGCTTTCAGTTGTCCGATGGAGGGGAAGTGGGAAGAAGGCAACACATCAGCCAAAAATATCCAGATGGATATGAGCCACCGACAACTGATTCTTTCGCCTCCTTGTACAAAATAAATATGTGAGAGCGAGAGGTACCGCCGCGGTCATGCAAGCCATTATCGGCTGCAATGCAGCAATGGCACTTCTTTATATTTAATAATAATTACTTATTATTTATTTTTGATATATAGAATGGGCAAACGAGAAATCGGAGGATCTACATAATTACTATGCCGATGCGTTGCCCTCCTTCACACCTCACCCCCCATGGGCCGTACTTCGGGCTTACCATTAACAATGAGCACAATGATAATTGGAATTACTGCATTAGCTATTGGAGTTAATCGAGAAATCATCGAGCGTGTAAAATCGATCATGAGAGACATCACAACACGTGTAAGTACTGCTGCGACCAGGAGCCGATGGGCGTTGATTAGCAACCCGGCGACAGTCGGCTGGCATGTGTGACGTGACCCAGCCGGGTCATTCGATAATAGAGCGGCGCACACGGCAGCCGCGAATGGAATCGATTATTTGCTTACCAGACGTTGGTTTCCCGAGGTCACTTTGTGAAGTAAACAAGCATAATAGGTTCAACGCCCTGATATTATTTTCTAGCACCACGCTGGTTTCGCCCGTGTAAGTCCTATTAGTCGCAGCGTGATGGTATATGGATATTTCACGAAATATAGCAAAAATCAATATAATAATTTACAAAAATATGATAATTACGAATTTTACTAATTGTTTATGTTCATTATTGATAATGTATAGTTCTAATGGTATTTGTTTTTTTTAAATCAGGGTAGTAGTTTCGTAGTCTATTCAATGCAAACAAACAATTAATTAAATAATTATATATAATATAATGTCTCCACAGACATTATCTCCATTAGAAACAGTAATAATCAGGAATCAGCTAGTGTCATGCACCATGCATGGCACTACCTCTACCTAAAACTACTTTCGGTATAGTTGCTGAGCCGGGCGAAACTTGTTCGAAGTTCACTGAGTGTTAGAAGGAAATTAGTTAGAAGAAATTAATATCGTACTTGTTCTTACAGGTGCCTCGGCTTTATTACCTGACTGCGTCAGAAGGAGTGCAATGCTTTTAGAGCGTTTGCATGTTGACGTATTTCAAAGCACGGTGTGTACTCTTATTTATATTATAGGGGGGACAAACAAAGACATCTGTAAAATTATTATGTCAATCCGTTTCCATTTTTTCCTCCTCCCCTCCGTTTAGAACGCAACTCGCAAGATGAAGGTGTTGATAACTTGTCTGATTACATTAAAATGTATTTTGTGAAGATGGGATGTTTTTGTTCAATTTAATTATCTATTTATAATTATTATTAAACCAATGCTAATTTTTTACTCGATTTTCTCAAAAAAGGGTTTTTTTATTCTCGGGGAAGATTTTTGTGTATATTTTTTAAGATAAATTTCATAGGTGAACCGGGCGGATGGCCAGTGTTATGTAAAAATTGCTCTCAGAGAGAACGACATGGCATACAAACTGTTACAAGCCGCATAAAGCGGATACCCGCAGCCTGTCGCTGTAGGGCACATGACAGCTACCCGCTTCAACAGAAGTGTCGACCCGAACCAGCTGCAAAGTATATTTATGAGTGTATTAGAAACTCTTTGACGTCGTATAATATTTATATTTAAAACAATAGTTAATGTCAATTTACTAATTGTAACTACTCTATAAATTAGTACAATAGAAGAAAAAAAAAAGCGAGCTCTTACAAGCCCTAGCCTTCACAGTTAATGTAAATAATATTATCATTAATTCTATTAAACGGGGCTGATTTTAAAACATTGCTACTAAATTATTTTCCATGTTTTCTTTCCGTAGAACAAAAGTTGTTTGATTTGGTGTAAGCTATCTGTTCTTAAGAGCTTGCTGGTGTTATAAAAATAACCACATATATTTTTCTGTATATGTGATAAATAAAAATATATGGAGTTATTTTTTCTCGCTTCCAAATTGTAATTTGAAACTTTCAAATGTATATTGACAGTGTGAAGTAATTTGCACGTCATTATAACCCGCAGCAAAGTTGATTTTTGTCATTAACAATTTGTAACGGCTGAGCCTTGTGTTGGGGAGTTGCCACTAATGATGCGAGCGATGAAAACTAAATATTTCTCTTAGGATCCAGAAATGAAAAAGTTTAACTAGTAGTTACTATTTGCAGTCGTAAAAGTAAAATTAAGAACAAACCGTATATTTTTGTTAACCTTTTTTCATTGACGCAGGGAAACGCATTTACGCGCCTTCACCGGCCCTGGAGTGTCCACTAGTATAAGGTGCCTGCGGCACATTATAGTGCCGAATACCCTCAAAAACCAACGTGAGAACCATGACACTTTTGATGGTAGTGTCATGCCGCATTGCAGCCGATTTGGGCTGGCATAAGACGATCGGAGTTACCTCTTGCTTACAAGTGACAGCTTCGCTATTGGGTGTCGTGCAGTTTGTGAGTAGCCGGCGGCTAGTTATAAAGGATTTAGAAAGGCCGGCTATGCAACTACATAATAATTATGCGGTTGTCTATTGTCGCCGATAGTCATTAAGTGGCTCCGTCTGCCCATTTGTTTATTTATAATATAATATTTTAAAAAAACTTTATTTTTATGGTTTACTCAAAAAGATATTTTTATCTTTTTTTTCAGAAACGAAAAAAAAAGATACATCATCGAATAAATCGGCGATCGTGCCCTGAAGCTGCTTTAAAAAATCTAGTAGAATCAATCTAAAAGGAAGTATGTTCCGTTGGAAACAATTTAATAAAGTTACACGTCAAAACAAGGAGAATCTGTTTTAGCGATATATATATATGTTTCAATTACAAATCAAATTTTTTGAAGTTTTTTTACAGAATAATTAAAAACAAATTTTAAATCTACCGACGCCCATGAGAATATTTATAATTATTACGCCGATACGTTGCCCTCTTCCCCCACCCAAATGGGCCACCGGCTACTCACAAGATGTTACTTTCCGGTGGTATTATGTATGTATTATGTGAGCGTTGCATAGAAGGATGTAGTGTCATGCACCATGCATAGCATAGGGGGAGGCCCCTATGCAGCATGGCACTACCTATTCCTAATAATTCAAATACATTATGATATCAAGGAGTGGGTAAATTAGGAGAATAATTAAGAAATATATCCATAGAGATATATTTATAATGAAATTATCTAACCCAACAAACGTTGTTTTGCCATTTAAAATAATTCTAGATATTCTCTGGGGTGTGTATGTGTGTATGGGTTAAGATACCTGTGTGCAAGAAACAAAAATTGTTGTCACATGGAGTTAAAATATGTTACAGAAGAAAAAGGAAACTTTCGTTTACATGTAGGAAGTTTCCCGCTACATATAATAAAAATAAATTCATTGCCTATTCGGAAATATTTTAAAAAGTCATAACACAAACTCAACGTTCGCAAAACAGCTATAGTATTAAAATTGCAAGAAACAAGTCAAAGTCAACATGGAATATTATTAATAGCACCATAATAAATTCTCCAAAAGCATAGCGCTACACAAATTGTAGTTGATAACCGCATAATAACCGACCCTGAAATAATTTGTAACAGTTTTAACGATTTTTTTATTGGCAGAATTAAACCCTTAGTCGCTTACGGAAGAAATGTCACGTCGAATATTATTTATAAAACGGATTAAATGCCTTTGATTCCACGTATACCTAGTGATATATACAATTATTAAAAATCTCGAAAATTCTAATATTGTAGGTATTAACGGATTATCGACCAAGGTAATAAAAGTGGTTCGACCTAATATATCTGCCCACTTAGCTTCTATGTTATGTCTCTATGTGTGTTAAGTCTTATGGAGTAAGTAATGAATATGGAGGAAGCAAAGCAGTCACGTAAGGATCGCGATATGTGACACTTCTTATAGCTTATGCTATAAAAAGTGTAGGGTACGAGAAATCGAACCTTTTAATGACTACCGACACCCGTGGACATTCGCATGATAGCTACGCAGATGCGTTGCCCTCCTATTATCCTCTCAATGGTCCACCGGCTACTCCCAAACCGCATGGAACGCGACAGCGACCCTGTTACTATATGGCGTTATCAAGTGAGCGAGAGGTACTTCCGCGGTCGTGCCGGCCCAATTCCGTTGCATAGGAGGATGTATTGTCATGCACTATGCATGGCACGCAGCACGGCACTACCTCTACCTAGAAAAGACACTCCATTATGTCACATATGCATTTAAATAGTTTTAGAGACGATGCATTGTAGCCTAATCAGGCCCGTACGGGACTCTCTCCGCCTCTATTTCACCCCTCTCGCTCTTAGCATGCAAAGTAATTGCTATTCTTTCGAGCGAAGTAACTTTTACCTTAGTAGTTACTGTAAGATCGCATAGAAAATAAAATGCAATGCAACTGTATCTACTGATTGCAATGATTTAAAATGGAAAATGATGATTTCTTTAATTAAAGGTAAACCAGATAGTATAAATTTCGGCTTCATCCATTCGCACGGTATTGATAAAAAGGTATACATACATATAGATGGATGGGCCAAGAAAGTAGTATAAATATTATCTTTAAGGTACGGAGGTGAACATTATCTCAATCTTAAATTAGTTTTTTTATTAACCTTTTATTAGTTTTATCAACAACTTAAGCGGATTTTATCGCTGTTTATTAAGTTATTTAATAAGCCCGGATTTTTAAAGTAGTTATATTGTAATGAGAAACATTCGCGTAAATTTAAGACATTATTAGTTTAATTAAATCTGAAACTGATCTCCGTATATCATATTATATAAAACAAAATAAACTTGCTGTTTCCGTTGTTTCCGTAGCATGTCGATGCTAGTCAAATGGACAGATGTAATTTTTATGCAAACATTTTTCTTTCAGATCCATTTTAAAGTTAGTCTCTGTGGTATTTTGGAATTCATGATATTTGATGACGGAAATATATAGTACCTGCATTTCCTTATTTGATTCTTTGGTCCAATTACCTCGAGAGGGAGGGGGATGGATTGAAGAAGACGAAAGCAAAAATCTATTTCAAAGTTTTACACAGTTTATGAAGTTCAGGCCAAATAGCCGCGACGGTGAAACTAATGGGCGGAAAGCGGAATACTTTTAACATTTATCGGATATAAGTTTCCTTTTTCACATTATACAGGGACAATCGAGCGATTCGAGGTTTTTGCCAACTACCGACGCTCATATGCATTCGCAAAACTGTCAAGCAGATGGAGTGGATGTTCGAACCAATTCATTTTATTTATTTATTTATTTTGCTATTTATGTACATACATACAATTACATACAATTTAAAACTAAATTTAAAACTAAGTGTGCTTATATCTTATAGAGGTTTCTGCCAGAAAACCGAATAATTTTCATTTATAAAAGTTGTTGCGGATGTACATAACAACAAAATAAATAAGAATTAGAATTAATAAATAATGAGTATATATAAATACAAATCTACAGTCTTTATACGTAAAATACAACACATACAATATATGTAAATAATGAGCCTACATATAATACATAATATACCTACATAATATATATACATACAAATACATACACATATAAATACACATACTATAGATTATAGAGTTATCATTAAAGATGAATAGTAATGCTTCTTTACCCGGGACTTGAAAGCACTAATCGATGAACTCTGCTATATACCCGTTGTAAGATCATTCCACAACTGCGCTGCACGAATAGAAAATGACTTTCAGTAAAATAAAGTCTTCCGTAAAATAAAATCTGAGTCAATGATTAATCCTAAATTCCTTCCACTATTACTGAAATCTGTCACGTTGTCATTGTAATAATCTTATTTAAAGAGTAGTAGGTCAATCCTGCTTCTCAGTTGTCTGCCGATGAGCAATGCCTGAGATTGTTTTGGATAGACCAGAAGACCGTGTGTGTCAGCCCGCTCCTTATTATTTTGCAGATCCCAGTTAAATTCATTTAAAGCATACGGCACGACATTTGCTGTTGAATGTCTATAAAGCTACAAGTCATCTATAAGTGAAATAATAAGGAAATAGTTTCAGTGATTTCGTTGATGAATATAGCAAACTGAAAAGGCGATAAGACTCCTCTTTGAGGTACACCAGTAATAAGCTCTCGGAAGAATGCTCGGAAGTGAAAATACGCTGCTTTTGATCTCTTAGGTACGAGTCGAACCACGCGATGACCGATTGCGATATACCGATCGACTTAAGAGTATCGAGTAAGACATCGTATGTACCGAAATGACGGCGCTACAAAATCCAATAACAAAAGAATTGTGATCATCTTGTTATCCATAGCCAATGTTATGTCATCCGTTACTTTTAATAAAGCGGCTATTGTGCTGTGAAATGGACGAAATCCTGACTGGTAGGGACACAGGAAGTCACTGTTATATAGAAACGAGGAAAATTGCTTAGCTATAACAAATTCTAAAATTTTAGATAAGATTAGGTCGGAAATCAGAAGAACACGTAGGATTAGAATTTTTTGTGAGAGGAATAACGTGAGCCTTCTTCCACTCAGACGAAAACGTATTAGAAGAACAGAAAAATTTAAAATATGGGTAATGACAGGAGACAATAAATCGGCAACCGGTAGTAACATATCCTTACTCAAACCATCACAACCAAATGCTTTAGTCGTTATTGATAAACTATCAGTATAGACTTGATGTTCTGAGATGCTATTAAAGTCAAGAGGGATGCAGGGCGGTGGGTTAGATTTCGAGATAATACAAGCTAATTTATTTTGTCCGATAGCAGGAACGTTACGTTGTCTTTAAAGTAAGTGTTAGCATTTGATGATTTACCTACACTTAACGTGCCAAGGGATTTCGACGTCTAAGCAGGAGACAGGTTTTCTATAGATGCGAATATATTTTACCGCTTATCGTCTCTACACTGTCTATTACAGAGGTTGTGAAACTTTTTATACGCATTTATATTTAGTTCTGAAGAGAATCGCTTACACTCGTGTATAACTCTATTTCGCTTAATCATGAAGTTTTTAATCTCTTCAGTCAATTAAGGGACTGGCAAACGCTTTCATAGAGTAGGTTCAATTGAAGCGTGCTTATTATAAATACTATTTATTAAGATGAAAGGATATCAACTTTAATGTCGATAGAGGTTGCATCATACAGATGACTTAAATTAATTTCCTCAAAAACACAACGCAAGCTATTTATGTCTATACGGGCTAAACCATGTTGCATTATAATTTGTTGAAATCTGAGTCATTTCCTCTCACTTTATTTGTGCGAAGACAGTCGGAAAAGTACAAAAGATCGTGATAAGAAAACGGAGCTGAAAGTGGACCATACGAAATCACTTAAGCCAACCTGCTTAAGTTAGTTAAGGATACAAAAATTAGATCTAAAAGGGAAGAATTTGAATTAGATAGAAAATGTGTTGCTGATTGAGGTAAAATATTATACTCCACACAAATATATATATGTACGAGTAAATAAATAAGTCGGATATATAATTTTTTTAAATATACAAAAATCTTAAAAAAAAACAACAATATATCGTCAAACACTCTGGCAATTCAAGAAAACTGTGTGTTGTACAAAGTATGTATAACAAAGTAATACAATTAATATAAGCAAACAACTATTACAAACAAATATTAATACAACTCAGAAAAACAATTTACGTGTAAAATAAATCACAAACGTGCGCTATATTTAATTTACTATATTTAAAAGACTTTTCAATACAGTCAACCAAGAAAATTAAAATTACGATCAACTAATCAAAATAAAAATAAAACTATTTAATATAAAGCTACAACTTAAAAGAAAAATAAAGAACAATGTCAAACCATGCGAAGTGACATAAAATAAAATATAGAACAATAAAACAAAAATGAAAAAGAAAAACAATAAAATGAACAAGAAAATCAGATTTTTCAACTTGTCATTGTTTTGAATTTATCCAGAAAAAAAATCTAGAATCAATACACTATTGATATTGGACAAACTTATCATTGACGGTTAAAGTAAAGACAAATAAATTACAAGGGTGTGGCGGTATGGTCATACCCTAACGTAGGGACGAATCTTACAAAAAAAAAAAATTAACACTGACAAGTTACAGGATCAATAATGTTAGAAAAATAAAGACATAAATTTTAGAAAAACCTACTTAGTATTTAGCTACTATACTTAAAGTATTATAAACTTCATACCGTCAAATTGTTTTCTGGTTCTTAAATAACAAAATTAAGTAATGTTAAGACTACCGGCCGGTATTACGCAATTCTTTGAGAGGAAATGAATTATTTATTTTCTAAAGCTTTAACTTTTCTGGTTCGTATGCCTTCGGAATCTTGAGATGTGGATGCATATTTTGAAAAGACACTGTTCAGTTCAATGTGAATGTTACCATCAGTAGTCCAGCAACTTCTCATACCGAAATGTTTCTTGGCTTCTACGAAGATCTCGTGGCGGGGTTTTGTAAGGAACTCTGAGATCGTAAGGTCAGAGCCTTTTGATTGGTTAGAGATTGGTTTTACTGTACCAAATGAGATTTCACAATGGTGTAGTCTTAAGATAAGTAGCGGTCTTGGTCCATCTTTCTTTAAGCCGAGACGATGGCAAACATCAATACTGCTAGTATTAATATCAGAGTGCTTTAAGTTATTATTCAAAATAATACACACCTTCCGTTCCAACACTTCCGGTGAATCTTTTGCCACATCATGAAATAAAATAAATGTGCCTACCACGTATCTCTTGGGTGACAAAAAGCTCCATTTGTTGCTTTAACAAAAAAAGGGCATCCCATATCGTAGACCTGAATGATTTAAACTCTGCCTTGAGGTTTGCCAATTCTGATGATGCAGATGAAGAAGTGTCAGTTGCTTGTGACTGTACCAGTGCTTAATCAAAATTATTCATCCGAATTTCAAACAGTTTCACAATGTCCTGCATGTTCTTGTTTAGTTGACTTCTATATTGTAAATCTTGTGAAAATGCTTATAAATATAGATATTTGTTTGTTGCCTGGTGTCCAAGGAAATTTTAAGTCATTTATGTACTATAGTTTGAAATAAATATACTATTTAATTTTATTTCGATAAATAATTAAAGAGCACAACAGTTAAACACTTTACTCTTGAACTACCAGCAAAAAAAAAATAGGGATAGACGAGCAGACGGCTTAAGTTACGTGTTACGTGTTACATATCTGTGGGGTACTTTCCGTCTTTACCCTTAAACCCTAAAATAAAAACAAACAAGTTTCGCGCTTTGTCACATCACAAAAACAGAACAAATTTATATTTTTATTGTCACTTAATTAATATAGGAACAATATTACGTCCCCACCGAGGGGGACATTTGTACCTCTCCTATAAGAAGAGGAAGTGCTCTCGGTACCCCTCTTACAAAAAGAGGAAACCAAAGAGCAATAGTAGGAGGCGCTTTTGCGCACGTGGCAAGGGGCAAGGATGGGAAACTCACCCCATTGCACTGTCCCAAAATCGGTGGGGTTGTCCTGTAGTGCGGGGCAACCCCATCTGTGGAGGTGGAGCCGGTCCCTTAGGGGGCTGACTAGCCGTTTTGTTATTCCGGGGCATCTCAGCAAGGGCGGCACGGATGGCACTGTGGCGGTGGTTTTTGTGGGTATTCAGTATTATCATGTGCTGCGAGTCCCACACACCACTGGACCCTACCCAGGGCCAATGAAGGCGCGTAAATGCTCTCTTCTCGACAAAAAAGGAACAATATTATGTGGAGTTCTGTTCAATTGTTTCCAATGGAGCGCATTTCGTTTCGGTCTTATTCTGTTGGCTTTATTGACTCCATTCAGCTCCCGTATCGCCCGTTTACGGTGCAACAAACTATTGCGGGAGCAATTTCGAGATTCGAGTTTTAAAAAGCTAAGTTTAAATTAACTTTTTCATGTGGTTCCTTATTATATCTGTACATAAATTGTATTTTTGGTACATAAATAAATTCTATAACAATTTTAGAATGTAAAACAGAATGTTAAATATATTTCCCTAAATAACGTTTGCGTCGACTCCTACCCTAGGCACGTATACTGCCCTACCACACGTCTAATCACGAATTTCACAAGGAAAGGAATTTGCGATATTTTGTTTTCTTTTAATAAAAATAAAGCAGCAATTTTTGTGTATCAAACCTCGCTGTTGTCTCTGCGAACCTTACAACCATGAAATGCGCATGCAATGCTATAATGATAAAAGAGAGACAGAGTGCACTACATTTGCTGTATCTTTCAACATGGAGGGCCCTGTTTTAGTCTTGCTTCCCTTCTCTAACTATATTATCTCATGTCGTAGGTATACCACTGAAGAGACATAAGGGTTACACAAATTTCCATTCCCTTATGGCGGTATAACTCAAGAATTTTTTTCGTCATTCGTGTGTTCTAAAGCATACTAGTATTTTTATGTGATGGTGCTAATTCTCAACTGTATAATATATAGCAAATATAAGGAAATAAACATTGATATTAGTACATATTTAATATATAAGAAGACAGCACATAAGGGGAAGCAAATATATTCAAATTTCACATTTCAGCGTGTATTTCATATTAAGTGACACTTATTTGAATTGATTATTTCCATTAAAATAACAACTTTCAACTGTACTAAGGGCGATTTCATCATTCCCTATATCGAACGCTACAGAACCTTGGAATCGTTGTCAATAGTTCTACATCAAACATTAAATGTTTCTGAAAACAACTTGTATTTTGTAATTGGTGACATTCAAAGACGCATTCTACCTTCTTTGAATAATTCTTTAATTGAATAAGAAAATAATATATTGATTGAGCCTAGTCAAGCATAACGGAAAAAGGACAAATTTATTCAGAATAACTCAAGGTGGCAGGAGTAAGGATATTCAGTACAGGAGTCTGAAGCACATTCACTGCCATCTTCTTCTGGTGAAAGAGAATCAACAAAGAAAAGGAAAAACACTCTTTTACTAGAAGAATATGGGTTTGAGCACATTTGTAACGCATTTTTGCAAAGATTGCGGGCCTTATGTGAGTATGCAGAGACTCATCTTGTTGAAGAGTAAGACTAAGAAATACTGAGATCGAAAAAAAAAAAGTTTTCTCGACTACATGTTCGTCGAAAGAGTCACCCAGTGAAGATTTTATGTGATACAGCATTGAGTGCTTTTATTGATCTGGATCTAACTGAGGCCCAATATATGTACATAAGAAATTTAACCAACGAAAGAAATTGTACAATCTTTCCACCATATTACAAAATACAAGAAATAAAACAAACTTGCTATCCAACATCTTCTAAAATGAAAATCACAAATATTTATGCTAAAGGGATTAATATACAAGACTTACTGGACCACATAGGGTTTTAGTATATAATTCTTAAAGGAACCAAGCATGCCTGTGATATTCACGAGTGAAGCCGGGGCCAGTTGAACACTGGTTTCACCTACTCTCTATGTTTATGTCATTAGATTACACCAGAATATCTTAAATTCGACTAAAACAATAAACATTGATAGGAAGTTTCTGGTGATAAAACGAAGTCCAAGTGAGGTATGTGTAACTCTTGTCTATAAATTTTGTATGATATAAATTTATAGCACTTCTATAGACGTCTAGGCATAATGTACATACTACTCAGTTATAATCGCCAATTAGCAAAAACCCACTAAATTCAAGTGCCTTAAATTCCGTAAATATGAAACGTAGGTGCATAATACACTTTGTTTGCGCAGGGAGAAAGAAGCGCGGAGACAAAACATCGGACAAGTCTCCGCAGACGTGGTATTGTTAATTTTTCAGGGACTAGATGTTACATAGGCATAATATTCTATACCACAGACTTTTAGCTTGAGCGTTTTGGTGCTCCTTAATATTTTGTCCAATTGTTTTACCAAACAACCTCCTTTTAGGGTTCCGTAGCCAACAAGAAATCATCTGTCCGTACGTCGTCGGTTTAGCTCAAAAAGAATTGGTACTCGAAAGTTGTTATTTGACAAAAATGTATAGGTCAATCACGGCGATAAAATTGTAAAATGTGAACTTACACAAATGTGTTTATAGAGTTTTTTTATGGCACAGGGGAAAAAACGAGTAAGAAACTTTTTGTGACTAACGGACGCTCGTGAAGATCCACACAATTACTATACCGATGCGTTGTCATTTTCTCCTTCTCCCCTCCAGTGGGTCACCGCCTACTCACAAACCTCAAACGCAACAACGAAGAAAAGATTTTACGACACGATATATCATAGAGCTGAATGGAGGCGACTCATCAATGTCCCCGTGATGGCTGTCCAGGATGGGCACAACCTTCAACAATGAGGATTACGACTCAGAGAGAGATATCATGTGAGCGAGAGGTAACTCTCTGTCCGTGAAAATTTCCGATGCAATGTGGCATGGTACTACCTCTTACTAAACCTTATAAGGATCCCCTCTCTTATATTATGAAAGTATAAATTGACTTCCTGGCTTTTTGGACGGTTCGCACGAATTTATCTTGAACGATTTTTTTTATATGGAATAGGGGGCAAACAAGTAATCGGAGATTTTTTACGACTACCGACGCCCATGAACATCCACATTCATAATTACTATGCCGATGCGTTACCCTCACGGCTACTCACAAACCGCACGAACCGCGACACTGAAGATGTCAAATTACGGCGGTATTATGTGAGCGAGAGGTATTCCTATGGTGGTGCCGGCCCAATTTCGTAGCAAAGGAAGTTGTACCTCCATGTCCATGACACAACCTCCTCTTACATTATATACGACTAACAGAAAATTTAATATTTATACAAGCAGTCCTCTATTCGCTGATGTCGTGTGAATCGTAAAACTAGCCAACTTCCTTGAACATGTACATGTACATACCTATCCGAAACTCTGCATTAATTTCATGACCTCAAACTCAATAACCACAATATTACATACTGTGGTCTCCTGACGCACACATTTGATACTTCATATATCCGTGCCGCCCAGCCCTAATTAGTACATTGTGATGACTTAGGATTTTTTTTTCTTTCCGGACCTAAACTTATATTGGTAGCTAAGAGAAACCCAATACACCTTTATCGCATTGCTAGGAATATTCATCTCACGATATACGAGGCCGTAAGAGGGACTGACTTTCCCCCTCTCCCGCAGATATGAGAGTGTTTGTAACAGCTAATTTAACTATTAATATCATGGCCACTTTCTTCTTTCGTCTTTGGACCGTTACACGACTATTGAATGTATTGCCGAAGTATTACATACGAGTCAGCTGCCGAAAAGTGCAATGTATTGTATACACAGATACATTACTGCTACTCTGTTTCAGCTGGCTACGGTTTTCGAGAGGAGAAAATATTACCAATAGTCAGTATGTATTTTATTTAAAATTTCATTATGTCTTCAATTGATTCCTATATATACAATTATAGGGTGACAAAAGAGACATCCGCGTAATAGTTATGCAAGTGCGTTGTGCTCCTTTACTCTTCCCTTCAATTGGCCACCGCCTACTTGCACACCGCGAGAAACGCAACAGTGAATCTGCAACTTTGCGCTATGGTTGGGTGAGCGAGAGGTACCTCTCAGGTCGTGCCGCCCCAATTCCACTGCAATGCAGTGTGGCCCTTAACGAAAATACTCTTTTTACTGGTAAGATGAACTTTTTGCCGGACGCAGCAACGCAGTGGTGGGTTATTTAACATTCAGGTATTGCATGCTTCAGCTGAATGGGAACAGCGCGACCACAGAGTGTCATCCTTTTTAGAGTTCACTCTAAGGAGCAGTAGGAGCTTACTCGCGCCAGAAATTGCATCGCAAGAGAAGAAATTTGTAGCGCGTGAAGCGAAAATAAATCAAAAAGTATAAAATTCTTTATATAAATGTGCCTCTGATAGTAAACCGTAAAGTTTTAAATTCTACTACATCATATCACCAGCTCGCTAATGTAGTATTTACTTACTTAAATTAAAACTACTGTTTAAAGCTATAACGTTCTAAAATTATTAATTAATTTAACAAGAGTCAGATGGTTGCAAATTTCAAAACTGGGAATTTTGTACTGAATTTTGTTACAAGTTAATTGAATCTTCGCTAATCTGCTCAGCTTCTACGTAAGCACTTAAAATGAGATGATCTAATTACTGTTGTTGCAACAATAAATATCTCCGTGAGATCGCTTCAACTCGCCATCGCCAACGCTGGGTGCTTGACTTTAGCGGAATAATTCATACTTAAACGTCGTACCGTGCGCCCGCATGCTAGTAACTTTTGAGTCCCTTTCTGTTGTGTACACTATTCGTTCTATTGTTGTGTGCTCTACATCAATATGTTGGTATCTCGTACCTATACTTATTCAATGAATCTGAAGAGTTGGTTTGTTTGTTCATTCTAACGCCCATATCTTTGGAACTAGCCCGAATAGTTTTTTTAAATATTGCTCATGTAGATTGTGAACTTTTCCAAATGTAGTGTATCCATAAAATATGTGTTCTACCTATACTTTAAACATTTGGAACGCCAGAATGACTCTTAGTTAAACTGTTTATAGATATTACTATATTAATATCTAGATAAATTTAAGTTTTTAGCAAATTAAAATTAACCTCGTGCTCTATTAAAAATAATGAAATAACAATGACACAACTTCAAAAATAATCAAATAAATATAAACTGAGCTGAAAATGTATTGCTGTTTTCTATTCTATGCTCTGTAATAAATCGTTAAAAGCCGAAATATTTTTTTTTAATAAAGCTCATTGACAGTTATATATCAGAAACTATAGCGCAACACTGATGATACATAGAAGAGTGACGCGGCAACTTCTTTAGAATTCGACGTCTATGATATAGCAACAAAGAAACAAATGACTTCATCAAAAACCACAAAACACAACCAGTGGAAAATATCCACGTCTAATTAAAAATTTCGCTATTATCTTCATATTTTAATATTCTTTTGAGCGGGATCCTGTAGAGTGCCAATTTTTTATCCTTCTAAGGATTACGCCTATTGCACATTGCACAAAATTTGTATATTCATCAAGCGTCTATGTGTAAAAAAAGGAACGGCTGACTGATTAAATTTATTTTAGTGTGTGAGTACTCATATACCTAAGAAAATATATTCAACTTTAATACTTATAATGATGACAGTATAAGTATTAAAGTTATAGACATATAGTATGATCAAATTATAGCTCTTATTCCAGTTTTAGCTACGAAATAAAACAAGTTTAATGCCATATGAGCCGAATTTATATAGATGTATTCAGTATTGGCCTTCTCTTGTTCATTTTTTGTTTTTAGATTTTTTTTAGATCAGAATGTAGAAGGATGTAGATCCTTCTACATTCTGATCTAGGAAGATCACATTCGGGGCCTAGGAAGCTTGAATGTAATTCCGTCCCTCCCCCGGAGCTTTTCCCCCTATAAGCTGCGCAAGAATTAATCTCACTCAAGCTGACGTCCGGCAGACCGCCTACCATATGTCGTGTTAGGCTTGCACGCGGATCGTTGTATAGGTTATCGGGATGAGGAGCGTGCGACCTATACAACACAAGATCCCAGGCTAAGAAGAAACGGTAACCCCGGAGTCAGTCCCAACCTTTGTCAGATGACTTTTTCGAAGCTTCTCCACAAAAAAAAATCGACCGTCTATTCTGCTCAATCGCTTCGGTAATCCGTTGCATATTTCAGCACCGAAGGTATCTGCATATTAGTTTGCGGATTTGCTTACACAGAAGCTTGACATCGGCAGACGTCACGTCTTCTTGTGCTCTGCATTCCCTCTTAAGTCCTAGCATCTCATCTGAGAGCTTAGCTTTCCTGCTTTTATATTTACTCCTAGAATATCCTTCACCTACGTCCCGCATGCAACCAATTACGTCACTCATTTCCTCGTCAATTTCCATTATAGTTTCCGTTACATCTGGGGCATCAAACCGGTTTTTAATTACAGTTGGAATTTTTCGGAATTGGACACGCTCGCGTCGAAAGCCTATATTGTATATATAAGCCTATAACCAATCTGTGATCAATTACGGTTTTAAACATGTTGATCACGGAGACATCCCTAAATATATGTTTTCGGTCGGTCATAATAAAGTCAATCTCGTCCCTTGTCACAGTATCGGGGCTTTGCCATGTCCATTTCCTATGAGGCTTCTTCTTGAAATGGGAATTCATTAAGAAGGACCCTCCTTCTCGAGGAAATTTACCAGCATTTGCTCCCTGCGATTTCAAATTCCGATTCCATGTGGTCCCAGACTTTCGTATTTCCTACTCCCACCTTGGTTGACATTGCAAGTAAAATATATTGAAATTATGCACTGGTTTCAATTACAGTCCGCTTTCAAAAAACTACTTAATATCCGTATCATGCGCATAAGGCAGCGGCGTATGCTATAATATGTATCTAAAATATGTTCTTTGCAAAAAGTATACAATCAGGATGCTTTAAAATGACACTTCAGTATGAAATAGTGTATCTTGTATATTTATAAATCAATGGCCACGATGGTAAAACTTATCTTTTTTATCCTGTTGTATAAATACCAACAAATAAAAAGCAAGAAATCTTCAAAGGTAACCTGAAGCCAACACTTTGAAAAATAAATTCATTTTATTTGCTACAAAACCAATTCCCTATTGCATTGTGGTAATAAAGTAGCCACACAATACGTCTTATTTATAAGAATTCAAAATCAGGAAATAGTTTTCTTGGCAATTATAGGTGTACACTATCCTTGTCGTTTACTTTGAAATCAATTCGCGTACAAATTGTACCGACCAAGCCATACACATTTGTATTTCTTCATAGTTCTCTGTAAAAGATATTGTTTTTTTTCTTTAAGACGTACTTTTCTGTATAAGAAAATATTTTTAACCCCCGACGCGAAAAAGAGCGGGTTATAAGTTCAATGTGTGTGTATGTGTGTTTGTCTGTCTGTGGCATCTTAGCGCCCATGCGAGAACCGATTTGGACTAATTATTTTTAATAGGAAGTCACTTAATCGAGAGTATTCCTAGCTATTTCATTGTAGCAAGGCAAGGTTTTACAACCTATGATTGAACTTTTTATAATCCAGTCTGATTGGCATAATCTTCACGCCAGTAGGATGTGATATTACGCTTGTGAAAGGGGATTAGAGGATAAGTAATAAGGGGTTTTTGAAACCCCTGGATTAACCGTTGGTGAAAAATTTAAATAGGATCAGGAACCAAACTAAATTAAATCGTTCAAAATAAAACTACATATTTGGCTATCGTCTATAACTTGAACGTACAATGCTTTGCTGATTCAGAATGCTTTTTGTCTACACATTTGGAAACACATTTATCCAAAGTATTGGAGCAGCCTATTTACCCACGTGCCAGTGTTACAGTTAAGTATACTTTCATTCGCATTGATACAACAGACATGCTATAGCTAAATAAAAAATCAAAAGCTATAAAATATTCTTGTTGGGTCGTCAAATTCATTCTATTTTTAGTAATTATCTTCTTAGAATCTTAAATATAACCTATCGTTGTATACAGCGTAAATTGTACCTTAGAGAGGTAGAGATTGTATATACGTAGGTTTCGATAGGTAAAGGTCCTATCTAACCCTTAAAACTACAATGAAACGTACATTTTACTTATATTCATAGAAAACTTCACTTAATTTTGTGTCATTATTTTGGGAAAAAATGAACACTGCATGAAACCGACAGAAAATGACCCGTCAACTGGTCTTTCATTATACTAATACTATGAAGAGTAAACATTTGATTGTTTGTTTCTTTGCATTGAATAGGCTCTGAAATCACTATACTCGATTAAAAAATTTTTACCATTATAATTCCACAGTATCTGTTATGTTAAGTTCATTATTTCACACAAGCTATGTGATATTTTCTAAAACAATATAGATGATTGTGAAAAAATCGATGATGTATTAGTGGTGTGGAAAAATATCTACCCATAATCTATAAATGTATATGTCATCTAAAAATATATATCGTAAATAATTATTTACAACTAATTGTCACGACAGACGTTCTTCCGTCATAAAGTGAAATTGTTTTCATGGTATGTGTAATGCTTACAGGGCTGAAATTTCTGTATTTTTGTAAATACATAATATTTTTCCATATTTTGTGTAACATAGGTGCGAAAACCCGGTTGGACTTCTAGTCTCTCTATAAAAAATAAATGTCAAGTCAAGTATAGAGATTGATGTTATAGACGAGTTTGTTGATGTCTTAAGTTTATGCGAATGTTAGTCATTACAATAAAACTACTTTTAGGGATTTTACCAATACTACATTATTATTTTATTTATATTCATACAAACTTGGCTAATTTTAAGGGTTCCATACCCAAAGGGAGAACGAAAACCTATGGCCGGCTATTTACATATATTTTGGTGGGTTTCTTTATTGTTTTGCAGATACGGTTGACGTCTTCAAAAATATTGTATTATAGTAAACACAAGCACAGCACTAACAACTGTGCTGTAGATAATTCTACCATTATCATAATATAAAGTAAGATAATTTGCATGTAGTCTTTTGTACAGTTGTTATGCAGATGCCCCACCGCCACGACAAGGTTTTAATCATAGCGTCGAGGCCGTATTCTATGCCTATCCCAAAAGGACGAAGGCACACATGTAAACGGAAATATTAAAAAAAAAAATTTTTTTAGTATCAACTCGTATGATAAGAGCCCGCAACCGCTTTATGAGTAACAATAAATGAAAATTATGAATGAAATTATGAATGGAAGTATTTTTATACAAAACAGTTGAATTATCAAATTATTTAAGCGTACATTATATTTTCCACTATAACAGAATAACACTATATCTTCCACTATAAATAATTTATTGGGTTATAATAACTACAGCATAGACGAGTATTATTCACTTTTGATTATCACACACTTTCGGCGATGAATATTACATCCTACGTCTGTTTGTATTGTTTCTAATTGCTACAATTGCAACGGATGTAACAAGATTGATTTGCAGTCACCGGTTGTGATGACTTGCTGCATAGAGCGATTCGATTGTGATTTATTGTTCTAAGCTAATCGATACAATTTCCGAGTATCAGATTAACCACTGGCAGAATGATAGATTATGTCACTAGCCTCAGATTGATATAATTTGTCTTTATTCCCGTAATCTATTTGATATAAAAAAAAATCTACGCTTTTACGTATGTAAAAATATTTTTCAGTGGCCATTGATTTACAAATATACAACATATACGATTCCATACTTAGTTATGGTACATAAACATTTTTTTTTTTGCAATGTCATCCTAACGTGTAAAGTCGTTTTTACTATTATAGAGATATGCGTAGCTTAAGGAAATTTCCTTGATAGGTCAACATTACGCGTACATGTATAAGTTGTTTTTTCAAAATGGATAATTTGATAGCTCACTGAGTATATTGGTATTTTTTTAAATCTATGTAGACTTTTATCTTTGTTCTTTTATAGATATCACACCTGAAACAATTATAGGGATTGATGTTTGTTAAACTTTATGTAGTGTTTTATTTTCGAAATGATTGCAGTCGACATGTTTTGTGAAGTAAAATTTCTTTACTCACGTTTGGCGCGTAAGCTGGTGAAAGTATGACAAGGTTGTTACGAAAAACATGAAATGGGCTGAACGGAAGATGAGAGGGAGACACTAGTTAGAGAAGATAAAAGAGTTGTATTTACAGTTACAGATACAAAATTGCTTTATTCAATGCAAATAAAAAAAATACAAACAATACATTGATGATTTTGTTGTCGACTCTCATGCACTGATATTGCACTTGAGGTCGAAGCCACTATCACTTCCGGGTAAGTGAGAGTAGTACGCTGAGTTTCCCTGTCTCTCGTCGTCTCAGACATTTTCTTCGGTGGTGAGAGGGAAGGGGTATACGTACTCACCTCGGGCTCCCTGGAACGTTTGTTAGAGTTTCTCACTTTTTGCGGTGCTGTTTCTTCCTCCGACTCCACAATGCGGTCACTCGCGACGGCTGCATTCGGCGACGAGGTGGCCTGAGATGCACTCTCCAACTCCATTACATCGCTGCTCGACGGCTCGGAGCTGGATCTGCTTCGCCTCACCGGGTTTGAAGAATGGGACATGGTCCCTGTGCAGGCCTTGAAGGCCACCAATGAGGTGTAGAAATGCCTAATTTGCTGTGGGCAGTCTACGCGTGTAATTCTCAGCGGCCGTGTTGTAGTACGGTCACCGGGCAGTCTAATGGGCGATGTTCTGCACCGAAGCTTCTCGAATGTATCTCGACGTTTGTAGGTTCATCAAGTACCAGCTGTAGTTAGAAGACTGAGCCGATCCTTTACCACCTTTGTTAATATTGATGCATTATATATTATGTGATGTGTTTGCAATGGTGATAGTTGGAGGGGGGGGGAGGTGCTATGCTAAGCCTAATCAGGAGGGGGGATTCATTATTATTTAATGACAAGGGTAATTGTCATTTCATCAGGATCTTGCATCCAAGGGGCCCTGGGCTAAGTCATGTGTGAGTAATGAAACGTGACTGCGAAGTAGTTTTACGGCGGTATTATGTGAGAGCGAGGTACCACCTCGGTCATGCCAGCCGAAGGTGTCACTTTATGCCTATATCACATGAGTGAGAGGTACCATCCCGGTCGAAATTTTTGCGGTCGTGCCGCCTCGATTAGGTCATCGAAAGCATGACCTCTTATTAGTTGTAGATGTTACCCTTTCCCGCCAACTGCTGAACCTATTTGAATTAAAGGTCTGATAGGGATTCCAATTACCCATCTTAATCTCATTAGAGTAAAAGCTCACAGCACAGTGGGAAATTATTGTTTTGCCGTAAATTCATATTTTTGGTAAAAGAGTCACGTTGCAGGGCTTTTTATGACAAGAATATAATATTTAACGGTTTCATTTAAGATTGAGCCGCTTTTACATTTCTCGTTTTGTGAACAGATTCTGAGTAATAATAATACATATTTATTAAGAGGTAGTGCCATACTGTATTGCAGCGGAAATAGGCTGGCACGTCCGAGGAGGTTACCTATCGCCCACCTGATACCGGCGTGAAGTGACAGCTTCGCTATCGCCTTTCATACGGTTTTGACTAGCTGGTGGCCCACTATAAGCAGGACAACGCATTTGTATAAGTCGTGTGAAGAGAGTTGCGTGGTTGCGGCAGGGCATGTAATTAGGAATAGCAAAATGATGCCAATGCGTTGCTCTGCTTTCCCCCTCCCTACAATACCTGTTACCCACAAACTGCACGGAACGCGACACGGAAGATGCCACTTTACGCGAGTGTCGTGTGTACGAAAGGTCGTGCCGGCCCAATTCCGCTGCAACGTTCATCAAGTTGAATGGTAATTAATTGAGTATAATTTAAAAAATATTTAGTATTTTTCATAAAATTCGAGTTTAACCATAGAACCGCACAAATTCACTGCAACTGCAACAAAGTAATTTAACTTTCTCGTTATCTAAGAAGTAACATAACATTTACATTTGATATCATTTAAACCGTTCTGTGTTTGTCTAGTGAAATAAAATAATTTTAATTTTGCTTCGTGACTATTATGTACAAGACTGAAAATCACACTCCAATTAGAGAATATGATCGCAATAAGAGATGGTGTCAATACCAAATCAGACCAGCGTATCCTTAGAGGTACCTCTCGCTGTCATGTAACAGTGCACCTAGAAAGAGCTCGGCCATTGCCTTTTTTTGTGAGGGGGTTCACTCTATCGGGAGGATAAAGTAAACATGTCTACATTTTTTTAATAGTACACGGAGCAAACGAACAACTGAAGCCTTTTGACGACTACCAACGCCCATAGACAATATTGCTATGCAGATGCGTTACCTTTCTCCCACACACCACAGCCACAGAAATTTTGCGGATATATATCCCCAACACGACCCCCGTCAGTTAACATCAAGAGGTCCATGTTACACTATAGAAAAGTACAATTAGCCGGCACAACATTCTATTACATACATACATACATATTACAGCAGATGTTCTCACCTGTTGGAGATATTGTTCAATAATTCTCGAGTATTGCATAATTAGTAAAGCTTTTTTCAGACCTGAGTGCTTTATAACTTTTATTATTATTGCCGAAACCGATGCGACTCCACCGATGTAAGCGTTGGGGGTCGAGGGCCCTCGTGGGCTGCGAGGCACATTTCGTTCTCACAAAATATCGCAGTAAAAAGACAGCTATGCTGTCGCGTTTCATGCGGTTAGTTAGTGATCAGCCGATGGCCCGTTGGAGGAGGGTAGAGAAGGTAGGTGAAACATCTGCATAATATTATATTTATTGGCGTTATTAGTCAACAAATGGCGCTAGTTGCTTTTTATCCCCTTACACTATAAAACATCAACAATGGTGGAAACCATTAGTTACTTTCTACAGAAAGTAAGTGATACAGACTAACCTATTAATCGTTTGATAACTCCGTGAAAAAATACTGTAACATTAATATTAATATAAATCCGACCCTAACGTAGTAGCAAGCTTCCATTCGTAACACGTACAGATTTAAAAAGGGTTTTTGTTAAAACTGGCTCACCCTTTGTTAAAGGTCATACTTGCTAATGTGTATCTGATCGTTATAAAAAAAATGACAACCGTCATACACGTAGAAAAAGTTTATTGTTTTAGAATTATTAAAACAAATATTGGATGACGACACAAATCGAAAATACGGGTCATTTCGAACTTTACTAATTTTTCGGTAATCGATTTTTTATAACATCATAGTGAAGAGAGAAACGATGTATACTGGTACCCATTTACATCAACACAGTTAATAGTTGTACTGATGCGTTACCATGGTTCACTCCATCTCCGCAATGGGCCACTGACTACTCGACAAACCGCAGGAAACGTGATAGCATTGCTGGGACTACTAAGGCGGTATCATGTGGGCGAGAGGTACACCCCTAATCGTGCCGTGCCATCGTATGCAGTGTGCTAATAGCCTCTTACTGAAAGTACCACTACATTGGCCAGATCTCCACGGTTTCAATCAGCAATCTTTTCTAAACATTTTCCCAGTTCCTGTAACCATTTACATCACCCATGGGCCATATCCATCCATTTACATCATCGATAACAATATCAATCCATTTACATTATCCACAAGCAATATCCACCAATATATTCAGGTAAAAGTGGAGAACAATACCTTTTCATTAAATTAACGAGGGCAAAGTGATGCCGTTCAGTGGTTACCTGGGTCAGTTACATCATTAAAATAATTATCGAGACCATCGCTCGCTCGCATCCGGCGCCAGTACCAGACACTGTAATAATGACCCGATCCCTTAGGGGTGTTCCGGCACCGAGGAATCAATATCACTCCGGAAAATATCTTGAATCTTCCCCGCAAACACACTCACTTTTATATACCTCTAAGGATTTAAGCTTATTGAATGTAGATCGGATGAGGTAACAGAATTCATTACAATTTTAAATCTGTATAGAATTCATTATTACATTTAGGATAAAAGTTGCAAAGTTACCTACATACCATTTACCTATTACCCCTTTGGTTATAAGTAGAAGGCGTTTCACCCTTGTCAACCACCATAACACAATTCTTACTACTGTTTTATTGAACTGATTCTTCTGTCACCGTGGACACATCAATAGACTACTCACACTATATAATCTTAATAAGAAATTGTGTAAATACAAATTAACCTCGTGGCTTGTATAAATAAATTACTATGTAACAGAAATGTTACTTAACGCACGCACGTACACATATACACGTACTGCGTACAAACACACACACACACACACTCACGCACGAACGCACGCACTCAAGCACGAACGCATGTACGCACGCACGCA
>JAFELO010000075.1:324725-342037 GCA_017140195.1 Eumaeus atala
ACACACACACACACACACACACACACACACACACACAACGATACATCAACACCTACTGAAATCAAGTACTACTGTGAACGTATAAGTAACGGTTATGAATTATTGTGGTGAAGAAGTAAACAATGTGGTATTGCTTAATAATATTGGGTATATAAGTAATTTTTATACGACTGTTCACTGTGTTTACTCATATTGAACAAATTTGCCATATCAAAACGTAGTGGGATGATAAAGAGAACAGAATCGCTGTGATCGCATTACACAAAGTAGGTGTGAAGCCACATGCAATTTTTGAAACGCTCCATACACTTGGTATTATCCGAGTGAACCGGGCTATTTATTAATAGGCACAGTGAGACTTTTTGACAGACAAAGACTGGCCGTCAATGTAGCGTAAGTATGAAACAGGTGGTCATAGCTGAAAGGGAAAATATTCGAAGAAATCCTATCCGAAAGCAGAAGATTTAAATCTTGAGGAATGAATATAGCACCTAGGACCATGTCGCGTATTTTAAGAGATGACATAGGACTTGCAGCCTATAAGGGTCGGACTGGCAATCTCTTAACGGATAAATTGTGATATGATAGAAATATATAGAGATGAATAGGGTGGTAAAATCGACACAACAGCCACTGAAGCGGTACGCAAAGGGAGGTCACAGAAAAATTTTGTTTCCGGATGGCAAATATTTTACAATTGAGCAACATTTTAACAAAAAAAAAAAATTACCGTACTTATAGTCAAAGCTCTGAGGAAGCTTCCCAGTTAGTCGACAGAGTGCAACGTGGGCATTAACCGACTTCAGTTACGCTTTGGCGGGGTGTTAGCTATGAAGGCGTGACTGTGAATTTTTCTGAAAAAGTTCAAGATACCATTCTTGGAATGGTAGGAGAAGAAAGCCCTTTAATAATACCATGTTCAGTAATCCATACTTCGTTATTCTTCCAGCAAGACTCGGCGCCGGATCATAAATCGGTCCATGCAGTCTTGGTTGGAAGCGAACGTTTCAGACTTCACAAGAGCTGAAGACTGGCGTCTTCGAGTCCCGATCTTAATATGCTGGATATTATTTATGGTTATTTTAGAGATGATAGCTTGCTCTAAACTCCATGATAATTTGGAGTCCCTATTGATACCTGACCTCAACGTTTATAGGACCGTATTGCAGCCAATGGACACCACTTTGAATAAGCTTTTTATATTTTTTTATCGTTTTATATTTATGTATTAAACTGACATACTGTTGAAGCAATAAATGTTATTAGCAATTAAATAATATTTCTTTATTTTTTACAATGTTTATGGCAATAGTAGAAAGCATATGAAAGATGGTAACAAATAAACCGCGATGAATCTCCTTAGATTTATTTTATCGTATTGAGCAACATTCTCTCTTGTAAACTTATTAACTCTGAGGAAAGTAAGGGGATAAACTCATACTTTCGGTACAGTATTTGAAACATAAGCATCAAATTTATGACAGTTGAGCTTTTCTCCTCCCAATTTTTATATGTAGCCCTAACTTCACAACAATTATGCAGAATTTTATATTAATTAGTGATATTTTTGTTACGCTGATTCGTTGCCCTCACTCTCCTCCCCCAATGGGCCACCAGCTACCCACAAACCGCACGAAACGCGATATCGAAGATTCACTTTACGGCGGTATTGTATGAGCGAAAGGAACCTCCCCGGTCGTCCCGTCGCGATTCCGTTGCATAGGAGGATGTAGGGTCATACACTATGCATCGCACTGCCTCCTCCTTTTTTTTGACGCGGGGAAACGCATTTACGCGCCTTCACTGGCCCTGGATGGGGTCCAGTGGTGTGTGGAACTCGCGGCACATGATAATGCCGAATACCCACAAGAACCACCGCGAGTGCCTACAGTGTCGCCCTTGGTGAGGTGCCCCGAAACAACAATCATCAGGGCACCCCGATGGCTAGTCAGCCCCCTAAGGAACCAACTCCACCTCCACAGATGGGGTTGCCCAGCACTACAGGACAACCCCACTGACTTTGGGACAGTGCAATGGGGTGAGGTTCCCATCCTCGCCCCTTGCCCTGTGCGCAGAAGCGCCACCTCCTGTTGCTCTTAGGTTCCCTCTTCTTATAAGAGGGGTACCGAGAACGATTCCTCCCCTGATCTTGAAGTCCCCTCTTATTATAATAGGGGTGCAAAGGTCCCCCTTTGTTCAATTGGCTTCGCCTGGGTTCACCCCAGGCTACTAAGCCCCACCGCCACGACAAGGCTTGAACCATGGTGGGGCACTACCTCCTCCTATACAGCATGGCACTACATATACCTAAAAAGATTGTGTTTGTTTATTTGTTTGTTGGAACCGCTAACCTCAAAAACTACTGCTCCGAAATATAAAATTGCTGTCGTATTGGGTAGTCCATTTATTGAGCCTGAGTTATGGGGCTGAAAGAATTGTTAAAGATTTCTGAAGTGCATCTAGTATCATCAAAACTCCAGCGCCGAGCGCACCTCAGGAGAGTCGTGTGTAAATATTTTATTGGATTCATTTCGGAGAGTGGGATTACGAAATGCACACCCTCATTCTGCTATGGTGATAGGATTCTATACAAAGTAGATAACTTTGTACAGAAATTGTTCTAACATTTTAAACATCCACTCCAAAATATAAAAAACGAATACAAAAACTCTACAAAATATTAACAGCCTTTAGTATCGTTAAACTAAAACACTATGAGGAGCTTTTGACTATGATTACGTTAGTCTAGGAAGCTTGATCGTTCTTGTGCTCTCCACTTTTCCGATGTAGCTTACTTTAAGTATTCCAGCATTTATACAAAACGCCATTCTTTAGGAGTTTTAAAATAATGTTCATTTTTATAATCATCCAAGAGCTTCTGAGAAATATTATTTAATGCCAACTTTAGTTATACAAATTACAAACGGACACTAAATGTTGCGTGTCTCGACGTTGGTGGAGAGCACATCACAATAAATTATTCTGCTTCTCGAATTTCGCTACACCTCCATACCTCATGGCGCGGTAAAAAAGTTTTAAATGATTTGATATTAACATTTTGAGGCTTCAAGGTGATGTTGAACTGAAAAGTCAATAAATCTGCACCCGACACCTGTCCATGGAAGATTTTATTAAAAAACTTGATTTTTTTAAGAGACTTAATATAAAATTTCTGACCCTCGATCAAATTGCAAATTGTTGTCACCTAATTCCTTTGTCGTGAATTCACTGGTCCCTTATTACAAACATTAATTAGGGGTTTCAAAATACTGTCTTCAGCTTTCTGTTAGGCTTTCACTAGATGTCAAACAAAAATTTTTACTTCAATCAACTTTTCCTGTCAGTTAGACCGTTGTTATCATTACTGTAATTTTTTGTTTCAAGTATTTAATTAGTTTTACGGAGTTAAATTTAAGTAGTTTTACGGAGTTAAACTCAGTAATTGAGTTTCTGTAAAATAATATAACACTTTCTGGCGGAATTTCATTTAGCCGTATGTGACAATTTATGTTAAAATGAAAGGAATTCTGGGGGTTAAGAGACTGTAAGAGTTGTGTTAAGTAAACTTTTATATACATTCTTTCCACATTCACAAACCAGGACAGACTTAAAATAATACAAGCACAACAATTTGTACAATTTGTATGGTCCTTTATATATATTGTTATTTTTCCATAACCAGTAATTGTCACGGATTGTCCTTCATTCCTTATGTTCAATATATTTGAATTATATAATGTTTAACAAAAATGATACTCAATAAGTTAAAAGGAGTAGAGCTCTGAAAAGGAACACACAACCAATAAGATTAACATTATCTTGGCTTCATGACCAAATTCAGGCAAGATATAAACTCTGTAACAATTAAATGGAATTTAAGATCAATCATGAAACATGGTGTCGATAAGAAAATCACGAACACACCTACTTTTATGAAATATTCATTAGCGCATTGTGACACGAATATATAGGCTCCCGGCGGAATATAAAAAAAAAACTATTTAACTATAATTTGCTGTAGGCAGACAGCGTCAGCGTTTAATGAATCCGTCACCCAAGCCACGCCAAAGAGAAAAAAGAGTGACATTTCTTCAACACAGCGAACATTAAGCCATACAGTGAAAGCTGACAGATATCCTTTTTTTATAAAATATTTCAGTTTCGAAACATAATTGTTACACGTATACAATCCGGCTAACCGTTGGCCGTTGTTGCTACAAAAGGAAAAAAGCTCTGTTTTTGTTAGTGGCTAGCCATAATGAAATACGGCCATTTAAACAATCCAACTGCGACAAATACACAAGTAATTTGCTAATCGGGAGACAAAGGAACCTGTGTAACTGATCCTCAACCTTAGTTTTTCCAGTCGCGATTGTAAGATTTTGGCTCAACTCACTCTGGTGTAACGTGCCGTTTCATAAGATATTAATTAATTACCTGTAGTAATTGTAGATAAGCGTATGGTGCGCGACATCGCGGATCGAAGCACGAAACATTGTCTGTCTAACAGAAATTTGCACCGTAAATATTGATTTAAAAACGTGAATATTATGCTATAGGCGAGTAAGCGTTGCAACTTTGCGGCAATGTAAGCTGAGCATTTATCTGTTCATGATTCATAACATCTTCTGCGCTAAAAAATCTATGATGTTAAAAATTTGGCAAACATATATGTGAAAGAGCGAGTCACAAATAGGCTATTAGTTAAGTGTAAATAAGCATGGGTTTGTATACATTATTGCACATGGTAATATGTTTGAAATAAAATTTAAGTGACTAGATATATCATACAATTCCACTTTGAACCTCAATAATATTAACAACCCTAACTGTTACTAACCTGAGATTAGGTTGTTTAGTTGTATGATTTTTTTTACTTAGAATAAACCTTTAAAACGTTTCGCTGGATAAGCTAAAGTGTTTACGTCAATATTTGCGCTAGCAGTTGCTTGATTTTAGCGGAATAATTCATACTTAAACGTCGTACCGTGCGCCCGCATGCTAGTAACTTTTGAGTCTCTTTCTGTTGTGTACACTATTCGTTCTATTGTTGTGTGCTCTACATCATTATGTTGGTATCTCGTACCTATACTTATTCAATGAATCTGAAGAGTTGGTTTGTTTGTTCATTTTAACGCCCATATCTTTGGAACTACTAGCCCGAATAGTTTTTTTTTAAATATTGCTCATGTGCCTTATGAACTTTGTCAAATGTAGTGCATCCATATATATATGTTCTACCTGTGCTTTAAGCATTTGGAGCGCCAGAATGACTCTCAGTAGAACTGTTTATAGATATTACTATATTAATATCTATATAATTATATGTTTTTATTAAAATAAAATTAACCTCGTGTTCCATTAAAAATAAATAAATAACAATGACACAACTTCAGAAATAATCAAATAAATATAAACTGAGTTGAAAATGTATTGCTGTTTTCTATTCTATACTTGGTAATAAATCGTTAGAAGCCGAAATAAAATTTATTTAATAAAGCTCATTGACAGTTATATATCAGAAACTATAGCGAAATATAGATGATACATAGAAAAGTGACGCGGCAACTACTTTTTGATTCGACGTCTATGAAATAGCAGGAAAGAAACGAATGACTTCATCAAAAACCACAAAACACAACCAGTGGAAAATATCCACGTCTAATCAAAAATTTCGCTATTAACTTCATATTTAAATATTCGTTTGAGCGGGAACCTGTAGAGTGGCAATTTTAGTATCCTTCTAAGGCTTACGTATGAAGTTATAGCACATGGCACAATATGTGTACTTTCATCAAACGTCTATGTGTACGAAGAGGAACGGCTGACTAATTTAATTTACTTTTACAGTCTGTGAGTACTCATATACCTAAGAAAATATATTCAACTTTAATACTTATAATGATGACAGTATTAGTAATAAAGATATAGACATATAGTATTATCAAATTAGCTCTTAGCTACCATTTTTAGTTACGAAATAAAACAAGTTTAATGCCGTATGAGCCGAATTTATATAGATGTATTCAGTATTGGCCTTCCCCTGTTCCTACATCCTTCTACATTCTCATTTATATAAAAACTGAATAGGCTTTTTAAATCTATTTTGGCCTCTATTTTACTTCAATTAATATAATAACTTACTTAAGCAATTGAATTCTATAGCGATAAATCAATCCAAAAATTTAAAAAAATTTACCGAATGCTTTTTCAATGCAGCAAGATGAGAGCTGTCCATTTCATTCTGGACCCTTCTCCTAGGTCTGACAATGGACAGTTCTTAACTTAATTGGAAGACATTCTTCTCACATGTCCGTACCATTGTAGCAGACTTTCCGGTAGTTTAACTATAAAAACTACAAAACTATAGTAACCGTCATAATTATAGTACCTTTAGCAGCGTTTGGAACCTGAGAGCCTCGTAATGGTCACTGAATCTTGGGGTTCTTGTGTACTGAAATTATTAATATTTTCGAAGTCGGTCGAACGTACGGAATTTGTAGCGGTTGAAGAAATTTAGGGGATAAGTAACTTGTATTTTATGAGTGTTTAGGTTTGTAGTGCTCTGAATATTTATAGGTATCATTCCGATAATATTTCAAGCCCGCAACTTAATCTGCCCCAGTTTTTCGAGTTAGTTAAGTAACTAATATATATTACATAAATAAATAATTTCGAAAAATAAGCAACATGGTTTTGTGTCGAAATGGATTTTTTTCTTTTTCATCTTATCCATCGTCGGGCTTTATCAATCTACATCACCATCAGCCCTCATCGGTCCACTGCTGGTCATACGCCTCTCTCAATTAACGCCAAAACGACCAACCTTCTGCTTGCATCCCGGACCGACTACGACACGGAAACCGTCTTCCCACCTGGTGAAGGGTCGACCAACACTTCGTTTTCCTAAACGCGGCCCCCTCTCCAGAACCTTACTGGCCCATCTGTCATCTGTTCTTATGTGTGCGACCTGAAAATTGCCACTTTGCCGAGCTTATTTTTCGCGTGAAATTGGATTCTTTATCTCTCTACCTCATTACTTCGTTACGAATTCTGTCGGACAAAGAAACACCCAATATAGCACGTTCAATAGTTGAGCTACCGGAAACTTTAACTACAAAATTAAGATGCCATGTTTAGACCCCATAGGTCATCACGGGGAGAACGCATCGATTGAAGACTATCGTGTTCAAGCTCTGTGGTATAGGCGACGTCAGAATGTGTCGAATCTTACGTAATGCTGCCCAACCCAACTGAATCCTTCTATCGGCTTCCGTCCCGAAATTATGTCTACCTAATCGTAATAGTTGCCAGAGGTATTCGTCTACGACTTCGAGAATAGCACCACTGACGTTGACCGGCCTTGGAAAAACGTGTTCGTTGAACATACGACAACGCAATCATTATGATGATTTTTATGGCCGTTAGTAGAACTGAAGGGCACCGACTGCTAGTTAACCCTATAAAAATATGAATGTGCTTTCTAACGTGCTCCTTGTGACGGAAGTGAAACTTACATCTCCATCTCAAGTATCGTGTAGCTTTCTCTATTTCTATGTTCACTAACTAGTAACTCGGACTCGGACGATCCACCGGCTACTCGCAAACCGCATGTAGCTTGATGGCATAGCTTTCACTTTACGAATCATGTTGGTCGGACATCGGTGTTATGTAAGTGAGAGGTGCCTCCGTGGTCACGCCGGCCTAATTCCAACGCAGCACGGCACTACGGCTCATTGTAAATTGCTGCATTGTACTTGCTATACAAACATATATTTATTCAATAAAATATGTATATAACTACAAATCTTGCTCACATAATGTTGCCGTAAAGTAACAGGTGGGAGTTGGTCCCTTAGGGAGCTGACTAGCCGTCGAGGTACCCTGATGATTGTTGCTCCGGGGCACCTCACCAAGGGCGGCACAGATGGCTCTCGCCTGTCGTGTCGGATTGCCGTCCCATCGGAATAGGAGAAAGAAGGAATAAAGAGTGCACTTGTGTCTGCGCAAACACTTGTACACTATAATAAGTCCCGCGCAGGTGACTCTCTCAATAGAGATGGCCGCTGTAGCCGAAATTCGGCTAGAACGACATTATTATTGTTATACTATTATTATTATTAGTATAAGAAGAGGGGACAAAAGAGTGTATAAACAATGAGGCGGTGCTATCGCGCACGGGACAAGGGGCGAGGACGGGAACCTCGCCCCATTGCACTGTACCAAAGTCGGTGGGGTTGTCCTGTAGTGCAGGGCGACCACATCTGTGAAGGTGGAGTTAGCCCCTTAAGGGGCTGTCTAGCCGTCAAGGTGCTCTGATAATTTGTTGTTCCGGTGCACCTCACCAAGGGCGGCACTGATGGCACACGCGATTTTTTTTGTGGTTTTTCGGCACTATCATGTGCTGCGACTCTCACACACCACTCGACCCCACCCAGAGGCGGTAAAGGTGCGTCAATGCGTTTCCCCGCGTCAAAAAAAAGGTGCCTGAACCGAGGGCCACATGTCACGATTCATACATTACGTATACACAAAGAGAAATATAAAGCCTTAAAAATACCCCTGAGTGTTGTCCGGGAACACAGATGCTGGTAATGCATTACATATTGTTGCAGTACGTTTGATAATTGTTGTCCCGAATCTTAAGCACATACATGTAGAATGTCAACTGTGTAACGGTGTGGAATCTCAGTGCATCTGGTCGTCTGCTAATAGAAACGGCAGAATGAGGTTGTGCATTTCGTAACTTCACCCTCCGAAATGAATCCGATAAAGTATGTACACGTGATTCTCCTGGGGTGAGCCGGGCGATGGAACTTTGATGAATGATACTAGACACTCTTTAGAAATCGTTACTAATTGTTTCATCCCCATAACTCAGGCTTTCTTAATCGTAGCATCATGGCATAGCCTATAAGCCTTCCTAGATAAATGGATTATTCAATATAACAACAATTTTACACTTCGGTTTTTGAGGTTAGCGATTCAAACAAACAAATAAACTCTTTTTTAGAAAGAGGTAGCACCATGCCGTATGCAGCATAATATAAATTGTTTCAAAGGCAGATATAGCGCACACATATTCATATCTTTCCCTTCATACAGTGACTGGTGGTCCATCCCGTCTATTTCTATAGCATAGGGACAGAAAAGTGAAATCGCAGCTATAAATTGAAAACCCGCGTCCATTAAAACGCTCAGAGTCAATAGATATGCAGATAAACACGATAGCGTTTCCCTCTTTGTCACGCCGCTCAATGGGCCGCTGACTCAATGCACGAAACGCGATTGTATACCTATCACTGCTAAAACTATATCAATTTTGGGAGAGGGCCCTATCTAAATCTGCACTGATTTGATGTGCCAACGGTCGTAGGACATATTCTATTTTTTTTAAAGAATAGTGGGTCAAACTAGCATTCGGAGCCTTTTTACTACTACTGACACCCACGAACATCCACATTATTACTATATCTATGCATTACCTCCTTCGCCCCCCCCCCAATCGGCCCTCGTACGATAATCGATACTAGAACCTATTCTGTACTTCTTGTTTAGAATCACAAAATTTAGCAAATCAGATTTTTTCGATTACCAACACCCACAAACATCCACACAATTGATATTCCGATGCGGTGCCCTCCTTTCGTCCTCCCCCAATGGGCCGCCGGCTCTCACTCGCAGTCACAGACCGTACGTCATTTTATGCCGGTAGAAAGCGAGAGGTATCGTCCCGATCATGCGGACCCAATCTCACTGCAATGCAGCATGGCACTGCCATTTACTATTTACACACTTATATTTGTAATGGGTTTCGTGCAATACGCTCACGAATATAAAAGTGGTTGTAATGTCGTTGATGATGATGATGATGTGATGTGTTCCTGTTGTTACAAACCTCGGTATACGCACTCAGCGAAGCGGGAGCACACTGAGTGTTGAATAATTTATTTTGGTTGGAAATCTGGTACAAATTTATTCTGTTCCATGGATTACGTGAAAGTTTAGGTCGCGGCCAAAATCTGTACGAAACTTTTTCACTACAGATCCTCGTGCACACACAGATAAATGATCCCCTACTCTCTTACCTTTAGTCGAATCTAAAGCTCGCTCGATGTAGGATTACCCACGAAAGCATGCATAGAAAAATGCACATTTCGATTTACAAAAATAACAAATTTACGATTTCATACTGAGCTGTAATTCTAAAGCAGACGTACGTTTCCATGTCGCTTTTACAATGCAGATTCTATTTAAAAGAAGTGCACAATTGAAGCATATTTCTTGAATAAGTCAACCAAACGCACATGTGTTTAAATTGTTTTTACAAAGTGCGTGATATGACAGTTGCAGACATGTTGTACTTTTTGAGATGTTCACTGTGTATTTTTCAAAGTAATTACCTGCTCAGCAATTATGGGGATATATATAGTGTCGTCGGTTGAGCATCAAATGTCTGACTGCGGCTTTAGTAAAAATAGTAAATATACTCAAGGTATATCGGACAACTATAATATCCATATATTTAAGAGCTTAAGACTAGTGTTAGTAACATTAAGAGCTTAAGACTAGTGAAAGATACAATTAGCAGATATATAATACACTTAGATATTAGGAATATTTTTACTTCCTTGTTGGCACCGTGATGCTAATCTACGTGACTACATATAATTGTATCCAGTGGGCCAACATCACTGAGTCCCGTCTATCCACCAACGCCCTTAGGGTGATGTTAGAACACTCACGCACCCGCTTTAGTAAGGTAGCGCTACGCTTGAGCATGTCGGAAACGAAACCATATGAGCGTCTGCGGACATGACGGAGATGGTGCTCCACAATGGCTACACCATCAATATCAAAAATGCTATGATTTATTGAACGACTTAGTTACTGTACTCTCTCCGCGTACAGTTAACCCACATAACGCAAGCATAAAAGGATCGACACATATTGTCATAATGTCTTTAAAAAGATTCGACTTCACTTGTTTAGTACACTTTGCGAATCTGCGGGCCAGCATATTACAGCTAATAGACAGCGACGTACACACTCCTTTTCACTCTCTAAGTCCTCTTACATGTCCGATATGATCCAGTGACCCAAGTACTTAAACCGTTTTATCTTTTTTTTTAAATAGTTCCACAGAGCGAAAAATGTGTCACATTAGTATAACGCCTCCGATTCGGCCAGAATATCATAAAGTCGCTTTTCACGGCGTTGTGTTTGAGTACATGGGATACACACAGAATTCACAGATCTTAACAAGTTGTTTCTTCAGCACCTCTTGATGGGCTCAGGAGTACCACATCGTCTGTTGAACATATGTTATAGACGCATACTCCGTCGACATGACATTCGATAGCCGTTCTATTATGCAGATGATAATGGAGAGGTCAGACACCCTGTACTCACCATGTCGAGTCAAGCCTTGTCCTGGCGGTGGGGCACAGCAGCCTGGGATGAATCCAGGCGAAGATAATTAAACCAAGGAGGGTGCTCTTTGAATCCCTCTTATAAGAAGGGGGGGACAAAAGAGCAACAGGTGGAGGAACATTTTGCGCACGGTGCTAGGAGCGAGAATGGGAACATCGCCCCTTGGCGCTGCCCTAAAGTTGTTGGGGTTGTCACGTAGTGCGGGAGAACCCCATCTGTGGAGGTGGAGACGGTCCCATAGGGGGCAGAGGAGTCATCGGGGTGCCCTGAAGATATGTTATTCCGGGGCACCTGACCAAAGGCGGCACTGATGGCACTCGCAGTGGCTTTTATGGGTATATATGGGATGTGGGTATTCGGATATATAACGTGCTGCGAGCCCCACACGCCACTGGAACCCACTCAGGGCCAGTGAAGCCGCGCAAATGCGTTTGCACGCGTCAACAAAAGAAAAAAGTTCAGACCCCTTCCTCACGCCACACTTCAACTTATAGCTTTCCAAGGGCACACCTGCCCATCTAACATTACCGATTTAATTATAGTACCAATATTTAGAAAGTAATGTGACATCATCAGATAAATTAGTTTCTGTTTGCATTTTACTCCAGAGGACGTTAAAGGGAACGCGTTCAAATGCCTCCGGCAGTACCAAACACCGGGCATATCCAGGCGTCTTTCGCGTACTATAGTACTGAGCAGCCTGCTTGAGGCACACGACAGCACTCTTCGAAGAAAGACCTGCTCTAAAACTGAATTGAGCATCACTGATCCAAGTGTTACCAAGCAGAGCGTCCAGCACCTTCGCTATAGCAAGGGAAATATGATTAGTCTGCACGATTATGTCGATCACTTGATACTGCCTGGATGCAATGCCTGGATGCCAACGATCTAATAACATTTTCGCAGTTGAGACTAACTAACTTAACATTTTTATTCATGATTTATTCTGATAAGTTATACCTTCATTTGGTAGACTCTAATCCTCACGATATTTAAAGTTAATAAACCGCCTCTATGCAACTCCTTGCTAAAAGCTTCCGACATGAACTCGTCCAATTTATGTTTCAGTATAAATATCTTAACTATGAATACAAAGTCGCAGTCCTTGTTAAAGTTCAGAACTCATTTTTGATATAGTAACATCGTTTTTAGATTTAATATACTTCTCGATGTCACATACAGACGCTCCATTCGCCACATTACAAATGTAAATAGGAATATTAATTCCCACTGCTTTATGATTATCTCCAGGCTGTATTTCCTTTCTTTGCCACAAAAGATTACGTAATTTTTTCCATTTTACTTTTATCAATTCCTCACTTTGTGCCTGCCGTTTCCACTCACCCTCTCGAGAGACACCTGCTACAGATTTTCTTTTATAATTTTTAGAATCTACGTCACATAGCACAGCCGTGTGTCTCGCACTCGATGCGGACATATGTGCGGGACCAGAAAGTTCGGGCGGCGGATCAATTGGCTCGTTCTACCGCTTGTGCGTTTTATGTGAATCCTTTTTAATGCGCGTGCAGTGCAGCTACAAATAACCTCACATGCGATATGTTTTTGAACTTGAAATTCGTCTTTTGTAAAGAGAATTGATTTTTATTTCATAATTGTTATTCTTATCCATGGGAGGCAATCCCATGGGCCCACAGTTACGCTCAATACTGTCAAGTAAACACGCAGCTCCTCGTCTTTTATTAACACTGTTTTCATATGGATTTTATCGGGACGAATATTTTTGTATTTCGCGTCCTGATTTAAATTGATTAAACTGTTCCATAGTCACATAGTCCTGTTCAATGGCGCTGATATCCTGCTGCATTTTCACTATATATATTTTAACAGTTTGTAACGACATGATCAAAGACATCTGGGGGTAGTTCTCGAGATACTTTGCAAAACACATGAATATCTTCTAAATCTGCGTGCCGTAGCAGTTTACATTACGGAAACTCATCATCTATATCTCTAACTGTTTTGACTAACATATAATTTTTTTTGCCATAACAATGTCATCTTCGGAGAAAGCACTAGCACATATTTTACTTATGCTGTCCTCGTCCATTACAGAGATCTTATTGTTCACGAATGCAAAAAGCTAATTAATTACTACATTACAATTAATATATTATATCATGTTGGAAGACATTGTTCAAATTATAACACATTTACATGACACGCCCCCGGTGATAACCTCCAATCGCATTATTAGCTTCAATTGATAAATAACCATTGCTACATTATGAAAAATATATTTAAATCCCATTAAGGTTGTGCCGAAGTAGATATTCCCTTATGAAAGTAATAGACATAAATAAGAACATTATAAAGACGTCCCTAAAAAGCTGTGCATGGTGTGTTAATGTGTATACTTGAGGTGCACATAAACATCGCACGTTTCAACACTCCCAGACTCTCAACGTAAGCTTCTGTCATTATCTAAAGTGAGGAAGAGAAAAGCAGTGTGGTCTGACACTAGAGCCACGTGGTGGGACTAGAAGATATTGTAGATAATTCTTTATCTTGTTTAGATATCGACTTTTTCGCAACAAGTATAGAACATATATTTATTTCCCACATCTAGAATTTTGAATAAATAATATACAGGCATAAGTATTTTCAATAAAATTATCACTATCCATCGAGGTGCCCTGAAGGTCTGTTGTTCCGGGGCACCTCACCAAGGGCGCCACTGATGGCATTCGCGGTGGTTTTTGTGGGTATTCGGATATATAATGTGCCGCGAGTCCCACACACCACTGGACCGCACCCAGGGTGAAAACAGTAAAATAAAATATCATGTAAATGTTTAATTATATTTTAATGTGTTTGTATTCATTTTACTTCATATTTTATTACTAATTAAATCGTTTATAACGAAAGCTGTGATAAAAGTGTGATATCGGATCGATTCGGAATGGAAAAAGAAAGATCTGCATACCTTTGTAGTTTCTTGAATTAATATTCGTAACATTGAGCCACTGGTATGTGTACGTAACCGTCCGACATTTCGCCTCTTATATAACCAACATCACCTCTCGGTTTTACCCGCACTGGTCGTACCGCGGTCCTGTTGGTCATTATGTCATGGTATACAGCAAATTGTTTTCCTTGATAAATGGACTATGCAACACAAAAATAAGTCAGCAGTTCCTGATTATCCTATCCAAACAAGCAAGCAAACTCTTTAGTTTTATACTGCTAGTATTGATTAGTGTAGATGTATGTCTATTTATTCTTTTATTTTATACTTTATTACAGTGACACAAAGAATATTGATGCATTCATGTGTAATTACAATAACGTTTAAGCTTTATTCGGTTACATAGACGAGTGAACCGTAATGTGTCAATTGTTTTAATAGCAACTGATTAGGTATAAGGATTATCGTTAACGGAATAAAAAAAAATACGGCGTAGACGCCCAGGAACATTCGCATAGTTACTATGTCGATGCGTTACCCTACCTGAGGACGGTCGTCTTGCGGTTCATTGAAAGAAGCTAATATCTGGCAGTGGACGAATTAGGGCTGATAGTGATGATGACGATGATGTTCCACCACATTCTGGGTTCCAGTCTCGGGTAGAACCAAAGTGTTTATTGGGATTTTTGAGTTTCTAACAACAGTCAGGAAGTTGATGCATCACTGAGACTCGGAGAGCGGAGAGCGGAGAGCGGAGAGCGCGTTAAGTAGTCGGTCAAGTGTATGATTCATCTCCGTTCGTGATGGATTGGAGGCCCATCAATACAGGAGAGTGAAGGAACAAGGAGTGTACTTGCGTCTTATTTCTGGACTATGTAGTCTTTGTATATCCTGTGCAAGTTGGCTAGTCTCTACAGAGATGGGCGTCGTTGTCGCCTCCTTACTTTTGCTGTCACTAAAGTCAAGTTGAGGATAGGGGCCTCCTTATTTTGACAGTGAATAGCATGTACTGTGTGTGAATGACGAAATATAAGTTGGCTATCTTTCAGTTTTGTTAAGTGCTGAAATGCGCTATGGATTACGTTTGACAGGTGAGGGGTGACATTTTGCAGAATGGCCGTGTCGGCGCAAACAAATGGTTGGTTACATGTAAATGCATCGTTGCGTCACTTTTCGGCGGAAACAAACAAGGCTGTTTACGACCGAGCGTACGTGCAGCATTGCATCATCTCTTCTACTATCACTCCGCGAGTCAGGCGAGAGGTGGGGACGGATTGAAGTAGAGTCGTGTGTGGTGGCTAGTGAGAGCAAATTCCCTCGAGAACCGCACGCCGTCAACAACTCTTGTGTCTGGCCTGAGTCACAATTATTCTAATCCACGTTATTAATATTTTTTCGTGGAAGGCGTGTCCGAAGGTTACCCAAGCGGTGAATGTGATCCTGAAGGTGGAGGCGCATCTTCACCTATTCTACATCAAATATCTGTACAATCCGATACGAATGTATGCTACAGTATGTTCCTCTTTTCATGATATATGGGTTGAACGTGCAACCGATACCCGTAGACATACAATATTGTCATGTTAATACGTTGCCTCCTTTCATCCTCTCTTCCAATGGGCCTCCGTCTACCCTTTGTGTCCGATAAAAACTATTATATAACAAATATATTTATATTTTAATTTGGAAGAGGTAGCGCCACGCTGCATAGGGGGAGATAGTGCCATGCATGGTGCATGACACTACATCCTCCTATGCAACGGAATTGGGCTGGCACGACCGGGGAAGTACATCTCGCCCACTTGACACCGGCATAATGCGATAGCGTCGCTGACACGTTTCGTGCAGTTTGGGAACAGCCGATGGCCCATTGGGAGGATAATAGGAGTGCAGCGCATCTGTGTAACATTAATGCGAGTGTCCATGGGCGTTGGCGATCATCAAAAGGCTCCGATTGCTCGTTGGTCCACTTATGCTATAAAAAAAGTCACGCTGCTTGTAACGAAATGCAGCCTCTTCGGTAGTAATCATGGTATTTTTTAATATAACAATTTTATTAAAAACCCGCAGTGAACCTGGTGTATGGCAGCCGTAGAAATTGGCATCATAGAGAATCACTTAAGATAATGATATTGAGAATCCGCCTTTGCGTCCAAAAGGAAGCTTCCGGATAGTTTACCATAAAAAGAAATGCCCTCGTTAACGTCCGTACCCATACTTTTATGTTGGTTATGGGAAATATATAGAATAAGTTTTATCCCGAAAGTCCTAAAGGGGTTTTTGCAGAAATCGGTTTTCCGAAAGGGAAGCGATTGCCGATGCCCACCAACAGCCAACAGCCGCAACACCTGAGGTCTCGCAGTTGTGTTGCCGGCCTTTGAGATAAGAGTAAGCTCTTACTAGAATCTGCTTAACACTACTACTACTACTGCTAATCTTACTGGAATCTCTAAGTTGTACCGGTCTGGAGATAGCGAGAGCGGCAGCTGATCCTACAATGTAGCTGAGCGCAGTAGGCAACTGTGCATCGCAATAATGTACAATGTTTAACATTAAAAAGCATTCAAATTAAAAAAAATTACAATATAGGGGACAAACGAGTAATCGGACCCCTTCTACTGTTACATGCTTTTATTTGTTGATGTGTTACATCAGGATGATATAAGGAGGGTTGTGTGACCATCCTAAGAGATGGACTCTACGTGAGGATTATAACGTGAACGATGGTAAGCTATAACACATCATTGAAAAACACACCCAAGGTGTCCTCATCGCATGGCCTTCGGGGCCTTACCGGATATTATACTCGTATTTATCTAACACAAGCATTAGCTGTCGTAGCTGTTAGCACAATACATACTTCGTTAATATCTTGACCGATATGCAACATCTACGAATACCAACACCAATGAACATAAGCACATTTACTATTTGCGTTGCTTACCTTTTTAAC
>JAFELO010000075.1:342080-402861 GCA_017140195.1 Eumaeus atala
AAGTTACCTGCCCGGTGATGCCTGCTCCATTCCGCTGGAATACAGCATGGCTCTACCTCTTTGGCTTCACTGAGTGAGAAATTGGTCATTTCTATGGCATATGTGCAAAAGTTTCAATGGCGACAGACTAATGTAGATATCCAATACCCGATTCCGGGCGACATGCGATTGGCCCTCGATCATCTCAGTGTTCAATGTAATATTCAGCTTCTAGCAGTGGTCAAGGCTGATGTTGACAGAAATGGTTGTATAAAGCTGTAGTCTTGAGAAAAAAAACAGTAAAACGGATGCGGACATCGATATGAGCCCCGCAGCTATGATCCTCACCATGAGCGTACCTTTAACCTCAGCGCCATGTCATTTTAGCTACCCTGCGTGAGGTGCCCACGACGACAGAGTCGGGGAACGAGGGAGGGATCTCTATGGTAATGATGGTTAAATTAGCTGTTATAAACATTTTTATATCGGGATGCACTTCTCCTTGTTGTTATATTTTCAGCTAGTGGAAAATAATAAATGAATATCCCATTGATAGCATCATATAAGCGGCATGAATTTCTAGAAACGGCCACAGTAATGAATAGTATGCCCTTCGATAAAAGGGTTAATAAATATCTCGTTAGGGAATAATTAAAGTAAGGCAGAGGAAGTGGTTCGCAAATGACGCTATGATTAAGCCCCGCTATTGTTAACGGTAGGCGAGGGATTTTCGTTAAAGGTAAGCGCACATTATGTCGGGCCGCTGCTGAGCGAGACGGGACGCAGCGGGTCGCAACGCAGCAATGGAGAAAAATTAGCAAATTGCTGCAAAAATTATACTCTTAAAATAATTAGTGAAAACGATTTTAAGTTAACACCATGTTTCAAGAGGAACACTCATTTGAGAGCTCCCAAACAAGGCCACGGTGTGACATTGTAACGCCAGACTTTGAAAATGCAAGCTTTAGCACTGCTCCTGCGAGGTCGCGGATTTGGTCGAGTTCGCAGATTTGTGTGGGAGCCCTGAATGACTGTTACGACCGTCTGATCTTCGATGATACGGTGTGGTCCGCTGCGACTCTATATAATATGCGCGTACCATTACACGGAAAAGGAAAACACTGTATTAATTACAGAAGGACACGAGATTCTGTATAATATGCTATCTTTTGTGAATTTTATATACTCATTAATTACCAAAAGCATAAAAGCATACATTCTTTTTTGAGTTATTCACGTTGCTAGTATAGTAACGTAGCGCAAGAAGAAATAAGAACGTATTGGTGTCTGCGAAATATGTAATTTTGACCCTATTTTTGGAATCATCATCACTTCATCATTTTGTAGTTTCTACGTGCAAAATTTTGGCCCCTTAACTTTTAGCTTTCTTAAAGTTGATTTTAGTACTTTCTGTGAATTTATAAATATATATAATATTTTTCTATATGATTTGCGTATACAACGGTCTATCACAATTGGAAGTCTTTATTCTTTACTCTTCACCAGTCTAAGGGTGAAGGAGGGTACGCGTCTTGCAGACATATTCTTCTCCATGAAACATTTATTGACGTCAGCGCCGAGGCCACTTTTACGTCAAAGAGGACGTCAGAATCGGTATGTAATAATAATAGTTAAATTACCTATTATGAAAAATTTCATATCGGGATAAATCACACCCATCTTCGGGAGAGTGGATGGTCAGACCCCATTTCGATTTCAAATCTAGTCTAGAAGAATACTTATAACGATCCGATGCATTAGTCTTATCTTTGCTTCCACGGTATAAGCTCAGATCAGATGTGTAATGTCCTGAAATGTAAGATGTAAAATCTAACTTCCGAACTTCGTGGAACAATTTTTTTTGTATATTTTATCAGCTACTTTCCTAAAAGCTCCCTGGTGTCTTAAAATAACCCTGTATATGTTGCATATGCATTCTCCTCTCGCCAATTTACTACTTTGGTACTGTTACGAAAAAGAGACAATCAACCTATTAAACTTTACCCTAACATTAATAGGAACGAAAATTAAGATGTGTACTTGTGGTGACATTTTGACAAAAGTTTAACACAACACACCTGAAGTTTATGTTTGGAGTAAAAAACAAAAGTGTAGATACTATAAAGACATGATTCACAAACGCAAATTATATTTCATTTTTAAACTAATATAGTTATTATGATCATTAAAAGTAATAAGGTCAATAAACAACCTTTCAAACACGATAATTTATTCCAAAGTGATAAACTTGGAACTTCAAATGTTGTAATTTGAATTATATGGCTTTAACAATTCAATCGTTCTTTTGAGACTTAGGGGAATACAATTCAAGAAAACGTTAAGTAAATTTTCAATTTAAAAAATCGAAATTAATAAAACATACGAAGTCATACAAATAAAAGAATATTGTGTGATACCGGAAGTAAACTTGTGGAAATTAAAAAGTAGTAGTGTTCTAAAATCCACTGCATTGTAGTTGTCATGTCAAGCAGCGCTAGGAGAGTTAAAATTAGGAACTAAAAAATGCGGAAAATGATCAATTTTATTACAATAATTTATCGAATAACGTATAACGCTGAACATTTCCTGGAGGAATTTCACTCAGCCGTATTCAATCTGGCTAATCGTCGGCCCGCCAAAAAATAAAACTGCTCTATTTTTGAAAATGGCTAGCCGTAATAAAATAGGGCGCTTTAGACAATCTTACTGTGACATGTACACTTAACCTATCTCGGAAATCGGGAATCGCTCTATCCATGGGTGATATCCGTTCTGTAGCATTTGAGTAAATCTATCTATCAATTTTATATATATATATATATATAATTCCATTTCCATTAAAATTGGTTTAGCACCTACAGAGATTGCATAGTACACATGCAGGGGTAGAGAAGCCATTTGGTCAGTTGCAGCCCATGATTACTCCCTTAACTTGAGTTTAGGCACATACGTTATTCAACTTGCCCGCATCCGCCTAATGGGCCCAAGGGACTCTCCACGAAAATCGACTATCACAGGGTGGGTTCCAGAAGGATTTAAGAAAAAGAAAACTGGAATTAAATCCCGGTTATTAACTTGAAAATACAAAACTTGTACTGAGAACTATGTGCCCATAACGAAGTCTAAACTCGATCTGCCTTAGAATTGTTCATTTTAATTAAACTGTAACATTATGCGTCATAGCAATAGTACACCTGCTGGAAACGAGGATGGCTACTCAGCGACATTATTATTATTGTAAACTACCTAGGCTGTACCAGTACTATAACAGTACTTCCCCGGTCGCGCCGACACAATTCCGTTGCATATGAGGATGTAGTATCATGCACCATGCATGGCACTACCTAATTTAATAGGTTTACTTTCAATGTTTGATGTTAAGACATTGTGATTTCAGCGATGTGACTACGTATTTCACACAGCCTGAACTAATTTCATATCAGATGCCCGGATTTTGGCAGCTCGGTCATCTACCGTACGATGGCTTTACCGATAATAGGTACATAGGCTGACATCAGCCAAAATAGAATGGGAAAGATGTCTCTGAACTTATTCTGGCCATAAGCACTGTTACAATTAAAAATAAGCAAAATGATGTTTTTTATGTGTTTTCCTATCTTCCGACGAATGCATGAAAATTGTATTTTAGTGATATTAAAATGTAGTGGGTGGGGGTAGGGAATAAATAGAAAATGGTGGGTTGGACTGGGTATTACGTAAAGTAGTTCTGGAATCTAGAAAGAATGTAGTAAGGTAAGGAATTCAAACAAACCCTGTCCAAAATCATATGTCTCAACTGTATCTTATTTTAAATGGTGACTGAGAACTTGTGTGCCATTTCTTAACGAATAATTGAAAAAAGGAATAAGGCGGAAAAACCAAAACAACTATAAATATTTGTTGGATGATAACAGCGATAGATAACTTTACTATAAATAGTATAATTACTATTTATATTAAAGTTATTTATTTAAGGCCCAAGTGAAGGATATAAAGTATTTATCACTTTAAACCCCCTTAACCCTAAAAAAACCTTTTACATGTTTCGAGGTTTTTGTATAGGCCTCGACATATGACGACCTTAAATCATTTTAAGCATATCAATCTACATATTTTTCTGATGTGATAGTGATTGATGCGCTCCTTTGTTTCGAATATCTCGATAGTCATAAGTAATGTTATGAAAAATATTCTCAGCAGCCAAATGGAATGGATGAAACTGTAATAAAATAATCTATGTTAAACTGTATCTACACATTTATATCCTGAAAAAAAAAAACAAAGTATTATGTGTGCAACATGACATCTTCGAAAGAGTAGTTTATGAATTTGTCCTGGCAAAGCGAGGGAATTATAATTTTCATAATTGTACTATTGTCGGGATGTTCTCCAGTCACCTCATGGATAGCATGGGAAAAGTCTAAATGATTTTTTCAAAATTATAAATGGAAAATGTCCATTTATATATATTTTATAGCATTTTATAAAGGCTGAATATTATGACAGCATTCCTTCGCATACAGCTGCATGTAAATACTATAATACATAACATATAAATATACATGATATGTTTAGTGACTTAACTGCTGCTGAGCCTCCGCATCTCGCTCAAATGATAGTGCAAATTGAAAGCGGTAGTATCGATTTTCGTGGTGAGTCCCTAGGGCCCATTGGGCAGATGAGGGCAAGTTGAATAACGTATGTGCCTGATTAAGAATAAATCGATTAATCGAAAAATGATTACAAATAGTACCCCCGAAGTTCGCGGTCTCAAGAATCTTATATCCGTGACATTCATACTAAAAACTTAATAAATGTCGCCATGTCTAAATAAAAGCCGAAAGAGCCGTCCTATTGGAGTAAACCAATAGACCATTAGTCAGCGGTTCGCCTGTGCGTCTGTACAAAGACGCTCATCCCCGGGTCTTTTCGAGTCGCCGTCGCGCCGCGCCGTTCCAGCTGCAACAGCCGCACGAATGTTCACCGAGTGCTTCGTCCTACTGTGAGTAAAATAATCTATTTCGTGTTATTGTCATATTAGCGAAATTATCTGAACGTATTTTCTTATAAATACTATTATATAACTGCGATGAGCAACAAAGGTGAAGGTAAAGTTACTTCTACACCCCGGAGCAGTCCCCATACAGGTCCTTTGTAGTTTTATAAACACTTATGATGGAGAAGGTCTATAATCCAAAATACATAATTTCGACTCGTTAAAAAATGAATTAGCAGGTCGCATAACTATTACTGAAGATTTAGCTTTGTACATATTCACTATGGGGGTCGTGTCCCAACATAAGCAACATTGTACGATGTAGAGATCCTAAGAATCTCAATGCCGCCAACAACATGGCTATAGAGGAGGAATAGATTACCAACTTGAGTAAAACATTCATAATCAATTTAAAAATATGTAAAAAATGTGATCTAACAGTTCATCCTTAATCCGACTGTTGTCATGTTGCAAGACGCGACGTTCACACGCGTACACGCGAATATCATAGTCAACAGTCGGCTTATAGAAACAGTCGCACGCCAGTGTTTTGCAGGTATTGCAAAAAGCAGGGCACGACATATCCCAATGTAGGAAACGAACATAAAGTAGTTCTAGATTTAACAATAACAATAACGATGTTTCAAATTCTTTTAAAAATTATAAGCTGAACCATATAGAGTCCACTCCTGAAACATTGTACATGCAAGATCAACACGAAAATACTGACCATTTAAACTAATCCTTGGGTCCACGTATACCTACTACTAACAATACTACTAATAAACCTTGCGCCTCTTCCGAACCTCAGTCACTATTATCTTCTATTTCGGCTCAACAGCCCATTGTTAGTGGTCACTTGAAATCCTTAAAAAGCAATTCGCCCCTATCTTCCACTTCGGCTGAACGGCCCATTGGTAGCGGTGAATACGCTAAATCCATTGAAACAATTGCATTTGCATCGCGCACCCTAAAGTCAAGTCCGAGGGCAGCTACTCTACGTCTGAAAAAGAGTATCTCGCGATAGTATTTGGTACAAAAACCTTTAGGCCATATTTGTACGGAAGAAAATTTAAGATATCAACAGATCACAAGCCTCTACAGTAGCACTTCAATATTAGTGATCCGAGTTCAAAGTTAGTTAGATGGCTTTTAGAGCTAGAAAAAATCGATTACTACGTAGTCCATAAGAAAGGAAAAACCAATTGTAACGCCGATTTCCTTACTTTCACGTAACCAATCCAAGCTATCGATAATGATACTTCTTCTATATCAGAAACCTATGAAATTATCTTATGATACCGTAATCCAAGAACATAATGAGTCACTACTTAAAGCCAAATGTAAGCTGATCACCTACCCGTCCGCGATCGACCTTGACGATTCTATACCTTATTGCTCTGAAATCTTAGACTTGTCTCAATTTAGTACTCACCGTGAAATAAAATACGTAAACAGTACCTATAACAGTCCCAGTGTCGGATTGGAGTCCCTTCGAAACGGGAGATTGAAGGAACATGGAGGGCACTTGTACCTGTGAACACATTTGTGCACTATGTTCACTTATTTCTGTACTGTATAGGGTGTCTCCACAGAGATGGGCGTCATGCCCGATTTTCGGCTAGGGTGACATTATTATTATTTTGTATGATTAATATTGTGTGTGTTTTAGTAAAATGTAGAATATTAAAATGTAAATATTTTTCAAAATCTAAACCTTAGTGGAACTGAAAAGTAATAATATTATTATTTATAGTACAAATAAGTGAATTAATTTATACATTATTTGATTACATTTATAGTTAAAAGCAATACCGATAAACATAATTTAATATCACTGGATAGCTTTATCAAATTTACGATTCAATTAAAACATAATAATCTTAGTAGATACAAATACGCTAATTAGACGTTAATTATATTGAATTAGTTGCTTATACTTATTTATTCTGGTGGTCCATTAGAATGTGTCATGAGTAATCAAATATCACTTCGAATAGTAAATTTGTCTACAACTATTCTAATACTAGTTATACCCCGTGAGTTTACCTAGTACATGAAAGACTAATAAACAAACATACAAAATTTCGCATTTATAATAATATTAGTGCGATCATACATCATTTTAATATTCTAGGATCATCGGTGGTCTAGTGGTTCGCGCTTGTTACTTACATTCCTGTGGTCAAGGTTCAATCCAACCACATGAATATTTTTAAAGTATTTTTTAGTGCTCTTACGGACAACATTGGGAGGAAACCCTAAAACGTCTATTCGAATTTAACCTAATCTAGATAATAAATAATATAATGTGAATTCAGATGGCGGTCGATTTATGCAAAAACTGAGGACCCTGTCAACTCCCCTAAATTAGGTGGCTGACCCCGATCTAATATAGAAAAAAATACATAAGTTTAGGTCGGAGAAATGTGGTCATGTACAAAACATAGCAGTATACCTTCACATAATATGGTTAAATAGACCCTAGTGTGATAATGAAGAGATGGATAATCCTTATGATAACTACCTTTTGTTTCAAAGCCAATCTTAAATATGTTGAAATTTTATTGATTGATACAAATAAAACTGCCACTAGATAGATACTACAACGGTAATAGCTTTACACGCTCCTTCATTCCCATACTTGACAACAAAACAATACTGATAGTCTGCGTAGTACTTTGTAAGCAGTATACGTATGCTACCAGTGTTTTGCACTGCCTTCACCGATTACCGCAGCTCGGGCCTGATGAAATCACCGATTAAGGTAGCAGAGACGATGAACTGTTGCATAACAACATAAGATTTACACAGTTACACAGTGTCAGTTCTTTACACCGCTTTCACCGACTAAGACAACTCGGGTCCAATGAAGGTACTGATGAAGGCAGCATAGGCAACAAAACATACACACTGCCAGTGCTTTACACCGCCTTCGCCTACTAAGGCAACTAGGTCCCGATGAAGTCACCAATGAAGGCAGCATTGACAACGAAACATATACACACTGCCTGTGCTATACACCGCCTTCAAGGTCTAAGGCAACTTGAACATGAGCACGATGAAGGCAAGCCGATACGGGGTTAAAATAAAATTAATCGCAAATAATATAAATGTAATATTGATGTCTTAAGTTTACGCGAATGTTAGTCATTACAATAAAACTACTTTTACGGATTTTATCGCGGTTTATTTAATTATTTATCTAGCCCGACCTTTTAGAAGCTTTACAGCAACCACGGTCTCTGGTGGACTGGGATGACAGATGTCCTGACGTACCAAGTTTTTAAAAGTACCCGAAAAATTATAATTTTAGTCTGTCGCCGATCCGATTCATGGTACCGCCATCACTCGGCGCGAGCGACATCCGGTGCTCCCGTCTATTTCACTGTCACGTTGAAACAGACGGAACAACAAACAACCAGCTCGCTGAAGTCTCTTTGTTGTAAAGGGGCCAGTGCCCTTTGACGGCTCTAACGTTACCCCGGGCTTCGATTGAGAGTAAGGTTATTCTTAGGATGTCCCCCACACAGCAATTCCAATTCAATCCCCACACAGATTTACATTTCTCTATTGCTGTGTGGGGGACCACACAGCAATAGAGAAATGTAAATTTATTACACAGAGAATTGTCTGAAAAATAAACGTTTTTTTTTATTGTAGAGACATAACAAGAAACATTTAGTATTTTATTTGCTGGTTTTGTTTTCTTCTAGAGCCATTTTATAACATTTACTAGTTTATTTCATGATTTTAATAATTTTAGGATCATATAATTAGTAATCATTTAGTCGAGTATCATTATGTAGGGTTAATTTTAGGAACAATTTATTCCTCTCTCGTACATGTCGTGTGTCAAATATTGGTGGTGACTCCCATGGACTATATATATACCACACTATTTTAATGGGATGGAAACTCTTATCGTCGCCACACTAAAATAAACGGCTATACTCTTTAAATTATTAACCGTACCAATGTGGTGTCAAGAGTATACTCACCGTGTTTGTATGAAGACAACTATGAATGTGTAGGAGGCAAGGCAAGTATGTAATGATCGTGCTATGTGACAAGTGGTTCATTTTGCCTACCCCGTTAGAGAACAGGCATGAAGATGCATTGTTGTTGTATAATTAGAAAGAAATATAACATGATTTTATCGCCATGCCACCGCGAATGAGTATATCAATTGGACCGCGAAATACATTGGCTCCTACTTAACGCCATGTGTTGTCTCTTTCTAATTAATTTTAGCACAAATGCTGCGATCAAGTTCACTCGATATGTATGTACCTACGCAATTTATCTAAACAATATTCTGTCTTGCGGCAATAATGGATAATTTGCCTCCTAAGTAGTAAAATAGCTTAAAGTACAGCTTAAAGGCTTAAATTAATAATGAAGAAGAATTGTGTTCTAAAGTAGCATTAGTGTTGCTAAGCGCCCGCTTATTCTAATTTAACTCAATTTACCCACGTGCAAATCGACTGGAGTTTCCTCAACGAAACAGACCACTTGCGAAACAAATGTTCAAATCATAACTCCTTGAGACCTAGACGGATGTAACTGGAGATTAACTTTCAAAATGATTGAAAGTTACGAAGAACATTATGCTATTAGACTGAACTTTTTTTTCTAATATAGGGCAAACGGGCAATTGGAGACTTTTGACTACTACCGAAACCCATATACATCCTCATAATTGTCATGCCAATGCCGCCCTGATTTCCTCCTCCCATGTGATTGGCTATTGCGTACTCTCAAACCGAAAGAAGCGTGTTAGTGTAGCTGTCATGAGATGTCACAGCGGTGTCATGAGAACCAGAGGTACCTCCCCGGTCGTGTCAGCCCAATTCGGATGCAGTACAGTATGGATCTACCTCTTATTATATGTGACAACAATGCCGTCGCATTTTGTGAGCATTGTGAATTTCCGATGTACCAATGTAAAACCAGAAGGTACGTGCATATAATGTCGCGTCCTGCATCACATTAACGTGTGGATGCTAATATAAAATAAGAAATGATGCAATCTTATGATTTTAACGTAGGTATATGTTCGTGTCGTAGGCTTTTACAAAGTGTGAGCTCCCAGTACCTGTTCGTATACAAACAGGCGCCTTTCCGCTAGTTCGATCAAACTGTATACTTTTCGAGTATGAAAAGTAACACATGAAAATTTCGCCTCATAAATAAATCGGACACAAACACCAAAACACATTTGGGTGGAAGCCAAATAGTAAATAGACATAACATTGCTCTAGTGTATGTGTGATGTCAATCTTTTCGTTACAAATGCTATAACATTTTTATTGCGGTCGTAAATGAGCAGTCGTGACCTTATGACAAGTAAACTTCCCGTAAATAACCTCACAAATTTAGATTTTATTGTATAGTATAAGATGAAAAACGAGTTGTAGTGAGTAAGTGAAGTGAATTTTGTTGCTACTCACGTCCATAGACAACCACATAATCGCTATGTAGACATGCTGTGCTCGTTTCCGGGTTCCCCATCTCAAAGGTCCACCGGAAACTCACTACCACACGACGCAACAGCATAACATTACGGTGGTATAATGTAAGCGTGGGATAAGTCGTTGTCAGGCCAGTCCCATTTAGAGGCATTGTAGCAATGGTACCTTCTAGTGGTGGCAAAGGATATCCTGGTGGTACGCAAGTGCTTCTTAACCGCTTATTATTGCACCTTGACGGCTACTCTGTCCCTTAATACACCAGGACCGCCACCACAAAAATATTGTCACGTACTATGATACAACCGTAAAGAAGGTTTCGAAATCGGTGGCCCATTGGGGGGAGGTGAAACGAGGGCAACACATCGGTATGGTAATTATGCTTATGTTCTCGAACGTCGGTGGTCGTACAAAGGTTCCGATTTCTCGTTTGCCCTACTATACTATAAAAAATAATTAGTTTGTACAAAAATCTACGCAGCACAAAAATAGTGTAACTAGTGTCCGCACCATTACCCCGCAGTCGTATTCCATACGACACAAAGGTCTGGAAACAGCTAAAATAAAGTCGTTTTTTTAATGTGTTTAATGTCCGAATTTTGGAGGTGACTCTTGAACAAAGCGACTTTAACATTTATATATATAAACTAAAATTTTCACACGCCACAAATTTATTGAACTACATCATCACTTTTTTTGAGGCGATTTTAATGTAAAATTTTATAGGAATAGATATAACTGTTATACATTTCTAAAAAGTTTATCTTTCGTAAAATTTTATGCAGTTAAAACATTTACATGTTTTATGTAAAATTTACATGAAAAAGAAATCTCAATGAAATGCGGGCAACAAAAAAGTTCTTTTCTAAGTTCATTGAGATTTTTGTTACCCACGCCTCCCCACGTCTCGTATTAAATAGTGGTGTGTAGCCCAGTTCCCCTTAAAATATATTTATAAAAATTTCTTGCTAATATTTGCGAACTTCGAGGTTATGTGTAAAGGAATGAGAAGCGTTCAAAAACGAAAACCGCTATCTGCTGCGGTTTCAATTATTTCCATACTCCCATTGATATTTTTGTTTGTCTGCGGTGAGTTTTGTAAATTATTATGAATTGTTTATTGATAATAGAGCATTTATCATTTTGGACCCAATTTTTAACTATACGTGTGAATTTTAGCAAAGAAAGTCCCGATGAAACTAAAGCTGTTATCACTACCAATGTTAATACCACCTTATTATTCGATTTTCCACAGTTCGGCGTAGGAACGGCGACTAGCGCCAACTTTGAGGACAGCGTTGAAAGCTCCAGTCCTCGTTACATTCGCTTTAAAGACGAAATGTCTTCAACCTTTGCACACAAGATCCCTGATCTTGTATGCGCAGGCTGAAGACATTTCGTTGAGACGAACTTATTAATTGTGACATAAATTAAAGCGCATGAATCGAATCAATTTATGCCTCTACTTAGTTTTCATGCGCTTGAAGCGCCCGTGATGTCGTTTGACGAATTGTACGTAATATTTGAACCATTGAGTTGACATCAGTTAGTGTTATAAACTCTTCGTTCCAGGGAAAGTTATTTAATTCTTCTCAGATACCTGCGTAGTTCGTTTCATAAAAATTATGTTACTTATTAAAGGGGTTACTAGGTAGACATGTAATTATTTTGCATGATAAATATATGTCTAGCAGGTGGTGTAATAAGTCTATTGGTACCAAGGGAATAGCTGATTTTATATCAAGCTCTGTAGATTTCATTGTTATAACAAGGTCAAGCATACGTCCTTGCGGGTTCAAAATATTATTTAGTTGTATTAAATTATTAGTGTGCCAAAATTCTAATATCAGTTGATGCGTAGCTAAGATTCTATTTCCAGTCATCGAAATGTCTAAGTACCAGTTGATTGTGCCCAAATTAAAGTTTCCGCATATGCAGACCGGTGTGTGGGTTAATTCTAACAACCTGTTGCAATTGCTAAGAAAATGTTTAATGGTATATTATGTCACTGGCGGTGGAATATAGATAGTGCAGAGAGCAAAACCACAAACAGTACGTGAGACAACCACATCACTTGTTATCTACAGGTCTTCGCAGCTACTCTGCCAGTTAACAATACATTTTGCATTGAAGTAACTTTTTGTGGCTATTAAAACTTCTCCATTTCTCCTTTTTTACCATGCGAGAAAGTCGCGAACTCTCTTTCTCTTCCATGTACAACATATTTGTCGTCGAACAACTCCCCGCTCCCTATGCTACTATTTAACCACGTTTCAGTTAAAACAATTACATCGTAATTACTACAACAAAGAATGCGATAGAATGAACCTGTTTTAGCTTGCAAGCCTCGACAATTTTGATAGTAGATATGTAAGCTAGTGAATTTAAGTCAAATAAGTTATGAAAAATACATTCAATTAACTTAACCTAAATTTAAAACAGTAATTATTTCAACTAGTTTAGTGACTCAACATTTCTTATAAGTAAATGCTCAGTTGTATCGTTTCTACTGATAAATATTTTTATTTTATATCCTGTTCCTTATCCATACATACTTGTACCCTAGTTCCTTAGCCTTAACTCTTGTCGATGCATAAAGGGCTTTGTTCTATGGAGAGAGATTTTCACATACCTAAATTGGGGCTTCAGGTCTCGTAAAATTGAGATGAGAGCTATTTGATTTACCATTTGCGTTGGATTTATTAAACTTTATGCATGCTGCGAGAAAATTATCACGAGTGCGAGGACTCACAAATTGCACTACAAATTCAACTACTATTACGCTTCATTTTAGCAGTACGCGTGCAGTGAAAAATGTCAGTGGCACCCACTTCATATTTAATTACCTTGCCAATTTATTTTATAATATTATATAAGTTTTCGATTCGCTTTTCCGGATTAGATTGTATCTCAATATTATTCACCCGTGATTGCTGCTTCAAGTAGTTAATTTTACTGTGAGATCATACGCTGTCGAATATAAACTGTCATTTTATTCTAATAAGTACTTTCAGCATCCTTTATTATTTTTTTGCTCTTCATTAAAATCATCGAACTTATTATTAATAAAAGCTGTAGATCCCGTTAGTTCTTGAAGTCTGTCTTCAATATAATCTTTAGTCTATTGTTTACATTAGCTTGTAGTTCTGTTTTAGTTACCTGCATCTGCTCGTGTCTAGCATCCGCTAGGTCTATTTTAATTCGGTGTTTCATAATATCAAATTCACTTTTTAAAATATCTCTAACGATTACTTAAATGTCATCTTTGGTTGTTGATGAAGAAGGCGGTGAGATTAAGGCAGATCTTATGCTACCCCTATTAATTAGTCTTAATATTCCTTACAAGGGTTGAATCCTTCTTAGACGACACCCTATTCGAGCAAGAGGGACAGCTCCAATCTGATGTCATGAAACGTGTGCGACAATTTTCAGTGACCGACAAACACGCGAGATGGAGTGGCTTTTTCCATTTTGTACAATTTATGTTTTCTTCAAAAACATCAAGTGGAGCCTTGCAGCAACTACATTCTTTAATTGCTGACGACATGTTATTTTTATTTAACACTTTTTGCTTCTCTTAGTTCAGGATACAGTTCGGAGGAATTTAAAAATTATTGCCAATTTTTTTGTAAATATTATGATTTTGTACTCTCCGTAATTTGAATTTTTTTTTATAGAAACATACTTGTCCAAAGAACATTGTTTTTATTTTCGCAAAACTTTTTGAGTGGCACAAGTGGATAACAAGTTTAGTCGAGCCATTCTTAAAATATCCCTCATATTTGACGTCCCCGAAATATATTCCGACCATTTTGAATGTCCGTTTGTCTGTGTTTGTGTGTGTATGTATGTGCATCCTGTAAACTTTCAGTAATTTAGCTGGACCGATTGAAATGAAATTTCGTGCACTTGAAATAATTTTTCAACATTTATGTATATAATTATTCGTCTCGGATTTTTTGTTCAAAAATCATTCCATTAAACAGATTTTGTGAAATTTTAAAGAAATAAATTGAAAAAGTCTGTTATCTAAATGACTCTATCTTGTTGATTGATTCCATAAATGGACCATATATTTGTCCTAAAATCCTGCGTCAAATGCGACAAACACGATCAAATTTCGTTATCACATCCTCCGCTGATTGTTTGGAAGTTTACGGAGGTTACTACTAAGGCGAGCCATCCGGTCGCCATATTACTACTAATATGGCCACCGGCTGGCTCAGTTGGTAACAAAACTATTACTCCGCGTGTTATGACGAGGTCGCGGGTTCGAATCCCGCCTAGGTCATGGACGTTTTTCTATGTATTTGTGTAGTAAAAAACTTATTTTTTGTTAATATTATTGGGGGACAAACGACAATTGGAGCCAGTTAATGACTCCCAAAGCCCATGAAATTCGTTATTATGCCGATGCACTGCTCTCCTTTTCACCTAATCCTAATTTCCCACCGGCTACTCATAAACCTCACGAAACGCGACACCGAACATGTTATTTTACGCCGGTATCATGTGAGCGAACAGTACCTCTCCGGTCGAGTCGGGTGTCTATTCCGCTACAGTACAGCATAGCACTACCTATTACATAATATTTCAATAAATAAAATTCCTTAAATTTATAATAACATCATATATATTTCCGTTGTCTATTACCTGAAACATAAGTCCTTACCGTACATAGCACAGGGCTAGGCCGGCGTAGTGTGGCGAGTCCACAGATATTATTATTATTCTTATTTGTTGGTGTTAACGGCATAATTGAAATAATTAAATATTTATATATATATATATATATATATATATATATATATACATACATATATATACGTATTGTTTAAGATACTACATGGATATTAATTTAAAACAAATACAACACCAAACAAGAAAAGTTTAGAAAAAAAAAAACAATTAAGTATCCCAGTTAGTGCCTGCGCTCCAAATAGCACCGGATATTTGCAGCGCGCAAATAATATTTTGTATCAGTTGGGTATCGTCATGTTGATTATTTGGAAGTGATGAAAATACATATTAATGGTTTATGTATTGTTCATGGTTCATTACCAAATTAGAACGGTAGTAGGGTAGCTTCACTGTAGCGATTGGAGAGGAGGATGGAAAGGGCAGCGTAATTATGCTGATGTCTATGATCGTCGATCGTAGTCAAAAGGCTCGATTGTATGACGAAGGCAAAAATGTGTGTATGTATGTATGTTTGTAGTCTTGTATTAATGTATGTAGTTCTATATTAATCTACGTATATATTTATCTACAGTATATCATATCTTTAGTAAGACGTAGTCCCGTGCTGCATTGCTGCCGAATTAGGGTAGCACAACCGTAGAGGAGACCGCTCGCTTACATGATACCACCTTAAAAGTGATAGCTTTTCTGATCGTACGGTTTGTTAGTACCCGTGTTGTATAGTCAGCATATAAGCTAACAATCGCAGGGAACGGGTAAAGCTATACTAATAATATAAAGCCGAAGAGTTCCTCGGTTTAATAGAAAATACCGCCGCAAAGTGGTAGTATGTCGCGTTACGTGCTATTTAGAGGGGAGGAGGCAAGAAAAACATCCGACTTCTCATATGACAAAAAAAAAAGTCTTAACTAGATCAAACAGATTTATCAATGCTATGCATCAATTTAATATATGTCAAATGATATAAAGCCAAAAAGATTTTTGCTTTGTTTGATTGCGCTCATCTCAGGAACTACTGGCCAGAACTGAAAAGAGTGCATCGAATAGACAATTTATTGAGTTCATAGGCTATATACAATGACGCTACGACTAACAAGATCGGAGTTACGAGCCTGAAATCGCGGGATGATACTGGTTAAATATAATTTAGAATTTATATTAATTTATATATATCACTGAAACATTATACTAGAGATACTTATAAACACTGCTGGAATTGAAAGTCTACACGTTCGCAGATATCTGATGTCTTGGCACTCAGAAATAACCTTCAATGCCTCTCTGTATTCGCTTTTAAATGACGTTCATCGATCTTGTCATTTATGTTTCCAATAAATTCGTCTCATGTCATTTGGCCTTCAATGGTTGTAGATCGATTTATGTTTCTTTACTAACCCACCATAAAGACATTTCGACTGTACGAAATACTACCATAAGACTAAATTAAGCTACATATTGTAATACGAAAAAGATAAAGGATAAAAATATAGGATTTCCTTTATTATAGAAGTTCATGTATTCATATTACTTCAGCCTCATAGTTATTTAATGTTTCCACAATAAAATAATACCACTGCCAACATAGATATCAGAAAGGAACGGTTAAAAGATCTGCGTATAAATAATTTAGTATTTTCTTACTTTTGTTAAACTAAAAAACCTAGAACATAGAATCTAGGATTTTCTATATCTACTAGCTAGATAGCTGTACTATTTACGGCGTGTTTTGTTAGTTTATGTTATAATCTCTATGACTTCTTCATGCAATTTGACTTATCTATCTATCTTCACCATAATATTGTTCAACTTGAAATTGGTTTTTAAAATATAGATCGTAATGTACATATAATAAAATAAAGAATTCATATGATAAAATAAATAAATAAAATTTCATTTAAATTAATTTTTCTTTAAGTTGTAGTATTTTGTCAGCATAATGAATGTGATGGCACAAGACCACACTTAAAATGCACCGTCTCATTCATGAACTCATTATATACATCACCTCTATGTCCATAATAACTTAATCTTTATAAAGAACATAAAACGCACAAATCAATACTACCTGAAAGATAGGACAATCTTGAAGCACTTCAGCATGAAATCCTAAATAGAAAACGAACTTGATATACAACAACGGCGATGTACGCACAGAACATTATTGTGATGAAAACGTGAGTTATGAGACAATCACGTCATTGCATGTTCCTGAATCAATGGAGCAAGAAACATCTCATTATTCTTAGGGCTTTCACAGGAAAGTGATTTTGTTTAACAGAAACCTTTGTAACCGAATCCTTCCTAAAGTGCTAGCCATATTTCACAGGCCTGGCCATTAAATAGGCCGCGCCATGCTCGCAGATAAATAATCTTTCTAAATAAATGTGCTTTCGACAAATTCATCACAATACTGGATATAATATCAACATTGTTTATACACATTTGTGTTGTGGCTCATGGAGAGGGTCATTACTAAAGTTATAAATATGAAAGTTTGGATGGTTACTCAATTTCGCCAAACTCTTTTTTGATAAAACTTGGCAATGTTTCAGGTTACTCTATAATTTTTTTTTATGTTGACGCGGGGAAACGCATTTACGCGCCGTTACTGGCCCTGGTGGTGTCTAGTAGTGTGCGGGGCTTGCGACTCATTGTAGCAATTATGTTTTGAAACTTAAATATTTTTCAAAAAAAGTATATTTTTCATCTTTGACTGTCATTTTGATGAGGGTGAGGATGGATATATTTGGGATAGCTGACGCTATTTAACATCCCCAAATCATGGCTAAGTAGTTTCTTATTTTCTGCCGGGAACCTACATATTCGTATCACAATGCACGAATTATTATTTCATATAAAAGGGTGAGTTCATGATTTCTTGCCGATGCCATATATCATACCTTATTAAGTCTTTATTAATGTTAAAATGTCTTAATTCTCTTAAGTGTGCATTTTGTTATAGTTATTTACATGATCTGTATGGCTGTTAATTTGATAGACCGTATCACTAATGTTTTAGTTTGAATAGTATGTGGCATATGTAAAAATTGGTTGTTTAATTCTATTTAATTGTAACTCAGTATACATATATATATATTTATATATATATATATATATATATATATATTTACATTTTGGATTAGATTCAGTTGGCTTATGAAGCCAAGAGAATGGGAAACTTATTGGTTGTATGTTTCTTTTCAGAGCTCTACTCCTTTTCTTTTTTTTTCCTTGTTTGTTAAATTGAGATGTAATATCAAGATCTAACAGCACTATATTCTTCAAATATTGAATATAAGGAATGACGGACAATCCGTGATAGTAAGTGGTAACGGAACAATAATTATATACGAATAAATAAAGGACCATCCAAGTGGCAGCCGGGAGTCTCAGACAACTACCAGATAAGACTTCATACCCTCACCTTTTACTAACCCTAAATAAAAACACCATTACCAACCAATAAAGAACACTGTATTACTTCCATTGTTGTTCTTGTACTATTTTAAGTCTGTCCTGGTTTGTGAATGTGGAGAGTCAACGATGAAATAAATGTATCTAGGAGTCTTAATAAACCTTAATAGCACTTTAACGCCCTATTGACTCTTCCTATAACATCAAATACCATAAATGGTAACAACATTATACTTCCAAATACCCACAAAAGCCACCGCGAGTACCAAGATTGCCGTCTTTGTGCCTTCGAAATGCAAATCATATGGGAATATCGAAACACAGGAGAACTTTACCTAATTTGGGACAGTGCAAAGGGGTGAGGTTCCCATCCTCGCCTCTTGCCCTGTACGCCGAAATATCTCTCTCTGGTGCTCTTTTGTCCCTTCTTCTTATTAGAGCAGTACAAAGAGTAGCTTCTCGGTTCAATTGACTTCGCCCAAGGTGTCTCGAATCATTCCAGGCCACTGAGCCCCGCCGTCACGATAAGGCCTGAACTATGGTGGTAGGTATATGTACCTGAGTAACACAGTAATTCCGTATTACTCAGGCACACGCCTTGGATTTTATTTTGAACTCGCAATCCCCACGACTTTACTCGCGTGAAATGGTAAAAAAGCATATCATAGGCTTAGGAGATATATTATAAACTTCTAAATTAATATGCTATTTTACACCCTAAGGGGTAGGTGGTAAAAAAACACCTTTTAATATTTACTAACATGATAAAAGCAACACCTGTATTAAATTTCAAGTTTCTGAGCGGTTTCGGCTGCGCGTTGTCAGTCCGTCAATCATTCAGTCGCTCAGTAACGGAAGTGTTTACATATATAAATTCCTTGTAAATGCTCAATGCTCAAAGAAACCGCTGAGTACTTAGCTGGTATTTAAACGTGAATAACTTTGTTGTTTTTAATTTGAGCCCGCTCTCATCTTAAAAACAACATGGATGGAATAAAGTTTGTGGTTACAAATACAAAAAAAATCTAGAGCGCAGCCGGAGAGCTTTAAAAAAAACCTTTAGGGAAATATACTGAAATTTTCCTTTCTTAATTATTCAAGCGCCTGTTTTCTCGTGTAAGTATTAAGTTTGTTATGCACGAAGTGGATCAGATGTTAAAAAAGAACAATTTGACTTACTTAATTTGAGAATGGTGTCACCAGAATTCTAAGCATGTCGTAGCCGGATTGTATAAATGACAGTATAATGACTTTATACGTCATTCAATAAAGCTATATGCGTTGTTTATAAAGTGGGTCATTATCTGCCTATTTGACAGGTTTTAGTTCCCAATTTTTTACTCGCGGCGTTGCTTGACATGGCAACAACAGTGGGGTAGAATACTCGGTTACATTTACTTGTACTTAAAACACTTGACCTAATTTCATATTGTATTGATAAAATTGCTGCCCAAAATCAAGATATTCAATGAGGCTAAACATCAACCGCCATATTAAGAAACGTTTCGCAATGAGCGTATACAACGACACGTATTATGGTTTAGCATATTGTAGAATTTATATTGCCTAGTATAAATACCATAGTATTTATATTAGAACATTCAATATCAATAATAGGAAGTGCCAGAATAACAAAACTAATTTAACGGATTTTATGGCGGTTTATTAAGCACTTTACGATCCGGGCAATCGTCGGCGTCAAAAATAAATTTACAAAATAAATGCTGTTTCTTATCCTAGTCTGACGTTCGTTGTTAAATTAATCATCAATCAAGGGAGCGAAATATATAGATCCGTCGTTTTATTCTTATCTTTATACACACTGTTCTATTGTTTTTATTTAACGCTTACCTAAAAATATTTTAATAACGTCAAGTCTTCACGCCAGAGCCCTCAAGGGGTTGGCAAAAATATGTCATGGAGTATTCTTGTAGTAATGCTGTAAACGAGCACCTGTCCTCTTTGTGACGACCGCCCATATATCATCGCGTCTTGCACTCAAATAAACTTCCGGTTCTGCGAAGGGCACTAGGTCCAAAGTATTCACCAATCATACAACTAATATCAGACTGGTAGGCTCCGTTAAGGATTTGAAACTGACTGTGCATAACTTATAAAGATGTTGTCTAAAGCGCTTTAGATATTTGTTATGCATTCAACAGAGCTACTTACTAAGCGCATGAAAATTTATTTCACTTGCTAATAGGCTGCTAACTCTGGCTCTAAGTATTGTCTAATCCTATGCGAGTCAGCATCCTATTGTATTATTCTGATCTTATTCATGTACCTAGCTGGTATCATTTTGAAATAAAAAATAATTACAATTAAACTATGTATACGGATTTTATCGCGGTTTATTTAATTTCAGAAGCCTTAGAGCAACCATGGTCCAGTCCGCCCGTGTAAAGCTTTTCAGAAGTCGGGCTAGTTAAGCAATTAAATAAATCGCTATAAAATCTGTAAAACATTTGCGTAAACGTAAGACATTAAAAATAATTATTTAAACCCCTGTAATGTATATTATACTTTGACAGAGGTCGCGTCAATGCTTCACTTTTTATACCTAGCATAAGGGAATTATGGAATCGGTGCCATTTGGTTACTTCCGACGCCCATTAACGTGCGCAGGGTAAAAAAGAAGGCGATATTATTTGTGTTATACATAAGTGAGCGCGTCCCTAATAGGATGTGCCAGCACTATTGATTTATAATACTGCAATGAACTGCATTGTGGGCCATCACGATCGTAGAGGTAAATTCCCTTCGTAAGAATATTACCTCCGGCCTTGAATTGACGGTTGCGTTGTCGCAGTTCTTGCTGCCTGTGAGTGGTCATCGGGATGAATGAATGCAGATGCATTAGCTATAATTGTGCGGATGTTTACGGTCATCCACCATAATCCTCACTACGGTTTACACCTTGTCATGATTGTGGGACTCAGTAGCCTGGGGTGAACCCAGACACATTGGGCGAAGCCATCTGAACCGGGGAGACGGATGCTCTTTACACCCCTCTTTTAAGAAGAGGAGACTAAAGAGCAGGAGGGGGGTTCCCCTTTGCACCCCTATTATGAGAAGTGGGGACAAAATAGCAACATTGCACTGCCCCAAATTTGGTGGGGTTGTCATGTGGTGTGGGACAACCCCATCTGTGGTCCCCTCGGTCCCTTAGGGGGCTGACCAGACATCGAGGTGCCCTGATGAATTGTAGTTCCGGAACACCTCACCAAAGGCTGCTCTGATGACACTCTCGGTGGTTTTGTGAGTCTTTCGCACTATAAAGTGCCGCGAGCCCCACACGCCACTGGACCCCACCCTGGGCCGGCGGAGGCGCGTAAATACATTTTCCCGCAACTAAAAAAAAAAGATGTTTATGATCATCCGTCATATTGTGCCCACACGCGAACTACACGGAACGACACAGCATATCTAACACTATTGTGTAAGCGAAAGTTGTTTTACCGGTCTTATATAAAATGCAGATTGATAATGCAGGAACGACACTACCTATGATAATTTCTACCTCTACATAACATCTGAAACTAGTTTTCCCCTACTTGTTCGCTACTCAGACATTTCTATATAATTATATCTATATTATGTTGATGAATTTTACTAAAATATACTTTTATAATTTTCAATATACAACTTTAAAGTTCTAAAGTTCGGAACGAAGGTGAGTTTCCAAAAAGAATAGAAACATCACGGCGATAAAGCAAAGATATTAAAAACGAGATAGCAATCAAGTCGAAAGTTCCACTACCAAATATGAACATTGAAATATATTCAACTTCAATAGCGTTGAAGTTCTATTAGCAAAAGTAATTCCGATAAGTGCCCTTTTTACGTGGCAGTTTATGCGGTATCTTAAGGTGAACATCAATTTAATCGAAAAATTTGGCAGCCAGCTCATAATAAACAAGTTCTTGCAAACCTTTATCTGAAATATGTAAAGAGTTTCGCTTTCAGTTCAGATGGTAGATTGATTTGCAGTACCTGGAGTGTAAAAATGAAGTTTGTTTGGTTTTTAGACTGCAACAAAAATATCTGCCAACTGAAAAGAAAAAGAACATGAAGAGGATTTTAAGCCTCAAAATACTACTATTGTACAATTTATATTAAAAAAATGGCTAACTGAAATTTCTGACCAATTTTTGATCTGAACCCTTTTTTTCAATAGTACATTGGTATATCTCCTCTCGATAATACACACTTCAATTATATGTATGGCGCTACCTTTCTTGATTTTATTTTTCAAAATATAATTTTATACACCCGTACCTTCCAAATTCTAAACAAATAGTGTCCATAATGGATGTTAATGACAAATTTGATTCGTGTTAAGTATAGGAAATTCCTAATAATTTAATATCCACAGTACCATTGTAACTTAAGTGATATTTATGTGTCCTCGTGCGTATCGCTTATTTCTCAGACGTTTACTTAATACAAAGTAATCTTAGATGTATTAATAGACATAATTTATACCTTACCCCGACGTGGCTTGCGCTGGATTTCATCCTTTGTGTTGCATTGCTTTGAAATGATTTATGACTCGACCCAACATTTCCTTTTGATAACAGTATAACAGAGGGATGAGGAAACTCAATTTTGATAAGGCGACCTTTAATCAACATTAAGTAGCTCAAATGTCATTACATTGATTAAAAAAAACTGAATTTTTGAATAATATTTTTATTGATCGATCGTGCACTGACCGAAGGTGATGTAAAGTGTCTTCGCAACCGGCGTGTCAGTGTGAAGATAGTAATGAGTGTGGAGAAGGCAAGGCAGGTATTTATGGATCGTGATGTATGGTATATATGACATTCCGTTATCTCTGCCTTCCCATTAGGGAGCTAACGTAAATATGTGTTGCTGTTGTTGTTTATTTTTATTCAAGAAAAATCTTAAACTTTTTCTGCATTAATACTGTAGAGCTGTAGAGTTTATTTGTGTTTGTTTGTACGTGGTAGTCTCAGGGACTACTAACCTGAAGTGAAATTATTTTTGTGTTGACTAATCTGCGTATCGTAGAAGGCTATATAGCCTATATACAATGATGCTACCACGGGGTGATGATAGTGGATTATCAATGGTTTTGCTGTTGCAGGTTGCAGTTAAATCCGGTCGTCGTAATTGACGAATTGTCGATGACACAATTAATTTGCAACGAACTCTCGACGATCAGGAACTTGAAATCGCGAGTAATAATTTTTGGCTAATTTTGTGTCAGACAGGCAGTAAGTTTTAAGTAATTACCATCGCATAACCCGAGGTTACGCAGGTGTTTTGCTCCCCCCAACATGGTTCAAGCCTTCTCGTAGCGATGGGGCTCAGTAGCCTAGGGTGGGGTGATCCGAGACACCTTTTTTTTTTGTCGCGGGGAAACGCATTTACGCGCCTTCACTAGCCCTGGGTGGGATACAGTGGTGCGTGGGGCTTGCGGCACATTATATAGTGCCGAATACCAACGCCAAGTTTTGAGTCTCATTCACACAGACTGACTAGATCTCATCCTGATTCGTGAGGCACTATGTTATTTTACCCATATTATAAACCCTTTTAGTTTCAAGTATTTGATTTATCTACTAACTAAATATATCACTTCGTACACATATTTGTATATCATTAATAACACTACTACAAAGAAACATACTTCGAGAAATTTCCAGACATTATACGATTTCAAAAACTCATTATACATACATATAATATCAACATTTCATATAACATCAACCATATTACACCTACATTATAGAAATCAACTTGAGCACAGAAATATACAAGGACAAACGAAACTCTAATTATACTAAAATAAGTTAATTAATTATAAATTACGAATAGCATCCCCAATGTTATGCAAGAAATAGACAAAATTAAGCCGTCAAGCGTACATTGTGGTGATATTGAAGAAATAAAAAGTCACTGCGGGTAGAAGATAATGACTTTACGGTAGTAGCTCAAAATATAAGAACCGTATATACCAGTTTACATGATTTAGAAATTACTTTAAGCAACCTAAGCTTTGATGTTGACTTAATAATACTTACCAAATATAGACTTATCTCTAATAAAAACAATCCCGCCGATACAACTTATCATTTCAAACAAATAATCATGTTAATCAATCAGATGGGGTAGTTGCTTATTTGAAAAATACTTATAAAGCTAAAGCTAAGGAAATCAAACTAATTCAAGCTTCTTGCTTACAAATTTCTACAGCCAATGTCACCGTTCTCGGTATTTATTGAACCCCTTTGCATACCAATGCTCGCGATTTCACAAATTCCTTGATACAACATTTAAATAGATGCCCTAAGGATAAGAATATAATAATAATGGGAGATATAAATAGAAACCTAATAAAAAAGGTAAAATGAAAATTCACATGAACGGTAAGATAGACTGTACTACCTAAATCTGCTAGCCATGCACGGAATCTTACCTGGTCACACCGCACATACGAGGTACGACAGCTGTCTTGGTCATATCATGATTCGACTGGAATTTGCAAATATGGCTGCTAGCATAGCTATTATGAACACAACGATAACGGATCATTTAATGACTATGTTAAAGTTATCTATTAGGAAACGTAAAATTAAAGGACCTATCGTAAAAATAAAAATTGATCGCGATAAAGCGTTGAAATTTCACACAAAAACTGATCTGAGCCAACTGCTTGCATTGCTAAATGCTAATATACTCACAGATTCTTTGACAAGTACCCTTCAATATTGCTTCATTGATTATACTACTACTAGTATATCACAAAAATTGAACGGTCAAACCCTGGATGGAGTCGGGCTTACTTCAATGCATCCGTAATCGTGATAATATACAAAGAAAAGTAAAACTAGACCCTCTCAATGATGTACTTAAAATTACCTATAGGAGATATCGAAATTCTAATAAAATACCGCAGACGAAAATACGAACAAGAGAAATTTAAATAGGGCAATACACGATCTTAAAAACTGTGGAAAACAATCAACAGTATTACAATCCAAAATAATATAAAAGATTTAAACTCAGAGCTACTAAAAACTGCATCAACTCCCCTGGAATCAGAACACATGGTGAATGACTGTTTTGGCAACGTTGGTAACAACTCGCGGAAGATGAAATCTCACGGATCCCAGTAAATCTGTGAAACAATGAACAGACAGACCGTTCTTCTCTCTTGTTTTTACTACTCAAGACGGATTCTTCGGAGGTACATTCTCTCTTATCATCTTAAATCAGATAGTCCCCCCGGCTGGGTTAAGATTCCCACCAATTTCTTAAAGGCAGCCCATACAACCGTAGTAACCACTTGGTGAATCTATGTTTTGAGCAAGGTATTCTTCCCAAAATATTACAACAATCTTTAACAACACCGGTGCACAAGAGTGGAAATAAAACTGAGTCCTCCAACTGTAGACCAATTTCGGATTTAACAGCAATGACAAAAATTTTAGAGAAACTTAACACTCGACTAACTAAATACCTCTAAAAATTCTATTTACTTTCACCGAACCAATTTGGTTTTAGACCTGGTGTTTCCACAGAGGATGCTGTTCTATCACTAACCTCTACTGTAACTGAAATAGTGGACTAAGGTTTTCCTTGATTTAAAGAAATATTTTGATACAGTTTCCGTTTCCACCCGTCTGCCTAGGCTGGAGGGGGTAGGTATAAAAGACGTATCTTTGAGTCTTTCTAAAGATTATCTGCACGGTCGGAAACTATTTATAAAATAGGTAGTGTGATTAGTTTGCCCAGATTTGCCACCTATGGAATTCCACAAGGGAGCGTTCCTTTTGTACATAAACAGCCTCTCTAACATAAAAACTGAGAATTCTAAAGTATACTCGTATGCTGATGATACTGCTGTAATATTTTCGGGTGTAACGTGGGACGTAGATCAAAGGAAAGCAGCTGTTATGGACACATAGAAATTACCATGAACAAAGTTCAGAAGCTTACTTGGACTTTTAAAGTATTACGACATGTAGCAGCAAAAACACTGCTTAAAGAAATATATATTTCCCTGGCACAATCAGTTATTACATACTGCTTACCCATTTGTGGTGGACCTAGTAAAACAAAGTTGATGGGCCTAGAAGGATCGCAGCGCTGTTTATTGAAGACCATGCTTTTTAAACTATATGGATCACCAACAGATGGGATACCTATCATCCAATATTTTGACAAGAAGAAAATTATATATCCTACAAATGCTGCTAATAAACACATATCACTTACCTATAACACAATCATTGCCAAAAAGAAGTAGCTGCTTTGTCGTCAACACAAGTCCAAGTTTGTCAGAAAACAGTATACATTCCGATCGACGTTAATGTGCAATAAGGTAATAAGGTAATAAACTATTACTAATATACCATCAAATATACTCACAATGTAAAACTGTTCTTACAAATTGGCTTATGACTAAAACAAACGATAATGTTGAAAATCTAGTTTATGTTTCCTTAATTTGACACATACACACACACGCGCACTCACGCACGCACACAATTTATACAATAAAATAATAAATCAAATACCTATATAATTACAATGAGACAAGGAAATAAAGATCATAATTACTACTAAACATTATTAAATTACTATTAAACATAATTAATACACATGAATAGTGATGGATGAATTATTATATAACTTATCAACTAATTGAAAAACAATTACTTATAATATATTATTGTCCCCACTGTCACTCACGCATCAAGGCTTACAATTCGAGGCGTACTTACGTGCAGAATTTATACAAAGGTTCAAACATCATAATCTTACTTCGTGAGCAGTAGGGTAAAAAAGGAGAGAAAACAAAATATGACCCTTTTTACTTAGAAAATGTCTTTGGTCCCTAGTTTTAATTGTCGTACAACATACGCTGTATCGAATACAAAAGAAATATGCAAATACCCTCTCTTTATAAAATTACTGATGTAAACATTGATTTGATTACGAGAAAACGTTACAAATTCAGTGAACGTCATATTTTGCATGTTTTTACATAGTTATTTTACACGAAGTTAATTATGTAATTAAATTAATAGATAAGGATATTAGTTATGGAAGGGCGTATTCTCCTACCACAAGCATCTTTTTGCTTAAATGGTCCTCCATTTAAGCAAAGAGATCCTAAACACATAAATATGAAATGTAATTTGGTAACGTAAAAAAAATATATATTTGTTTAATGAAGACAAAAAGACACGAAAAATAAATAATAATAATGCTATTTTTGTTACATTTTCATCCCCACTCTGTATAAAATAAATCGTATCCGTAAACAAAAATTTCATGAGAAGGGTATAAATTATTGTTTATACTACTTGTAACCGAATTAACCCTTTCATATAATTCCATGTTGTTAATTACTTTAGCTGTACCGATTAGGATAATAGAATTATTCTATAAATGCATTCAACATCAAAAATGAAAATGGTAACGATATTATTATAGACGTAAGATTTATTATATACGTAAGAAATAGTATATATTTATGATATTACTATATTCATACATGTAGTACGTAGATAATCTGCCATTCCAATGCCATTGTCAATCTTGCCATCGCAACCAGCTATGCTGCGAGCTCAAGCGTCGCTAACTACCGCCACGCCCCCCACAGCCGCCGTCACAGCCACAAAATCAGAGAGTGATGTTAGTCGCGCAATTTCTCGATTCGGTGAGACCGAACATTTACTTTTTGTGGTTGATGATGTCAACGAATGGTGTAGTGTTTAGCGCTATAGGGAACTGTCTGAGAAGGGAAGAGTGCCTTAGTCAGAGGTCACAAAGTGAACGCACGTGATTTTATTTCAGTAAAGATCAGTCAACGCTGTGCCCGCGACGCATTGACATCGCGAATATACTTTTAGATGTGATACGAATATATATCGGCTGCGACAAATACTCCTTATGCAGAATATATTCATCTGCCTTAGATTGCATGCAACGAGAAGACTCAGCGGTGGGCTCTTGAACGTGTAGCGCCACCCTGTGCATAATTATTGCCTGATTCCATAGTGGAATTTCTATCAATTTATGTGAAACCTAATCATCAATCATATTTAATTTATGTGAAAATTAATTATCATGTGGCTAGATAGGATAGGATAGATAGGCAATAGAAAACTAAGTTTTGCTATCCGCCCTTCGACTAGCGCTGATCACTATCGTGTTTAGTAAAGATTGTGCATATATTATGAGAAAAAACGGTGTCACAAAATTTATAATGTTAATTATAAATTTTGTGACACCGTCAAACATAACGTACGACATAAAGTTTTTATTAAAAACAAAATTAGGTGTTCGACAGAATTAAGTTTCGTTGCTTCATTCTTCAGATATACCAACACATGTGGACTAGATTATCAAACACGTGCGGTGTTAAGGGAAAAAAAGACGATTCACTCGATTTTTGTTAATTTGTCACTCGCTCGTTCATTCGTTCCTTCCCTCTACTACGATATAAATTTTTGACCTTTGAATAAAAATGCCTATGTGTAGCACTCTGTGTAAAATTATAAAAACTACAAAGCCGGAAGCGTAATAGTATCTATCGTCTGGAATATTGTATTCATCTCGGATTCCGAGGAAGAGGTAGGTAGTACATATACACGTTTTAGAATTAAGCAAAGTGAAATGGCGATTACCATATCTAGACGCTATAGGAATGCCACGATTTTATAAAACAAGACTTATTGTTATACGCTAAAACGTAAGCGCGTTGTTACTCGAGTCATTTCGTTTTCGACAGAGACGCGCTTAAGTATACGCAGACCTGGACAATGAGAGTTTAAAACTTGATGCGGGGATTGTGTAGTTCTGTGAAGTGTAGCTGTAGGATTATCGTGCTCTAATCATTCTGACATTACATGACATTTCTCATTTGAACACTATTGCTAGTAGTGGGCGAAATGTAGGAATTGCGTACGTGGAAATTATTCCGTTTAACGACATTTTAATGACTGCTATACTACGAATGTTTTCAGGGTTCCGTAGCTCATTCGTGGAGAAACGAATGTATTACATATATCAACATTACTTGTATCTCCCTGCGAGACAGTCATGTCTCAGAAAGAGGCCGCGGAGGGCGTCAGAGGGGAGGAGATGGGTCTGTATTGAAGGCGTTTCCCTAAATGTGGGTCAGGAAGAGATCATGACCCCACCCAACGGCCTCGGCCTAAGTAGTCAGAACGACCCCTTTTGGAAAAGTCCGATCCCTGCTGAGGGATTAACATGTCGCTTTGCCTGTTCGTTTGCCCCCCCTTATATTGAAACCTGGTATTTTATGGACGCATTTAGTTAGTTCACAACAGCTTAGCTTAATTAACAGAGTAATTGTATATCACACACATATACCGCCGTAAAGTTATCTTGAGTGTCGGGATTCATACGGTAAGTTAGTAGTAGGTGGCCAATTGGGGGGCGGGGGAGGAGAGCCATGCATCGGCATAGTAATTATGCGGATATTCATGGGCGACGGTAGTCATGAAAAGGCTCCGATTGCCCCAGACTGGCCGCCTACTCATGACTCACGCCACGCTTTGTGCATCATTAAAATGGAAGTTTCCGAAAGCCGATCCAGCACAGTTGGTCTATGTTCATTGTCCGCTAGAAAGCTCTTGTAGACACGGTCACAACTTCATATATCAAGCGGCTCCTCGCGACCTTGACCAGGTCTTTGTGTCCTGCAAGGCGACCACTCGACAAGCTCTCCTCTTCAGCTGTTGTCGTTTGCAATGTGGCCTGGCTATTGCCACTTCGTCTCGCTTCCTGAACGATTTCACTCTCGTTCCCGTGCGGGTGTCACCGAATTTCGGCTCGTGACTCAGAGAAAAATACTGAGCAAAGCACAATTTATAGGACACCGATTGACTCCGAGCATATTTATGAGGGTCATATTTAAAGCCCAAGGCTGGGATTCGCCTTTTATCACTGTAATATATTTATTTTACTTTGACTACGTCCCTCGTGGCCAACCTATGTTTCAGATAAGGGGCTAAAGGACTGGTATCATGACCAAAGTAAAGATTGTACCTAATGACATTATAATGACAAACCTAAAATGTTATTTAGACAAGTACAAGAGCGTTTTAGCGATAGCGAGAATGATGAGCGAATATTAGACTCTGTAGTGGCTGATGGGAGGTAATGATTTTGACGTTTTTTTTCTAACATTCCGATTCCTATCACAGATTATACAGTGATAATAAGAATAATAATACTATATTTTTTCACTACAATACGTAATATCTCTTAAGAATGAGGTTTAAGTATTTTTATTACATTGACAATGAAACTATTTTATCGTGGTTAATTTAGTTACTTAACTAGTCCAACGTTTCAGAAGCTTTATAGCAATCATGGTGACGGGTGGACCTGACTTTTTACTTGCCTGGTTTAAAATCTTAGCGTTCCCTCGTATAACATTTTTTTGTGAAATCTTGACACACTTAGGGATGGGATCATGGTCTTGAGACATCAATATTATTTCACTGATCTCTGATTAATACTATTTAGCGAAAATGAACCATCATCCACAGTTTATTAAGTCCTGCTCTGAAGGTGCGGATACTCCAATAGTTTTGATGCCTATGTTTCATTTTATAGTTTCTGAGCGGAAACATTTTGGTGACCATCGCTGCTCACAAAAATCCACATAGAAAACCTGCAATGCAGCATGGCGTTGCCACTAAATTTATGGTGATGCTAGACACCACTATCGTGAACACTCAGTGGGTAACCATATATGTGCGAAAGCTTTTGTTTTGAACTAGCTGTGCCCCACGGCTTTTCTCACGTAAAATCTATACCGTGGCAACACATTTGATTATAGTACGCTATAACGTCCAATTTACTTAATTGCTTTCTAAGAGAAAGTCTATATTGAATTACCTACTATTAATTCTAGTCTAAGATAATTATTTAGAATTACATACAATAACAGAAATTAGGCCTGGAGCATCAAGTCAAAACAAATTTAGCAATATATTCGTTAAGGAATTCTAGGTTAATACAATAATTCAAACAAGCTTATCTAAACTTTACACGCCATTTGTTTTTAGTGTAGATAAGTGTCAAATTTAGATATAATATTCAGACAGAATAAATATAACATGAAGTGGAGAAGTATTTAACTTTATAATATCTATTCGCGTAAGTGAATTTATTGATATTAAGTAGATTGATCATAGATTACAATTTTTTATTTCGAGGCAAAAGCATTTATCTACTGCCATTGGTCCCTGGTAGGATTCGATGAGTATGTGGGTCTTGTTAATGAAGCGAATACCCACTAAAACCCCGCGGGTAACGTTCGCCGCCAGAACTGAGTTGCCCCAGATCTGTCAACAACAGGGCATGATTATTGAAATACTGATTATCACCTCATGGCGCACTTCCTTTTTAATTATTGAAGTAAAACTTCTTTACCCACGCTGAACACAAGACCAAGCTGGTGAATGCGTGAAGAGAGCGTAGCGTTTAGGGGCTGATTTAAGTAATCATAGATAGATGGGATACGTCTCGTATAGTACTGTAGGTGCGATAGAGAGAAAAAGAGGGGGAGTTTGAGAGATAGAGAGAAAGAGAAAAAGCACACATTTTCTATCTCTCTTTCTCTCACAGCAAATTTACTTTTTTAAAGGAAAAATAATGTTGGATATCTATATTGTTGGTTTACGGACAATATAACTTTATGTTTGTTTACAATTGCCTAATTGATCTGTGATTGTCTAATGCCGTCGCAGAGAAAATTTGTTTCACTCTCTCGCTCGCAGGCTCCTCCCATACACTTTCTTTTTTTTTCGGAGGGACCTAACACTGATTGGCGGCGCTTATCCAGCCTCAAAAGTTCGACTGACTACGAAGACTTTTTGTCTTTAGGTTTAGGGAGACGATAGGGGGACAGACCCCCTCTCCTCCCGCAGATGGGAAGAGATGTACCGGGTTGATTGTGGGCGTACCCTATAGTAATTATTTTTGGGATCGAAAAGGGGGAAACGGTCCCCGTCTGCACTCTAGTGTCTCTCTCACTCGTTAATAGTGTTATTTTATTTCTATCAATCTAAGCTCTCAACTTACGAATTCGAACCCGGGCTCGTTTCCGTAAGCGGTGTGTGAGTTTGACATTCTGTCAGTCATATGTTATAACTGTGTCACTATATGTAAGAGTTTTATCCTTCCCATGGTAGCCATTTGTAGGCCTAGTGGGGGTGGCGCTTGATCGTCTCGACCAGCGCGTGATGGTCCTCCAGAACACTTTGACCTCACGTGGGTCAGTTGCTCCCAGGAAATTCGCTAGGAATTCCCAGTCGGCGGCTATGTCGTCTCCCTTGCCACCCTGAGGGGGCATTTGAGACTGGTGCTGATGCGTCTGTGGCGTCAGGGACATCAGGGGCACAGGAGCCATTGCCAATTGACCCCTTTGTGCCTGGGGCATCGGGGCTCTCTGTGGCTGCAGGGGTGTGGGAAGGAGGGGCCTAGGTGCCCGAGGTGGGCACGCGGCCTTTTGTGGGCGGAACCACGCGTTGGTGGAGGGAATGGGGGCAGGGATGAAATCATCCTGCTTTCGTATCAGGCGCTTTTGCACCTCAGGGGCCTTTCGTCCCCTGGGTCTGGGGATGCCAAGGGGCCTAGGTACCCTCCGCTTCAAGTATTTGGGGGCCTTTGGGCACCCTCTGTAGTTGGCCGTGTGACCAACTTGTTTGCACAACACACATGCTGGTGGCTCCTTGGAGGTACTGTCCCCTAGACAGTCCCCTCCCATACACGCTTGAATCCGAAATTTAATAAGACGTCATACTTCTTCGTTCAAGTAGTTAACGTTATCGCTTTACAAGAGGTCATCACGTCAAAAATATCTTAATGTTCTTATTAGTCTTCGTCGTCTCTTTAGATAGTACTTTCATTACCTGGGGCTACGAACATACGGTTTCAATGTGATCTTGTGCAGACATCGACTTATTGCGCTTAGACAGTTATACTTTTGTGTGTGACGCGCAGGGCTGCCACCGGTGGCTCGAACACTGTCTTTTGCGAGTGCGGGCCGACCGTCCGTCTGCTCAGTGCCCATTCATTACGATGCCTACTGGTCTGGATCATTATTCCGTATCCAATATTACTACACCCAACAATAACGTAAAGTAAGTCAGTGGGTAGATCGTAATAAATTTCACTCGAAATTAAGTAAATGGGAGTTACCTGTGGAACTAGTAAATTGTTATGAAGTAATATGTAATGATATTCATCACAGAATATTCATTGGCAAAATGTATGACAGTATAGTGGGCTTTCTTTCTGGGGCTGTAAGTTGTCGCCATAATAGCCATCGTAGTAAAGAAAAGCGTAAAAGTATTTTTTTTCCCGGTTAGAACTAACACATCCGTGAAACTCATTAGAGAGCTCGGCTGTGTTTCAAGTTATGTCTGTTATATAGTAAACCTGCACGTGGAAACATATATGATCTAAAGTAGAATGGTGTTAACAAAGTGAACATCAAATAAAAATGGACATTTTTGAAGAACACCATTAAAACAACTTAGTAATAATAACAGCTACAGTCATAAACGTAGGTCGGGCCTGCCCGCGAGTGCCGCAGGTGTACGAGCATACTGATACTGTTCACATGTTCAAGCGACATTTTAAAGTTGAAACACTGCTACCTAACAAGAGTACAAGGCAATCAATAATATAAGTCTGACGCACTTATTGCGAAGCGTAAAGAGATTTTCACCGCTAATGAGGTGGATGAAATAATCAAAGGTATGGTGAGGGTTTGATTTCCTTTTCGGTCGTCTTGGCGTCTATTGACAGAGGCCTATGTCCGGCTGTGGACCGATAAGGGCTGATAATGACGATGATGATCATGATGGTGAGGGGTAAATTCCCGGGAAGTAATAGCTTTAGCATCGAATACGTACAGCATACATTTTTTAACCTGTGTGTAGGGTATTCACATTTACCCCAAAACCTAATGCGCTCGGTAGTTGTACTCGGTTGTTCATTATGAAGAACAAAACGGGTGACGCCTCCGATATGTACGATTACAGACCTATTTCCTTCGCCACATTTATAGCGAATGTGCTGGACGGTCTGTTCGGATCAGTAATGTTCAATTCAGTTTTAGAGCAGGTCTTTCCACGGAGAGAGCTATCATGTGCCTCTAGCAGACTGATCAATACTATAATAAGTGAAACTTGATCGCTTTTCCTTTCACGACCTCTGGAGTCAATTGAAAAGAGAAGCAAATTTTCCTGATGATGTCAAATTAATTATTAGTACAGCAATCAAATCAATAATGTAAGATGGGCACCTGCACTCCTGGAAAGTTGAAGTATGGCGTGAGGCAGGGGGAGTCTGATATCTCCTACACTTTTCAACCTACATATGAACAGCCCCATTGAGGAGCTCAGGAGAAAGTTTATCGTTTGTCACATCGACGGAGTATGCATCAATAACATAAGTAATGCCGACTATGTAGTACTACTCAGCCAGCGGTGCCCTGAAGCAACTTATTAAGATGTCTGAATCCTATGCGGTGTCCCGACGACAAAAGTACAACGCCGTTAAAAGCGAATTTATAGTATGCTGGCCGCATCGGAAGTGTTGTAATAATCTGCCACAATTTTCGCTATGTGGAGCTACTTTTAAAAATGCAGAAAGGTTTAAGTATTTGGCCACTGTGTGATTTGTGAATCAAATTAATTTTCATTGGCCCTTTATTTTCTATTGTATTATATGTAACATAATAGTGCGCTTATTAGTAAACAAAAACAACAGCCTTTACGCTGGTCCTCTTTGGGATCGGGCGACTGGACCGCGGGCCACAAGTTATATACATTACGTATACACACACAAAAACATAAAGCCTTAAGAATACCTCAGAGTGTAAGTGTCTGGGAGCTCAAACGCTGGTAATGCGCAATGCATATTGTCGCAGTACGTTAGATAAATATTGTGCCTTGCAGCAGTGGGAAAGAGTGGCCGGTATAAAAAACGGAATCTTTTAGTACATACAAATACGAGTGGAATGTCAATGTCAATGATGACATTGACCAGACGCACTGAGACACGACAACGTTGCACATGATGCAACGTTGTCGTGTCTCAGTGCGTCTGGTCGTCCGCTAGTAGAAACGGCAAAATGAGGTTGTAAATTTCGTAATTCGTAAAAGCAACTCTCCGAAATGAATCCGATAAAATGTGTACACGCGACTCCCCTGGGGTGTGCTCGGCGTTGGAGTTTCGACGATACTCGATACACTTTAGACATCATTACCAATTGTTTCCGCCCCCATAACTCAGGTCCTACTCGTCGTAGCGTCATGGCATAGCCTACAAGGCTTCCAAGGTAAATGGATTATTCAACACAACAAAAAATTTACATTTCAGTATTTTGGTTAGCGGTTCAATAAACAAATGAACAAACAAACTCTTTTTAGGAAGAAGTAGCGCCATGCTGCATGCAGCATAATATACATTGTTTGAAATGCTGATATAGCGCACACACATTTATATCTTTCCCATTAGACAAAGATATAAGACGCGCATAGTTAATGGATATCCAGGTAACCACGATAAAGTTTCCCTCTTTGTAACGCCGCATAATGGGCCGCTGACTCACCGCACGAAACACGATAGTATACCTAGCGCTACTAAAACTATATAAATTGAGGTAGAGGGACTTATTATTATTACTGATTTGATGTGTCAGAACATGCAGCTAAAGCACGCATAATGTGATCGATTCTACTTATCGTACGATAACTAGAACCTGTAATGATGTGATCTCTTAAATTTACGCGAGTATTACTCAATATAATAAAGCTACTTTTACGGATTCCATCGCGCTTTATTTAATTATTTCACTAGTCCGACACTTCAGAAGCTTTACAGCACCTATGGTCGCGGGTCGAGTACTTCTTGTCTAGAATCACGAAAATTTGCAAGAAGTAAGAAAATTCAAAAAAAAAACATTTGCTTTTAATTTTGTAACAAATCAAATCAATCAAATAAAAGACAAATCGTAGCTTTTTTCGATATCACAAGCATCCACAATTATTTCCATGTGTAACCGATAACTAATATTAAGGTGCGTAGCCCTCCTTTCCTTCTCCCCCCAATAGGATACACTGGCTCTCACTCGCAGTTCTGACTGTTCGAAATACGCCGGTATCATGTGAGCGAGATGTACCTTCCCGGCCATGCCGGCCCAATCCCGCTGCTATTCAGCATATCCCTACCATTTACTATTTACAAACTTATATTCATGATGTGTTTCATGAAATACGCCCACGAATATAAACGTGGCTGTAACGTTGACGATGATGCTGATGTTGTAATGTCTTCCTGTTGTTACAAAACTCCCGGTGTCCATATTTTTTTCTACTTTTGAGGCTCAGTGAAGCTCAGGGGCTGCACAATAGGAATGTAGAGTGACTTATGTTGGTTGGAAATCTTGTTCGAATTTATTTTATTTCATGGATTACGTGAAAGTTTTGGCCGTGTCCTGTATATGTTCAAAACTTCTTCGCTAAAGAGCCTCAAGTACTCACAGATAAGTGATCCCCTACTCTCTCACCTTTAGTCGAATCTAAAACTCGCTCGATGTACGGCCCACGCATAAATGCATAAAATTGCTAGTGATATTCGGGCTCCCGTGCGATCATATCAATGAGTTCATAGTGGATGGCGCTGTCGATCCTGGCGACACGGGAGTAGCAGTGGCGGGAATGTGTCGTGGGCCAAGCCCTTTCAAAAAATTACAAGTGATATTGGAAGCGTTCAGAATACAATGTTAAATTACTTATTTGTTATCCGACTGCGTCAGAACGTGGACAATTATTTAGAGTGTATGCAGATATGTGTGTATACATGAATGTATGTATGTATGTACATTTATATGTTCCCTTATACAGCCAGTGCGGCGTTTAATGAATGAAGGATCGCGAATGTTACACATTGTAAGAAAACTTCTTTATCGGCTTCAAATCATAATTTATTTATTTTAATATTCCGGCGTTTCGGCATTACAGCAACCGATGTCACGGGTCGTAAACGTCGAGTATGAAGTATTGTTGGATTTGTATTGATAGAGTCAGTGACACTGCGTATATTTAAATATAGCAATTATGTATTTCAGGCAGTTGTTATGTTTTTCAATCGATGCGCGATGGAGAGTTACTATGTTCTTTTCCTTTGTATATTATTTAAAGAAGACTTTAAAAGTAGGTTCTACAAAATATATTGTTTCTCTAAGGATATCAGGGTAGATATACCGTACAACTTGGGTTGAAAAAAGTCACAATAATACAAATATTAACCAATGATTAGTTTTATTATTAAGTTTTACGTGTTCAATATTATATAAAAGTGTAATGAAACTCTTCCCTGTAATCACAATCACATCTATCGCTTAGTGACTTATTATAATCACAATTATAAGAAATTACTTAACGATAGATGTTGAATTAATGTTTAGATAGAATTAATTTGTAATATACATAATAATAACAAAATTACAATACATTGACATATAAGTGATATATATATTAATGTAAAATAGTTACAGGATTCGCTTGCGAGTCTTAATCATGTAATCATGGTACGGGTAGTGACAATGTTTCTGATATAAAGTTTGACGACAGAATTTGAAGAAAGGCACGTACGTAAGTGTTATAGTGGAACAATTGTACCTACCAGATGGGATATTGTTCTTGTCCTATATCAAAGATTATTCGGTCAGGTGTTTTTGTTATTGACTCGTTCTTTGGAAAAAATGTTCAACTAGTAAGAACATTTTCGTAAATACAACACAGAAAGTATTTATTTTCCTATAATTATATATTAAATATTCGTATCATAATTTCAGAAATTGTTGTCATAGTAACGCGCTAACTTCATCAACTTAATGACAAAATAATAATTTTCAATTTCCTTGAAAAAAGTCGTACAAACCATGTTTCAATCCTGTTCCTATTTACAAACTTTGGCCCCGCTATAGCTAACGCAAAAAAGAAACACGAATATATATCAAATTCTTCACAATTGTTCTGAAGTTTGGGTCACATATAGAAATTGGGAGCACAAGAGCAAAACTGTGAAAAATTAAAGGCTCACTTTTCAAATACTACACAGTACAGAGAGTATGATTTTAAACTCTTACTTTCCTCAGAGTTAATAAGTTTACGAGAATGTTACTCGTTACAATAAAATGAATTTAACGAGTTTTATCGCGGTTTATTTGTGACCGTCTTTTATATTATACTTAATCTGGCAACAAATATTGTAAAAAAAGAAAAAAAATGTTTTTTTAATTGCAAATAACATTCATCACCTTAACAGTCTGTTAATTTAATATACAAATATAAAACAATTGAAAATATAAACATCTTGTTCGATGTGGTCTCCATTCGCTGCGATACAGTCCTGTAAACGTTGAGTCCAGTTATCAATAGAAGCACACACTCTTTCCATGGGGAAATTCTACACTGCCAATCGTTCGGATCGTTTTAGGGACTCATATCTAATCTCATCTCTAGTGTAATATATCATGGCGTTTAGTTACTCTTTAATCGGCCAGTCTTTAGCTCTGATGAAGTCCGAGACGTTCGCTTGCAACCAAGATTACTTGGGCAGAGCTTTATGACTCGGCGGTCTTAAAGAAAGGACAATACTTGGTTATCGAACATGGTGTTATTAAATGACTCTTAAATTCTAAAGATTTGTTTTTATAGACAAAGTGGAAAACGAGCAATCAGAGTCTTTTTACGACTACCGACGCCTAAGAACAAAATTACCATGCTGGCGCGTTGCCCTCCTTTTCCTCCTCCCATTGGGCCACCTGCTGAAACACGATACTGGCGATGCCACTTTACCGCGGTATAATACGTGAGTAAGCGAGAGGCACCTCCCCGGTCGTGCTGGCCCAATTCCGTTATGTGTACTATGCATGGCACTACCACATCCTATGCGGCATGGCACTACATTTTCCTGGAATGGTATCTTGATACACTTGTGCCGATATTTTTTTTATACCGTTTTCACAAAAACATGGCCCAGTCTCTCCATCATAACTAGCACACCACCAAACCATCACTGAAGTCTGATAATGCTCATGTTGCACTTTGTCGACTAATTGGGGAGCTTCCTTAGATCTTTAAGCATAAAAATGGTCATTTTTTGTTAAAATGTTGCTCAATTGTAAAGGAGTTAAGAATCAGTAACCAAATTTTCCTGTAACCTCCCTTTGCGTACCGCTTCAGTAGTTGTTTCGATTATTACCCTATTTATCTTTATATACTCCGCATCATATCCCTACTCATCTTTATTTATCAGTTAAGAAAATACAAGTACATCCCTTATGGAATGCAAGTCCTAAGTCATCTCTTAACATACGCGATATGGTTCTACGTGCTATATTCATTTCCCGGGATAAAATTATTTGCTTTTGGACAGGATTTCTTAGAATTCTTTGACCACACTTTTCGTACGAACGCTACGGACGGTACGCAGTAAGCGTCGACCACCCTTTTCGTACGAATGCTACGTGGACGTCCAGATCTTTGTCTGTCACCGACAGAAGAAGCCTTATTTTACCTAATAATGGGCCATTACACAAATATTTGGCTAATAACAAGTGTATGGAGAGTTTTCAACATTACATTTGACTCTATAACCAGGTTGTGTTTTTCACCCAATCCATTTTAATATTGCAAAATATTGTACAATATATTGGCGCCAAAATGAGATGATACAATGTACAATCGCTTAAAAATGACAGACTCCAAATTCAAATGTAATAATTTTTGTTTATTGTAACCTGAACGTAGGTACATGCCCAGGTTAATTATGTATCCATTTCCACCGACACATTTGGTTACGAGAGAAGGAGATAAAATTTCTACTTATTTCAAATTCATGTTCAATAAATCATAGATTCATTTCGAATAAGCCAGAAGAACAAGTCTATCAACCCATTCTATGATGAAAACATATGTTGTTTTACATGCTTTACAGACACCTTAGTCACCGCTCGAATAACAGGCAGCGTTCGTTACACAAAGAAATAACAGCCATAAAATATTTTGATAATAATGAATAAATTTTCTAATAATAATAATAATGGTCCACACGTAACCATGGTTGCTGTGAAGCTTCTGAAACGTCGGGCAAGTTAAATAATTAATTAAATAATGTTAGTAGTCTATCGAAAGTAAGAGAAGGCGGTCGACAGTGTTGAAACACCTTCTACTTATATGGGTGGGAGGTAAGTAACTAACTTTACAACTTTTATCCTAAATGTAATAGTGAATTCTATAGAGATTTAAATTCGTAATGAAATCCGTTACCTCATCTGATATACATTCAATAAACTTAGATATTGCTTAGTGGAATATAAAAGTAAATGTGTTTGGGGAAGACTCATGATATCTTCCGGAGTGATATTGATTTCTCGGCGCCGGAATACACCTAAGGGAGCGTGTCGTTATTACAGGGTCTTGTGTTGGCACCAGATGTGAGCGAGCGATGGTTTCGATAATCAATTTAATGATATAACTGACCCAGTTAATTACTGAACGGCCTCTCTTCGCCCTCATTAATTTAATGAAGAGGTATTGTTCTTCATTATGACCTGAATAGATTTGTGGATAATGCTGGAGGATGACGTAAATGGATGGACATTGCTTATCGATGGTGTTAATGGATGTATATTGCTTATCAACGATGTAAATGGATGGATATTTCATATGGATAATGTGTAGATAATGTAATGGATGTTGCTTATGTATATGTAAATGGGTGGATATAGTTTATCGATGCTGGCTTTAATATTAACGGTACCACCAGTCGCTTACATAGTACGAGCGTGAAGTGGTACTCTTCCACATTTCGTGTTGCTTGCGAGAGTTTCAATGAAATCCAGTTTTGTACGGTAGTGCCATGCTGTACTGAAGCCGAATTGGGGCGGCGCGACAAGTAAGATATATCTCGCTCACGTGGCACCGCTTTAGGTGTGGTATGGTTTTCCGGTGGCCCATTGAGAAATAAGCAGGAAAGAGGCCAACGCAATCTTCATGCTGATTTTTATGGCCGTTAGTAGTCACTGAAATAGTACTCTACTAGTCAATATAAAAAATATCAGTGTGCTTTAAGCCTCGCGACGGAAGTGAAACTTACATCTCCATCTCAAGTATCGTGTACCTTTTTCTATTTCTATATTCACTAACTAGTACCTCGGACACGAACGAGCCACCGGCTACTCACAAGCCGCACGAAACACGATAGCATAGCTTTCACATACTAATCACATTGGTCGAACATCGGTTCCATGTAAATGAGAGGTGCCTAGTCGGTCGCGCCGGCCCAATCCCTCTGCAACGCAGCACGGCACTACGCTTTATTGTAAATTGCTGCATTGTACTTGCTATACAAACACCACTCTTCACTTTTGAAATTTCTTTATTCAATAAAATGTATATACAAATCTTGCTCACATAATGTCGCCGTAAAATAACACCTTCAGTGTCATAGTAGTTGTACCCGGAGGCCTATTGGAGGGGAAGAGGGAAGGAGAGCAACGCATCATCAACGATAGTTCCTTGGCTCCAAATGTTCGGAACAAATTGTTGATTGAAATGGCGGAGATCTAGCCAAAGTAGTAGTACTTTTAGTAAGAAGCTATTGCCGTCTTGCAGCCGAAATAGCTTGGCACGATGTGGGTTGTGCCTCTCACCCACATGCTACCTTAATAATCCTGGAAACGCTATTGCGTTTCGTGCGGTTTGTCGAGTAGTCAGCGGCCCATTGCGGAGATGGAGTGAATGATGGTAACGCATTAACATTACTATTAACTGTGCAGATGTAAATCGGCGAGGATGGATGGTAGACGTCGTTTTTCTTTTCGCTATAATGTCATAAAAATCGATCACTGGAAAACTAGCAAAGTTCAAAATATGGGCCTGTAGCATCATCTAATCTTTGTTTTAATAATTCAAAAACAATAAACTTTTTCTACGTGTATGACGTTTGCTATTTTTATAACGATCAAACACACGTTAGCACGTATGACCTTGAATAAAGGGTGTCGGTGTTTTTACAAAACCCTTTTTAAATCTGTACGTGCTACGAATGAGAGCTTGTTACTACGTCAGGGTCGGTTTTATATTAATATTAATGTTACAGTATTTTTTCACGGAGTTATCTAACGACCAATCGGTTAGTCTGCATCACTCACTTTCTGCACATCACTAATGGTGGAAGATATTTTATAGTATAAGGGGATAGAAATCAACCAGGGCCATTTGATGACTACCCACCTCCATGGATATAATGTTATGCAGATGTTTACTTTCCTTCTCCACCCCCCTCCAATGGGTCGCTGGCTGCTCACTAACCACATGCAACGTGACAGCATAAATCTCTTTACTGTGATTTTGTAAGAACGAGAGGTACCTCTCCGCTCGCGGGAGCCCTCCTACCCCGACTCTTTTGTCGGAGGAGTCCCTTCGGTGCCTTTAGTCATAATATTTCTTTACTAATTATGCAATACTAGTGAGTCATTGAACAATACGAATAATGAAGATAGTATCCCTTTACGATTAGCAGCCCTTATCGAACCACTGCTGGAATTGATGAACGGCAAGACGGCTGATCTCATGATACTTGCATCCATCCTGGGCCGACTGCTGCTTGGATATCTTCATCTCACCTACTGTATAGAATGTTGTAACGGCTTAATGCACTTCTCTATAGAGTAAGATCTCTTTATATCAACTGACGGGGATCGTGTCGCAGATATACATCCGCATAATTGCTATAGTTGTGGCGTGTGCCAGAGAATAGCAACGCATCTGCGTAACAATAATGTGGATATCTATAGGCGTTGATAGTCGTCAAAAGGCTTCGGTCGTTCGTTTGTACCCTAAACTAATAAAAGAATGTAGACATGTTTACTTTATCCTCTCAATGGAGTAAAGGAAGAAACCCTCGCCCGTTTAAACGATATCAAATGTAAATGTTGTGTTCTTCTTAGATAAGAAGGAAGTTAATAAAGTTCCGCGATTCTATAGTTGAACTCGAATTTTATGGAAAATATTAAAATGTTTTTGAAATAATACTCAATTAAGCATGATTCAACTTGCAACTTGCAGGAAATATAAAAGTAATTTCAGTAAGAGGTAGAGCCATGCTGCATTGCGATGGAATTAGGCCAGCACGACCGGGGAGACTCCTCTCGCTCACACGATACTGGCGTAAAGTAACATCTTCGGTGTCGTATTTCGTGCCATTTGTGAGTAGTCAGTGACCCATTGAAGGGCGAGGGGGCAGAGCAACACATCGAAATAATTAGTGAATTTTCATTGGCTACGGTATTTGTAGAAAGGCTCCGAGTGAGAGCCGAGCACCGCATATTACTATTCCTTATTACATGCCCAGCCGCGCCCACATAACTCTCTTAACACGAGTTATACAAATGCGTTGTCCTTCTTTCTTCCCGTCTCCAATGAGCCACCGGCTACTCGAAACCCCACGACAGCGCGACAGTGAAGCTGTGGCTTTACGCCAGTGTCAGGTGGGCGACAGGTACAGGATACGTTCGGATGCTTCGGCCCAATTCCGCTACAATACAGCATGCCACTTACATGTAACAATAATAATACATATTTATTAAGAGGTCTTAATAAATATCTATTATTAGTATTTGGAGTCTGTTCACAAAATGAAAAATGTAAAAGCAGCTAAATCTCAAATGAAACCGTTAAATATTATATTCTTGTCATGAGAAATACTGGAGCCTCTTGTACAAAAATATGAATTCACGGCAAAACAATAATTTCCCACTTTGCTGTAAGTTTTTACTCTAACGAGAATAAGATTACTCGGAATAAAATACACATATACGAAATGTGTATGGGCTCTATATCAGACCTTCAATTCCAATATGGTCAGAGTTTTGGCGGGAAAGAGCGACACCTACACCTAATGTGGGTCACCGTGCTCCTGATGCCTAATTGAGCAGACGCGAACTCGGAGGTACCTCTCGCGTAGCTTTACCAGCAGCGTTTCACTCAGTTTGTTAGGAAACGGTGGCGCATGTCTTTTTGGGACTAGGCCCTGGGCCCCGTGGATGCAAGATCCTGATAAAAGGGCAATTGCCCTATTCGTTAAACAATACTGAATGAGCCTCCCCCCCACACAAAAGTAACATTAGCCCAGCCCCCGCCCCCATATCACATAACATTTAATGAATATATAATAATGTATGAACCACGTTTTCAGTTAACGACTCGCACCTGAGTGTTACAGCAAGTTTCGCGATATACATTAGACAATCTTTCATTTACATTACGATTTGTAAATTATACATACCCACAATCGGGGTTCTATTGGTAATATTGTTGATATTAATTATAGTGATACAATCCCTGATTAATATTGAAACGTGCATGTTTCTTCACACTTCATATTCATATTCATAACACAGGCCATTCCCGCATCCAGCCCGGACCGGCTACTGCACGCAAACACAGCCCCAGATTTGCGCAGACCTGGGCATCAGTTGTCAACTACCACAGGACAGATAGCTCTCACTACTATCCACTATTCTTGCCGAAAATATGTAACAGGTCATCTATGCTTTTTTTGATGCGGGAATACGCATTTATACGCCATCACCGACCCTTGTGACACGTGACGGCCCCACGTCCAGTGTGACACTGTGAGTGTCATCAGTGCCGCCTTTGGTGAGGTGTCCCGGAACAAGAAATCATCAGGGCACCTCGACGGCTAGTCCCTCCTAGTGAGGTTGTCAGGCCCTAATACACCTGAACTAACTCAACAGAAGTTTTGTCTCCTACCGCGGAGCGACACTAACTACTTTGGGATAGCACTATCTTTTCGCCTGGCCCCTTGCGTAAAAGTGCCTCCTACTATCCTATAAAAAGAAGCAGCCCCCCCGTTTGAATTGGAGACAGACACCAGGATACAGAGCCCCACCGCCACGTCAAGGCTTAGTTCGTTGGTGTCGAGGTGTACTCTGTCCCAAAAGAACAGAGGCACATGCGTCTAATTATTAGGAAAATATTAGGAAAATGTGTAAACGTTAGTAATTAGTAAATAAATTTTCGCATCAACTCTTATGGTAAGATTTCGCAACTGCAATAGGAGTACCATCGAAGAGAAAATTAAGAAAGAATGACAGTATTTTTATTCAAAATAGTAGAATTATAAAATTATTTAGGCGTACATTGTATCTTCCACTATCACAGAGCCCTTGAATCATTTATTGGGGAATAATAACTTCAGCATACACGAGTATTATGCATTTTGACTTATCACAAAATTTTGGCGATGAATATTACATCCTATATCTGTTTGTATTGTTTCTAATTGCTACAATTGCAACGGAAGTAGCAAGATTAATTTGCATTCACCGGTTGTGATGAGTCTTTGGAGAGAGCGATTTGATTGTGATTTATTCCTCTAAGCTAATAGATACAATGTCCGAATATTGGGTTAGCTACAGGCAGAATGATAGATGATGTCACTCGCTTCAGATTGTGTCTATATTCACCGTAATCAACTTTATATAAAAACTTTGTTCTGCGTTTTCACGTGTGTGAAAAAAATTTCGGTGACCATTGATATACGATTTCATATTTAACTGTCTTTGTAAAGCATCCAATGTTGTACACAAACGTATTTTTTACATGTTTCTTCACATATGGGAAGTATTTTTTTTAGCAATGTCAACAAAACATGTATGATTTTAAGTCGTTTTTACAATACAAACTCTATTAAAGAGATGTGTAAAATTTAAATAAAATTTCCTTGAAATGTCAACTTTACGCGCACGTGTTTAAGGTATTTTTGCAAAGTAGATAATTTGACAGTTGCACATATTTCATATGGACGGTCTTGAGGTGCTTAGTCTGTATCTTGGTATTTTTCTTAATCTATGTAGATGACCTATTTCATGTTCCTTTGTTTTCTTCTTTTATAGATATCACATCTAAAACGATTTTTAGGGACCGATGTTTGATACACTTTATGAAGTATTTTATTTTCGCATTGATTGAAGTCGACATGTACAGTTCTGTACTCGCGGTTGGTGTGTAAACTGATGAAAGTATGACGAGATTGTTACGAAACTTGTAATCCGCCGAACGGTAGTTGAGAGGGATGATAGAAAGAGTTACGATTCGCGTATGACTGTAGGGTCAAGAGAAAGAACTATATTATATTTTTTTTCTATCTTTTTCTTATAGCCAGTTACTTTCGTATATCGAATTGTTGGAGGTTAAACAGCACATTCTTTGTACAGCTTTATATATAGCTATATATATATATACACCTGTGTCATGTGAGCGAGAGGTGCCTCCCCGGTGATTTAGCAAGAGTTAGTGCCGTGCCGCAATGCGGCAATCTACTCACACTATAAAGTTACCATGAAAGAGAATCCCGACGTGCCTACTACCCTATGGTCTTTTACCTTTTAAAACTTCGACTAATACGAAAATTTGCTCAAATTCTCTAAATTAAAGTTATGCAAATGTCTTGTTTGAAGTCTGCGTTTATAAGTTTATAACAATGTTGCCTTGTATACCTTTCCATAATATATATTGCGTTCCAACATTTGAGGCAGCGGGAAAGTTCAAATTGCAGCCACAGCAATTTAATATATATAACAACTGTACAAAAGACTACATGCAAATTATACTACTTTATATTATGGTAAAGGTAGAATTATTTACAGCACGGTTGTTAGTGCTATGCTGTTTAGTATAATAAAATATTTTTGAAGACGTAACCCGTATCTGCGAATATAAAAGAATAATAAAACCCACGAAAAATATGTGTAATAAACTGATCATAGGTTTTTGTTATATATATGTAAGTTTCGATGGAGCTGCTTGTTCATCTATGAAAGTAATCTCTATACTTGGCTTGGCATTACTTATTATATAGAGACTAGCAGTCCGTCTCTGTTTTCGCACGTGTGCTACACAAAATATGGAAAAATATCATGCATTTACGAATATACAGAAATTTCGGGCACGTAAACATTACACGTTACCTTCCATGACAACATATTCACTTTATGACCGAAGAATGTATGTCGCGACAATTAGTTGTCAATAATTATTTACGATATATATTTTTAGATTATATATACATTATTATATTATAGGTTAATATATTAAACGTGTATGTAATAGAGTTGTGAAAAAATATATTATAGGTAGATATTTTTTCACACCTCTATTACATTAAGTTTTTAGAAAATATTATATAGCTTGTGTGAAATAATGAACTTTACATCAAAGATACTGTAGAATTTCAACGGTAAAATAATGTTTAATCAAGTGTATAGTAATTTTAGAGCCTATTTAAGGCAAGGAAACAAACAATCACACCTTTCCTCTTCATAATATTAGTATAGAAAGAGACCAGTTGTCGGGTCATTTTCTACCGGTTTCATGCAGTGAATATTTTTTCCGAAGATAATGATACAAAATTCAGGGAAGTTTTCTATGAATATAAGTAATATGTAAGTCTCATTGTAGTTTTGAGGGTTAGATAGGACCTTGACCTTTCCTACGTGTATACAATCTCTACTTTTCTAGGAAACAATTCACGCTGTATACAAAAATAGGTCATATTTCAGATTCTAAGAAGATAAGTATTGAAAATATATTGAATTTGACAGCTTACAGCCAGCCCAACGTGAATATTTTATGGCTTTTTTTTTAGATATAGTATGTCTGTTGTATCAATGCGAAAATATACTTTCCGGTATCACTGTATGTTCAATTTATATGTCGATTGCCAAATTTGAAGTTTTATTCTGAACGATTAATTTAGTTTGGTTCTAGATCCTTTTTAAATTTTTCACCAGCGCGCTTTTCTTTTTTTTTCCAGGGCTCTCAAAATCCTCTTGTTATTTATCCCCTAAGCCCCTTTTACAAGCGCAATATCTCACCTAACTGTCATGAAGATTGTGCCCGTCCGATTGGACTATAAAAATAAATAAAAAATTGAAAAATCCCTGACACAATTGCTTTCGCACAGATATAAACAAGCTACAATGAAATAGCTAAGAATACTCTCGATTGAGTTACTTTTCTATTAAAAAAGATTAATCCAAATCGGATCTCACATGGGCACTAAGATGCTACAGACAGACACAGACATAGATAAGTACATTTCAAAGAAAGGAACAGTATCCCTTACAGAAAACTAAGAAGAAATACAAGACAACTATGTCTTGGACGGTACAACTTGCATGTAAACTAATTTCATAGTAAACGATATGGATGGTGTATACCTATCATTGTCAAGAAAACGTTTTCACAATTTTGAATTCGCACAAATAAAACGAACTGTGTAGGTACTTTGTTACCACAATGCAAAACGAAATTGGTTTCGTCGCAAATAAAACCAATTTATTATTCGCAGTGTTGGTTTTAGATTACTTTTGAAGATTTCTTGCTTTTGTTGTTTATAAAGTTGATAAAAATAGATCAATTTTACCATTATGGCCATTGATTTCTAAATATACAAGTTACAAGATTTCATACCGAACTGTAATTTAAAGAGTTCTTGATTGTACATAAACATATTTTTTGCAAAGTCTAACCATACTCCAATGACGTTCTACGTCGATGCCTTATGCACATGATATTAAGTCGTTTTACAAAGCGGATTTTAATTGAAACAAGTGCATAACTTCAACATATTTTTTTGCATTGTCAACCTTACCTGTAAGTTCTTAGTTTCTTTTTACACTGCACGATTTTACATTGGGCACACCTTTTATACGGATGTTTTGGACGCTGACTGTAAATCTTGTTATTGTTGTCGATCAATGATTGTGATCAAATAATGGTGGTTTTGAAGTCACAAGAAAAGTGGTTTATAGCCATGGCAATAATCTATTCCACCGTCACATTTATTCGCCAGAATAAGTAATATTTTTTTGTATAAAGGATTTATTTGTATTCACAACACTTGTAGATTGAAGCGAGCAAAGAAAGTATAATCAACCAAATTAATTCCTTTCTTAAAAAAATAATACCGTGTTGAAAATCATTAAGTACGATTGCCATCACGGTTTCCAAAAGAATAAAAGCACCGCCGCCCTCCTGTATAAATTCACCGATGAGATAAATACATACCTAGTAGATTTGAAATTTGTTGTAGCCATATTTTACGATTTAAAAAGTATTCCACTTTAGACACTGCCACGTTCTTAAGGAGTGCGAACAAATGTGGTATGGGGAAGCCACTGAACTGCTGTTCCCGAGACTATCTCACGTCACGTACATATCATGTTTAGATAGGCAGTCGCCTATACGACAAGACACAAGTACGCTGCGGGGAGCCACAGGGCTCTGTGTGTGACCCTGTGTGCTACCTAATGCACGTTAACAGATTGTGTGTATATGTTTGTCGGTCGTGGAATTGTCCCATGATAATGGAATAGTATTAAATTCAGATAAGATTAAGTTCCTCATCATTCAGTATTCTTACTTGCCTAAAGCTGAAACTCCACCTCTCATGTAAGCCCATACTTTTACCTGTCTTCATAATAGGCTTAAAAGTTGCTCATGTAAACATATTGCAAGGGGAGACTGTGTTACATATCTTAGAGTTAAAGTTGATGTTGTATTTTCCTGTCTCCAACATATTAACTATATTTGTAAGGGTACTTTTAGGCAAATTTTACCATCTCAGCTTCATAGTACCAAGATCCACACTAAAATGTTTAAATTTTGCTATAGTAGATTCTGTATTTTACTATGCCCTTGATTTCTACGGACTTACATTTAAATCTTACATAGATAAAAATGAGGCATTGCAAATTAGATTCTTAAAATTTCTAGTCAACAATAAAATAAAATACAGTTGCAATAGAGATTATTCTAAATTATTTAAAATATGTAATATATTACCAGATAGCCTAAAACACGAGCACCCATTAGCAAGGAATAATCAGGGCAATCGGGAGCATAACCCAGTGCCGATAGAGCACAAACATAGTACTAGGTACATGTTTGTGGACAAGTACGAAGTACTCCCAGTTGATAACTACTTTGAAGAACTTACCTTAGCAAAAAAGGCTTCCATACCTCCTAAATACTTTGCCCGAAAATATCCCACTTGAGTCAAACAAATTTAAATTCATTTAAAATTAAGCAAACAGTTTTAAATATAAAGATTAATATCGTTATAGGAATAGTTAAGTTATAATTATATAGATATAGAATTATATAAATGACTCTTACTTGCAAGCAAACTGTGCAAACAGTTTTGCAGGGCAATGTTATGTTTTTTTATATTTATGGTTAGTAAATAAATAACTAAAATATAATAATCTCAATCCTAGGACACCCCGCTTTTTCAGTTATATTCAATATATAAAATAAGTTATTTACTAAATAGTTAATTATTTCCCTGGGGATATTATCAAAGTCTACGTTACACATCGCCCAATAAACTTCACATTACAAACAATACCCAAATTTTACACTAGTCAGACGTGTAGGTTATCAAGAACTAAGTATTAGTAATTATGTCCTCGAGTTTTGCCTACGGCCCTCAGCTCTATACAGCCGAGCGAACTAAGCAGGACATATTACAGTACACAAGCGTGGATGTAGACAACTCTATAATCTCTCATATCCCTATACCATGTGATCGCAACCCGACACTACTGGAGAGAAACTTCGGCTGAATGTGCCTTCCACAGCGCGGGAATATAGCACCGCAAACAAAAAAAGAACAATTTCTAATAGTCATTTTATGGGTCATTCATAAAATGACTATTAGAAATTGATAAATTCCAATAACATTTTGTGATCTAACTCGGGATTCAATCCTGGGATCTACAGCCTGCGGTTAAATTCACTAACCGCTAGACCGCAAGACAGCCAAGTAATACCTAAGGAATAGTCACCACACGGCTTCACCCGCAGTCTTGTCAGTCGTAGCGTCATGGTATATAGTCTTTATGAATGGGCTATTCAACACAAAAATACATTTTTAATTCGGGTGTCGTTCCTCAGATTTATGCTGACAAACAAACAAACAACCTCTTCAGCTTTATATTATTAGCATGTTATTATAGATTGAGTACTTCCACTTAATTCTAAGCGTGGATTGTGCTATGTTATTAGAGTTGTTCTGTTGTCTTATCTCGTGTTCTGTATAAAGCTCACAACACTTCAGTTGTCTAACAATGATCGTGTAGCTGAGACAAATACGACAGATTCCACGTCTCTGTATAATCAAGTAAATTCGATTTACATTGTTACTATTTATTTTTCTTAGTAAGAGGTAGTGCTATTCTTCATTCGAACCCAGTTGGACCGGCAAGACCTGGGGGTACCTTTCGCACATATAACATTGCGCATAAGTGACGTCTACGATGACGCGTTTTGTGCTGTTTGTGAGTAGCCGGTGACCCACTGGAAGAGAGGGTGCATTTGTATGAAAACAATGATGCGGATGTGCATGGGGGTATAGTCCCCTCTACTAAAGCATAAACATGTGAACAAAAATACATTTTTATATTGCTCTGGGGACAAATGAGCATGGTGACTTCACGCCGGTGGCAAGTGAGCGAGTGTGTCCAATTCGACTACAATTTATACATACATTTTACTAAGTGCCTCATTCAATTTCTGATTTAAGCCTGTCATATGAAATATAAACAACTAGAAGTTAGATCTGTACTCCGAGGGCTCCGTACCAACGGTGGGTACGAGTATAAAAAAAGGCGTTTAAACATACGAGGTGTTGGTCGACTGATAAAAGATATCCGCAGTAGACGGTTTGGTTTGGTGAAGAGGATCGACCTCACCGCCGCAGCCGCGTGTGGCGATGTCGACCCTCTTCGCATTCCTTGAAGTAGGTTTTGGCTTCGGGTCAGTCTGGGTCCTATAAATGGGAATCCAGCTAGGGGCCGAGGTGATCCTGTTGTTTTTCTTACTGCTCTATGCCGACGGAAACGTCCAGTGCAGCTTCATCGGCTACTAAAGGATACGTTGGGTGACGATCCAGGTGAGGTTGTAGTCGATAGGGAGACAGGCCCCCGTCACCCGTCGAGCGGGAGCTACAGCCTTCCTTGCATGACATTATCGTGGGGTATCGGGCATGGTGGTAACTACCGCCCCATAAACATTTATGATAATAATAATAAATGCCTTACAGTAAAAACCCCTATGCAAAACAGTGAACCGAAAAGACTTACGATAGCTTATGTTGAATGAAAGTTCTATAATTCACCTAATGGATTCCACATACCTTGGATCACATCACGTCGACCACATAAACGCGCAGACTAACATTTTCATTATAAAACACACAAAAAAGAAATGACCATTTAACACTTACGAGAGTGGCGAAGTACCAGTCCACACTCAGATAAACTTTACGATATCGTAAAACTTTTAACATTAAGGTATTCGGTCAAATATACGCGTTAACCCTAATGTTAAATACATGAGTCCTATTTGACAACTGCATAGCGTTTACAATTTGTTGACAGTTTTTTTTTGTTTCACAGGGAAACGCATTCACGCATTGCCAGCGGTCCTGGGTGGGACTCAATGGGTGTGTGGGACTGATGAATCTCGATAAAACCCTGCGGGAGCCATTCGGCTATCCTGAAATCTGTCCCTGATCACAAAATATAATATGACGAGGTTCTAGGGATCTACGCTGTTGTGAGTGCTGATTCTTGGTTAAGGTGGCGTGGAGCCGTTGGGTGCAAGTGGTTCATAACTGCGATCTACCACTAAGGGGAGTCATATGTCCAGCAGTGGACGTCGCCCAGCTGATGATGATGACACAAGGACAGGGACCGCAAAAAAATAAAAGCGCTATCGCAGATGATGGCCTTTCCTGTCACTCTGGGCCGTGTGCGCCGAGGTCAAGGACTTGTACTGCTTTTTTCCAGAAGTTAAGACACGCCTGGCATATGACTGTGTGAAAGCTGAGTACGTCATTTATTTCTCAGAGACTAACACGGCACGGGTGTTTTAGAGGTCGCCTTGCACTGAGTGACATTATTTGAATTACCAACCTGCCCTTGTGGTAATTATGGGGAGACCAAAGACCATGTTCTGTTGGAAGGTGACTTGTACAAAAGACAAGCCAGTACCAGTCTAACGTGACAAGGTTAAAGCCAACTGAGGACATTTTCGTGCACGTGATAGGAAGAGGTAGTGCCATGCTATATTGCGGCAGAATTGGGCTAGCAGGACCGGGGATATCAAGTCAGCAAGGGGTACCTTGCTGACTTGATACCGCCGTGAAGTGATAGATATGGTGTCGCGTTTCGTGTGGTATGTGTGTAGCCGGTTGACCATTGGGGAGGAGGTGAAAAGGAGGGCAACGCATCATCAGCATAGTAATTATGGTGATATGCATGGGCGTCGGTAGTCATTTAAGGGCTCCGACTGCTCGTCTGTCCCTCTATACTAAAAAAATGAACGTTGCATGCGATTAGGAAGGTTATGTAACTACGTACCTGCGTGTAAGTAGTCAGTAATGATGAGGTCCATGACGACTCCTGTCTCTGTGATGTCAGGCCTCAGATAGGGGAGAGTGGAGAACGAGAGAGCACTTCAGTAACGTGCAGGGAGTCAAGAAGAGCCGGTGAGCAAAAATCCGTGCGTCCGCGACTCGCTTCGTATAACGCGGGGTGGGTGGGAGCATGGGTGCAGGTGGTTAGGTGGTTATGTGATCTTAAACTCTCGTGTTGACGTCAAAAACTAACAACGATCGAATCGTCTCCATTTAATATTCAACTGTACCAGCTTTTGGAGTGTTTCAGAATACTCCATTCCCGCAATTCTTTGAAAGAAGAATGGGAATATTTTTCTTCACTTACTAATATGTATGTAATTTAATTTTGTTTTGACAGTTGATACGTACCTATAGGTGACCACCGACGCTATTATAATTTACAAATATATCATTTATAAACATATAATTTTCAAAGCACATTCACATTTTATGAGTTTAGATCTAGTCTTTAGTATGATAGAAGGGGAAAAGTTGGTCTTGTAGTTTTTCTGATATCGTCAACATAGCGTACGAAAGCTACGTGCTTAAAGAAATGTAAAAGGGTTCCAGAACCTTTTTTCCTTCGTGTTATTTATTAGGAAACACAGATGAAGAACGTTTGTAGCTAAGATTAAGACTCTTTAACGTAAATAATTGGGTCTCACCTTCGAACAAATATATTAAATTTGTCGAAGGGATGTGTAATATAATGGAATTTGGTATTAATTAACAGGGCCTAAGGAAAATAATGGCGGATCGCGCGTACTATCTTGCAAGAAAATCTGATCATCTAAAAATTCAGAAGTTCACTTGTCAACAACAAGAGCGCTTCCTCTTCATGAAAGTCGTTCAACAGATAAAAACTTGAGAGATTCCATTATAACTTCCATCAATACTTTGACTAAATAAGTTTGTCTCCAAAAAAGTCTGATACCACAAAGTTTGTGGGATTAGATGTAATCGCGTGAAAAAAAGTGAAACGTCAAAGTTTATTTCAATGAACTTCCAACAAAAAAAAAACGGGTAATATAGCCAATAATAAAAATTAATACATATTATTTCTCTTTTATAATTCAAATATATACTAATATAAAGATATTTTCAATTACAATATATAATAAGCTACATTTCCTGTCCAATAGGGGTTATAAATATATAGCCAATAATAAAATTTATACGATTTAGTAATAGTAAACCGACGAACTGTCATGGCAAATGCAATGGCATCGCCGTCAGTAGTAAAAAAAAATAAAAACAATAGTAAATAAACTTTGTGACGTCACGAACAGTCCCAGCAGTAATCAAATATTGTTTATTTGACGTCTTCGCAGCTTCAGATCTCTCAATACACGTTCAGTTCCAATAATTTGATTCGCGCGGCGGCTGTATGTAAGTAAATTGCGCTTTATTGCTTCGGTTTACGTTAGCGTGTCAGTTTATTTAATTGCAGGTTTTTTTTCTTTTTGTTATCGAGGGTAAAATTGCGTAGTCAAGACAATAAAGTTAACACTATATATCATTTATGAACAGCTGCATTGTGACCTAAATGTGTACTGTAAATACTTTAACGAATTTACTCAATTATTTAACCCTTGCGGTTTATTAAATTATTTAGCTAGCCAATAATTATTTAATTAGTCCATTCGTGACCATGGTTGTAAAGCTCCAGAAACGTCGGGCTAGTTAAATAATCAATTATTAAAATAAATATTTTGAAAAATCCAAATGTGTACACCTCATGATGCTCTTTTTAAGAGTATGTAATCTCGTACATACAAAGTGAACTGAAAACATTCGACAGAAAATATGCACACTGCATGACACCGACAGAAACTCGCGCTGGAAGGTCAAAAACCCCGTGTATGTCAGCTGTGTGGGCGTCGGGCGAGAAAGAAGCGCCCTGTTAAGGTAAACTTATAGCAGGACTTTTTTACGTTACCGGAATCACAATCAAGTACTGAGTACGCTCTGTGACTTTGTGCAGTGTCTTAAAAAGCAGCCTATATAAGTACATAATAAATATAAGACTCGGATGATCATCTTCAATGTCGCGTTTCGTACGGTTTGTGAGTAGCCGGTGGCCCATTGGGGGTTGGAAGGCAAAAAGGTAGGAACCGTATCGGCGTTGATGTTCAAGGACGTCGTTGCTCATTAAGAGGCTCCGATTTCTCGTTTGTCCCCCTATACCATAAAGACCGGCTGTAGGCAGGAGAGATGTGGCGAGAATGTGTGCGCGCACTGTACGTTTGTTACGAATATTTATTCACTCACTTGTATCGTGGTACACAATCCAATTTTTTTTCGGCAACGTTACTTTTTTTGTGAACATCGGTGTAAATAGTTAATGGAGTGTAGAAACATTGGAGGAGTATAAAATGCATGTTATACGGGTGTTAGTCGAGTCCGATAATCTGTTGAGGCGATTCCAAAACTATTGCCGTTAGCATATCCGAACATCGTAAAAAACAAACAAAAACTACACTACAGTTAGTCTCAAAAAATGTTCGGTGAAAAGTAGTAAATAAAAGTTCCAGAGCGCTCAATGAAAAGAATAGAGCGACCAAAATTTGGCATTCAACAACAGAATGAAAACAATAACAATACGAAATTCGAAAACTCTAGCAGGTCAAAGTAACTTTAAATGTAGGTTGTTTTATTGGGCTGTTAATTGATTTTTGGTGTCAACCCGACATCAAGAACGTGGCGAGATTCGATTAAGCATAATTTAATGAGCTTTCTATAAAGTTACTGTAAAATAGTGAAAACTAACCCGTACAAAAATAGAATCGACCCCACTATTGTTCAAGCCTTATCGTGGCGCTGTGTAGCAGTAGGAAATAGCTGGAGGATAAGGCACTTTTGAGCAATGGTTAAAGTGATAAATTGAATTTCACCACATTGCACTATCCCAGAGTTGGAGGGGTGGTCCTGTAGTGCTTGCTTGACTGGCCCTGCGTGGAGGTGGCGTCGAACCCGCAAGGGATTCACGAGTCGTCAAAATGCTCTGCCCCGTCTCCAAACCTGGCACTTATGGAATTCGCGGTAGTTTTAGTACTCGGCACTGTGAGCCCCAAACACATCTGGACCGCACCGGCGCCGACGATGGCACGTCAAAGCATTTTACACGGAGATATTCATTATTACAAGAACAGTAATTAGATCATTTCATTTTAAGTGCTTACGTAGAAGCTGGGCAGGTTAGCGAAGGTTCAATTAACTTGTAATAAAGTTCGGTAAAAAGTTCCCAGTTCTGAAATTTGCAACCATCTGAGTTTTGTTAGATTAATTAAAAACTTCAAAACTTTATATACTTAATTAACAGTAATTTGAATTGAAATTCGTGAATACAAATAGTGAATAGCTCACGGATATGATATAGTCGAATCAAAAACTTAACAGTTTACTGTCAGAAACATATTGACAGAATGAATTTTAAACTCTTTGATTTACTTGCGTTTCCCGCGCCCTAAATTGCTTCGCTTTAGCGCGAGTAAACTCCTATTACTCTTTCAAGTAAACTCTAGAAAAGGTTGACACTCTCTGGTCGTGCCGTTTCTATTCAGCTGAAGCGTGCAATACCTGAATATTAAATAATCCTCCACTGCGTTGTGTAGTCTGGAAAAAGTTCATCTTACCAGTAAAAAGAGTATTCTCGTTAAAGACCACGCTGTATTGCAGCTGCACGACCTGAGAGGTACCTCCCACTCACCCGATCACTGTGTAAAGTTGTAGCTTTACTGTCGGGGTTCTTGCGGTATGTAAGTAGCCGGTGGCTAATTGTAGGGAAGAGGAAAAGTGCACAACGCATTTGCGTAGTTACAACGCATTTGCATAACCGTCCAAAAAGCCATGAAGTCAATTTGTACTTTTATAATATATATTGTATCCCTATTAGGTTTAGTAAGAGGTAGTATGCTGCATTGCATCGGAAATAAATCTTCACGAACAGAGAGTTAGCTCTCGCTCTCATGATATTCCTCTCTCAGCCGTAATCTCCATTGTTGAAGGTTAGGTTAGGTCCTTCCTTGAGAAATTCGTGTCTATACGTGGAGTGAGTCAGTATACGTGCCTAGGGTACGGGCAGGGTGCCCAGGGTAGGAGTAGGGTTATTTAGGGAAATATATTTAACATTCTGTTTTACATTCTAAAATTGTTATAGGATTTATTTATATACCACAAATATAAATTATGCTCAGATATAACAAAGAACCACATGAAAAACTGTTTTTAAAAACTCGTATCTCGAAACTGCGGCCGCAATAGTTTATTGCACCTTAAACGGGCGATACAGGGGCTGAATGAAGTCAATAAAGCCAGCAGAATAAAACTGGAACGAAGTGTGCTCCATTGGAAACAATTGAACGGAGTTCCAAATAATAGTGTTCCTATGTTAATGGAAATTAAGTAACAATAAAAACATAAATCGATTCTGTTTTAGTGATGTGACAAAGCGCATGAAACATGTTTGTTTTTATTTTATAGTTTCGTACCCAAAGGGTAAAAACTGGCAGTACGCCACAGATTACTAAATAGTTAACTCGTAACTCAAGCCGTCTGTTCGTCTATCCCTATGCTCATCGATCCAACTGTCCCTCCGTATCTCATGAAACGTGATAGCTGGACAGTTGCAATTTGTACTGAATGTGATTTTGTCGCTATAACAAAGAATGTAAAAAGTTGTGAATTTAAAGTTATATCACTGAAAAAAATACTGTGTAGTCATACTTTCATATAAAACGCAAGCAGACAAAAACGCAAATATAAGTTCGTTTATACATACAAGTTGTAACACTGGTAACTAGGTACCAGTGAGTATTCGTGAGTATTCCAATTCATGTCGGTAGTCGTCGAAGTGCTCCGACTGTTCGTCTGCCCCTTATACTTAAAAAATATATTGCTGTAGCTTTCAAAAAGTTTTAATCACGTTAATCGTGGTGACGCCCTTTTTCCGCTCTCGCTTGACCGAATTGGTTCGAACTTCCACTCCATCTGCATAGCAATTACGCGGTTGCATATGGGCGTCGGTAGTTGGCAAAAGCCAAGAATTTCCTGTTTGTAACACGAAAAGGAAATCTATATACGATTACTGTTAAAAATATTCCGCTTTCCTCCCATTAGTTTCACAGTCGCGGCAATTTGGCCTGAAGTATATAAACTGTGTAAAACTTTGAAATAGATATAGAATGAAATAGAATATAGATCTTTGCTTTTCTCTGCTTCACTCCATCCCCCTCCCACTCGGGGTAATTGGACTAACCAAGGACTATATACGTACGTCATCAAATATCATGAACTCTAAATTACCGCAGATGCCAACTTTAAAATTGATCTGAAAGAAAAGTGTTCGCATAAAAATTACATCTGTCCGTTTGACTAGCACCGACATGCTGCAGCAAGAACTGAAACGGCATACAAGTTTATTTTATTTTATGTAACAGGTTTCGGATATACCGAGATCAGGTTCAGATTTAATAAAACTAATGATGTCTTAAATTTACGTGTATGAGTACATTACAATAAAATTACACTAAAACGCCGGCATGTTAAATAAGTAGTAAATAAACAGCGATATAATATGTTCAAGTAGTTGATAAAACTAATAAAACGATAGCAAAAAACTAATTTAAGATCTAGATACTTTTTAGCTCCCTACCCCAAAGATAATCTTTATTGTGTCACTTTTTGCCCATCTATCTATGTGCATGTGTAAGACCTCCTATAATAATGTGCCAATGGATAAAATTAATACTATCTGGTTTATCTTTAAGTAAAGAAAACCATAATTTTCTATTTTAAGTCAACAACGCAATCAGAAGATAAGTTGCAATGCAGTATATTTTCTATGCAATCTTACTGTAACTATTACAGTAAAGGGTACTTCGCTCAAAGGAAAAGCTGTCACTTTACAACACAAGGGCGAGAGGGGAGAAAGAGGGGTTGAATGAGGCCCCCCCCGCGCTCGTACTGGCCTGATTAGGCTACAATGCATCGCCTCCAACAGACTTCAAATGCATATGTGACACAATAGAGTATCTTTTTTATTAAGCCGTGCTGCATGGGAGGAGGTAGTGCCATGCATGGTGCATGACAATGCATCCTCCTATGCAACGCAATTGGGCCGACACGACCAGGCAAGTATTACTTGCTCACTTGATACCGCCATAAAGTGACAGCGTTGCTGTCGCGTCTCGTGCGGTTTGGGAGTAGCCGGTGGCCCATTGGGGGATGATAGAATGGCAACAATGTCCATGGGCGTGGTAGTCATTAAAAGGCTCCTCCGATCTCTCGTTTGCCCCCTCATGCTATAAAAAAAGTGTCTCATATCACGATCCTTATATAATTGCTTTGCTTCCTCCATTTCCATAACTCTCTCTATAAGACACTCAATATCACCTTCGGACAGTACCCGGTCAATCAAATCATGGTATATGTTAAAATCTAATACATAAAATCCTCGTGTCACAGTGTTAGTTACTTTACTCCTCCGAAATGGCTTTACCGTTTTTTAGTAAGTCAAAGAATCCCCTAAGTAATAAGGATTGTTCACCCTTAATACACACAAACGCACCCACATACGCACACACGCACGCACACACACACACACACACACACACACACACACACA
>JAFELO010000075.1:402893-417449 GCA_017140195.1 Eumaeus atala
CACACGCACACACACATAAACACATACACACACACACACAAACACGCACAGACAGTAGAAAATACCTGGAATTAATTTATGTGACAAAACAACGTTTGTCGGGTCAGCTAGTTACATTATAAATATATGTCTATGGATATATCTCTCTTAATTATCCTCCTAATTTACTCATTCCTTGATATCATACTGAATTTGGAACACCCCTGAAATTGATTTGTAATTGAAAAACAAAAATATCACTAAAGCAGGCTCACCTAATAATATCCATAGACATAAAAACAATAATACGTGAACTCTATTAAAATGTTTCCAATGGAATGGAACTACAAGAAAGTGTATCCTTGTAGATTTATTCTACTGGCTCAGCTCAATGGCTCGATCGCTGATCCTTTCGATGCTGTATCTCTTTCTCGTCTCCGAAAAAAATAAAAAAAATAATTTTGAGTAAACCCCAAAATGAATGAGGTTACAAATTATTAATGACAAAAATCAACTTTGTCTCGGGTTATAATGATCTTGATTGATTTTTGTAAGTTTCAAATTTGAATTGGTGCATTTGAAAGTTTTAAATGACAACTTGGAAGCGACAAAAAAATAGCCGCATATATTATATTTTTATTTACTTCATATAAATAAAAATATTTATGAATATTTTTGTAACACCAGCAAGCTCTGAAGAATAAATAGCTAACAACAAATAAAACAACTTTTGTTCTACGACTTTTGAAAGTTTGTATGATTTATTTCTTATGCAAAAATAAAGTTATTAACTTACTCCGCTTATAAACTATGTGGCGAGGCGACGGTCGCGGCGCTTGCCTTGAACATAGACATACAAATGTTACATTACGATAAAAACATGAAAAATCATTTAGTACTAATGATTTGAAATCAACCCTGTTTAAGAGAATTAATAATAATATTCTATACATTAACTGTGAAGACTAATTATAATTGGATTTGCTCGCTTTATTAGCAGTAATAAAATTAATCATTTGTACTAATTTGTAGATTATGTAAGTAGTAAATTGTTTTAGATATGAAGAGTATACGACGTCAAGGATATTATGCTGAATATACAAATAAACCTTGTAGCTGGTTCGGGTCGACACTTCTGGTGAAGCGGGTAGCTGTCATGTGGCCTACGCTGGCGGGATGAGGGCTCCCGATATATGCTGTTTGTAACAGTTTGTATGCTATCTGGTTCGGTCCGAGAGCAATTTTTATATAATACTAGCCATCCGCCCCGCTCGCCCACAAAAAAATTACCTCAAAAAGTATACACAAAAATCTTCACCTAGAGTAAAAATACCCTTCTTTGAGAAAATCGAGTAAAAACTCAGCATTTATTTTATAATAAGTATAAATAGATAATTAAATTGAACAATAAAAACCCCGACTTCTCAAAATACATTTTAATGTACTCAGACCAGTTACCAACGCATTCATTTTGTTATTTGCGTTCTAAACGAAGGCGAGGAGGAAAGAAGGGAAACGGATCGACATAATAATTGTACGGGTGTGTTTGGGTGTCCCCCTATTATATAAATAAAAGTACACACCATGCGTTGAAATCCGTCAAGCTGTTCAGGTAACAAAGACGAGGCAGCTGTAAGACCAAGTACGATATTAATTTTATCTAACAAATTTCCATCACAATCAATGAATTTCGAACAGAACAACAAAGAAGTCTTAGGATGAGGTAGTGCCATGCTGCATAGGAGGAGGCAGTGCCATGCATGGCTCATGACACTACCTGATTCCTGATTATTTCTATTTCTAGTTAAGATAATGTCTGTGGAGACACTACATTATATGTTATTATTTAATTGATTGTTTATTTGCATTGAATAGGCTCCGAAACTACTACCCTGTTATAAAAAATACCATTACAACTGTACATTATCAATAATGAACATACGCAATTATTAAAATTTTTAATTTTATATTTTTTGTAAATCAATGATTTTTGCCTCCGATTTCACGTCAGTGCCCCTATACTACAAATAATTTATAAAAAATAAAAGAACAACTCGGAATGTTTTAGCGAAAATCTAATTGCGGGACTTTCAGAAATGTGCTGTGGTGGCCGAAGTAAGAGTCTGAACTTCTACTCTATACTTAATTTGTTTTTTATTGGATAATCTATCAGTAATAATTAGTACTGTACCATATGTTCATTTCTTATATTAAAAATACATGCTAATTACTTACATAATACTCACAAATAAATAATTTATTTATCTTCATATATGCATGCGTGGACAAATGTAGCCGACCTAATTGATGCCCAGCGCATCAATTATATATCAGCGGGTGCCGTAAGAAACGGCGTCCGTGTCAACACCGCGTCATCCGGCGAATACCGCCGCTTGACCACCCTACTGCGCGACAGGAATATCGCGTATCACACCTACGCTCTGGAGGATGAACACCCCCTGAGGTTCGTCATAAAGGGGACCCCGAAAGAGGTCTCCAAAGACGGCTGACCCAGTCAGTCAAAACATCCCGGTACTGGAGGTACACCGGATGTACCGTCACTCAAAAAAATGGTGACGAGAAGACGAATGTACCATTCAATATAGTGCTAGTCATTCTTCTTTGGCTCCAGAGAGCAAGACGATACATATCCTCCAGGCGATATGCGGACTGGCTACATGCCGCTTAGAGCCAGTGAGGCAGAGAAGGGCACCGGGGCAATGCCACAGCTGCCATTGGCATTTGGCACGCAATTTTTACGAACGCCTGAGTTGCGTCAAGTGCCTGGGCGATCACGCACGGCGGACAGTTTAAGGGACAGTACCTCCAAAGAGCCCCTAGCATGTGTGCTGTGAGGACAAGTTGACCACAACGCCAATTACAGAGGGTGCCCGAAAACCCGCAAATTCTTTAAACGGAGGGTAACTAAGTTCCAGGGTATCCCAAAGCCGCTGCCTAGGGGACAAAAGGCCCCTCAGGTGCAAAAGCGCCCGATACAGAAGCAGGACGATTTCATCTCTGCCCCCATACCCACCACCAACGCGTGGTTCCGCCTGCAAAAGGCCGTGTGCTCACCTCCGGCGCCGAGGCCCCTCCTCCCCACACCCCAGCTGCCACAGAGGGCCCCGATGCCCCAGGCTCAAAGGTTTCAAATGGCCCCGGCTCCTGTGCCCCTGATGTCTTTGACGCCCCAGGCGCATCAACATCAGCGCCAAATCCCCCTCAGGGTGGCAAGGAAGAGGACATAGCCGCCGACTAGGAATTCCTGGCGAATTTCCTGCGAGCAATTGCCCTACGTGAGGTCAAAGTGTTCGCGAATAAAGTGAGATATGGCTCCATGTCTGAGAAGCTTCAGGCTCTGGACAATGGCACAAATGGCTACCACGGGAAGGATAAAACCCAACTCTTTAAGACTAGTGTCGTTTAACGCAAACGGCCTTAGATCAACAACACCCATGAGTTGCGGGATTTCCTCCCGAAACATAAAGTAGACTAGTCCTTCTAGTGCAGGAAACGTTTCTAAAACCTAGCCACTCAAACCCGCGTATTTGCAATTATAATATTGTTCGAAACGACAGGACCCGATCCCGTCGTGGGGGTAATGTCATCTATTACAAGAGGTCCCTTCATTGTATCCCACTCGACTCGCCCCCATCTAGAGGTATCTCTATGTAAGCTATGCATAACGGGCCATCAGCCTATGCTACTATACTGCTACTATGGTGCAGCATATCAGTCAGGTTCAAAGCCGCATCTAGTTAGTGACCTCAACGCTATTTTCGAAAATTTAAACGCCGATGACCCAATAATTTTAGACCTCAACGCTCACCACGTGACCTAGATATAACAACAGCCGCGGGTCTATCCTTAGAAAATATGTCGATGATCATAGCATCATCATCAATGCTCCGTATACCCTAACCCATTATACTCCGAACAATAATGGGTATATACGTTCACCGAGTACAATCGATATAGCTGAAACGTTACACGAGCTTAACTCGGACCATAGACCCATTTTAATAGAAAAATGATATTTAGTAGAAATATTAAAATAAATAAAAAGATCATCGACTATATTACTAAAAGATAATTTAGAAAACTTCAAATCGAGTGAACTCGATAGTATCCCAGACAGTATAGACTCTCCTCCAACTGCTATCGCGGCCTCATCCATATTCACCGCACTACTGGTTAGCAAAATAGGAGAATCCTCAAGAGAGATCTCCACCGTCCCAGAAGACCGTTTAGTTCTCTCTGACGACGTTAGGGACCTAATCCGTCGAAAAAATGCGCCGAAACGTCTGTAAAATCGCAACGGAGGCGAAGTGTGCTGGCAAGCCATCATGCAAAGAGAATGGCAGGCAAAGAGAATATACCCAAGTTCATAAACGAGAGATGGGATCACTTTGTCAGCGAACAATCTCCGTCTCACAGGGCTAGCAGCGCCGACGACGCGATCGCGATAGCAGTAGCTAAGTCCGTCCAAGAACACAAACAAAGAAACACCAAGACATGCCCCCGCAGTAAAATTCCAATAGGGCCAACTAACGGATAGCAGTTTTTAGTTGGTAGTAGCTATCGCTTCACGACCTGAGCCCGACACACATTTCAGTCCCCCTTGGGTCGGCTGGATGGTGCGTAAATGCATTTTCCCTGCTAGAACCAATATCATATACACCGCTCGTACCGGTCGAGCGATGAAACCTTACACATAGTGACACAGTTATAACACATATGACTGACAGAATATCAAACTCACACACCGCTTACAGAAACGAGCCCGGGTTCGAATCCGTAAGTTGAGAGCTTAGATTGGTAAAAATAAAATAACGCGATAATTATTAGAGCTGTCTAGAGAGAGAGCCTTAACAATATACAAATTAAGAATACGGCTTTTTGATGATTTGTATTGCGCGCGCCGTCCCACTAGAGTGGGAATGGGGACCGCTTCCGCCTTTTCGATCCCAAAAATAATTTCTATAGGGTACGCCCACATTCAACCCGGTAAGTCTTCGTATTCAGTCGAACTGTTGAGGCTGGACAAGCGCCGCCAACCAGTATTTGGTCCCTCTGAAAAAAAAAAGAAATGTATAATTTAACAGCTTTTATGTGGACGGTTTTAATTAAATTGTGGTAAAAAATCACAATTGATACATGGATAAAAAAATAAACTTGCCACAATTTCGAAATAAATTACATTCAATGTATCGGAGGTTATGTGTGTGCTGCACTGAGCCACTTCAACACGCTGCAAACGTGCGCATCCGTATTGACAGAGACAACTTTGTCTGAATGTGACATTTAAAGTCGTGCGACCCCTGAGCACATTTTTTCATTGTGCAATTTACATATAAAATTGTCGCAAACAATAGACTAATATTTACTGCATGTTTGGGCAGCACCGAACCAAGGCGTAACATTTTACAGTCAGCAATCTATCCGTATGTAATAACATGGCCTGACTGATTGATTCATCATCGCCGAGCGTAAACTATTAGCGTTATTGAGTAGACACCAACTAAGGAAAAGAATCGTATTTTCTGCCCCTAACGGAGTGAATTTGTGGATTGTAAGGTTGTATACAATTCTTCCATTTTTTAAGTTGGAAACATGAAGCATAGTTTTAGAGGTAGTGACTAAAAATAAGTAGATATTATGTACCTAAATGTTACAGATTTTTTTACCCCAAAGAGATGAAGTAAGGGTTGACATTTTGTATATAGGTTACTTTGAGTCTCTCATTTTTGAAGTCAGGAGCTTGAAACATTAGGCTTGCGTTTACAAGTAAACGAATACGTACATTAGCATTTATGAAAATTGTACTCCTAAGGGGAGAAGTCGCAAACACGCTAGTAAAACCATGTGGCACTGCTAGTGAATTAAATGTCAAGTCAGGTCTGATCGACGAGATTATTCTCGTGAGTTTGTGACAATAATTTAACAATTGTCATGAGCTGAGTAAACAAACGTTGCTTACTCCGATATTATTGTTGCTCAAAAGATTATTATATCCGCTAAGTGTTAAATGTTTATTAGAATAAAACTACATTTACAGACAGAAACAAAAAAAAAAAAAAAGAAACATATAAACCGCGTTTATCGCGGTTTATATATTTCTTACTAGTCCTCCCGTAAGTTGCTGTAATGTTTTAGAAACGTCGGGTAAATTAGGTAATCGAATGAACCACGACAAAATCCGTAAAAGTGGTTTTATTGTAATGAGTAATATTCGTGTAAACTTAAGACATTAAAATCTTTACTTATTCTTCCTTATTCAATCTTTCCACTGCCGGGTACCTATGATCGCCATTCTTTCCGGCTCTGTGCATTCTATATCCAGTTTCCTCAAACACCCACGGTATTTTTTGTAAAGTGTCTGTCTCGGTGGTGTGCCCGCAGAGAGATGCCTATTCCTTGACCTCCATTTACCGCCTTGTCGCTCTACATGGTGGTACACCTTCCCTCCTCATTGCTGTATCTACACGACTTTCTGAACAACTTTAATTCTTCCTATGTCTCAACTTCATATAATATGCAGACCAGAACAATTGGTTTTCAAATTCAACGTCAGCTTTATATATTAAAGTACGTTCTCTTGTATCCATCCCATCCCAAATAAGCCTTTCGAGTGATGATATTGGAATGTGCTCCTTTCCGATATATTAATAGTCTCCACGATCTTTATCGTTATATATATTTACATGCGAAGAAATACACTTTTATTAATGGATGAACAAAGGTAAGTAACAAATGAGATAGCAACAGAATGTTGTATTTGATCGTTTCCCTCCGTTACTATTGAATAAATTTAAGTAAAAGGCATAAAACACTTGACTCAGTACATAAACCGTTCCACTTTCTATTCCCCTCAGTAGGAATAAACAAGTGCGATGCAGACGGGAATAAAACATTATTGTGATACATATACAGGACATGTGATGTAGTCTGTTGTCGGATTATTTATTTATCCTGTTTAAATGCCATGGGGACATGTATCTCGTCGATGATCATTGTATATGTATATGTTTATGTAATCTTAATACAATATATTTATTAGTCTTATGATACAAATCATTATAATTATTAATCTTTATACACAAATCATTTCCATTAGCCTTAATATAATATCTTCTGTGACCTATTTACAAAATAATTTAGGGAACACTTTTGTGTGTAAATTAAAATTATTATGATTTATTATTAGTACAATTGTAGGAGGTATTGCCGAACTGGTCCAGTAAGGGGGAGGTACATCTCGCTCATATGATATGGCCGTAAATAATTTTACGGACTCATCGAACCGGTTTTATATAGGGCAGCCCGTCAAGATGAAAAAGTATTTAATTCAATTCTGAAAATAGCCCGATGAATCGGAATAAGTATCTTGTTATCGTAGTAGTTAGTGATAATATCTGTCTACCCGATCATTCCAAATTTTACATATGTACAACCTAGACATTTCGGTTACGGGCATTAAAATATATATCAATATAAGTCTGGATAGTGTTCAATATTCCAAAACTAGTTATAATCTGAATATATTAGTAATTAATGTTGTTGCGGAGTTAAATGAGAAATGCGAAGGTTGGCACCGAATTTTTACAGACAAAGGTAGCTTTGGACTTGGTGCGGGATTTTATGACCAAACCCTACAGCATAGAGCCAAATTTAAAATTAATTGTGAAGCTACAATAATGTCTTACAATAATTTCTACAATAATTGCAATACATAAGCCTTTATCTTACAGTATTTATCAGAATTTCAATAGAATAGTTATATTTTCCCACAGTAAGAGTGCCTTACAACATGTGGCTCCAAGCGCCTCTAGCTGCAGAGGTGCATCAATTGCCTATAATATTTTAAGAGATTTTATCACAATGAATAAACGGGGTACAGATCTTAAATTGCAATGGGTTCCATCACATATTGGTATAAAAGGGAATGAGGAAACTGACCGTGTAGCAAGGCAGGCAAACATAAATGGAAATTTTATTACCTATTTTTCGGACTATTGGGACCTAGTACCGACATGTAGAAAGTTATGTATTAATGACTGGAGAAAACAATTCTAACGAAAAAGGTACAAATGGAATATGGTACAAATCTATATAAGATGAGCTTCCTCGCTCGCCATAGTTTGAAAATTATAGGATAAGCAGAAATTACATTAAATTAGCTTGTAGACTTAGATCCGGACACTATCCATCGGCAAAGTTTGCATATCTAATGGAAAAAGCAGATTCTCCTAACTGTATGACGTGTAACAAACCTGAAGATGTGCAAAATTTGCTGACGGAACATGTCAGGAATAAAGATGAACGGGCATCACTGCTGAACGAATTTAAGTTAAATCTATTTGATATAGGGTTGATTCAAGGTATACTTTCAAAACCAACATCGGATGCAGCCAAAAATATGTAAATTGATCTTAGTCGTCCAGCAGTAAATGTCGTTCTTAGATAATATAAAAAAAAAATTGATGTCTTAAGTTTACGCGAATGTTAGACATTACAATAAAACTACTTTTACGGATTTTATCGCGGTATATTAAATTGTTTATGTAGCCCGACGTTTCAGAAGCTATTCATATTGAGTGGTCACATGTCCATGTAATAAGGTACGATGGGGTTGTCATGTCCTTATGGGATAAAAACCCTCTTAAAAAAATTAAGATAAATAAAAAATCTGTCTACCCCCTGATGTACTGAAGAAGGCATATTATATTCTATGCCTCTCGGTGATGCCTCCGTAAAAAAACATCTTCGTTGTCGCGTTTCTTACGTTTTATGGGTAGCAGATGGCCCAATGGCAGAGATAAGCATAGTATTGTGTAGGTATTCATGGGCGTTGCACCCATACAATAAAAAATATGCCAATGCATATGGTATAGCTACTAAGGAGCTCATGACATTACATAGTAATAATATCGATATTACAATCAAAACCCAGTGGACAACTCCAAATATAACTTAAAAAAAGGATAAATCGTATAGTGATTCTTATTTTATTGGCGTTCTAAGTATTCCTAGTAGTGTTGGATCATACCTTCCGTCTGAAGTAGACATATATCGGTTCGTGGGAGGTGCTGTTAATGCTGAGCCTCTGGTTGCGCTTGACATTGAATATGTCCACCGGATCGGTACGAGTATATTACATGTAAAACACGGTACACGAAATGCGCAGACCAAGAATTAAAACGCCTGTGAACGTTTTAGTTATAAAATGAGTAATAATTATATCTTTGGACTTATCACACCAAGTTATCCTAGCCCTGTGCTAAGTACCGATAGAGGACTTGTATTATATGTGTTAGAACACCGGAAATATATTTAATATAAGACCCAAGCCTTTAAATCCGACTGAAATGATGAGTTTATGCACCTTATTTTGCAAGAGTTTATCTTCAGTTTTCTCCACTTTCATTATTTTAATGAAGATATGATCTTAGTCGGTGTATACTTGTAATGTATATTACTTCATAGTAAATAGAAGTTGCTGCGTATAAATTACAGCATTACGTAAAGATGTCACTATAGTTTGTATTTTATCGCCACAGCTGTTTATACTCGTATTTCTTAAATGTGAGCAGTTGTCTAAGTACTGTACTAACATACATTATTGTATGCGGTCAAAAGAAACGAGTAGATATTGCGTGACGTTGCTCGATGTGTTGATAGCAAGTTTTCCTTCTGAAATTACTGAACTAGCTGAGATACGACAAAGGGTGACTTTGTAGCAGTAAATGCGCAAACTTGTATCTTTTAGGGGTTAATTGGACTTAATTGAATTAAGCCCCATTCCGAGACACTGGATAACATATCCTGAACATCAGACACAAGTTTATTTCGATACTCGTTGACTTGTTCCCGGAAGATATTGGCACCGCCAGTTTATAAAGCATCCCTAGTACTATCACCTGCGTAACATTCATATGCAGAAGAAACAGCGTAGGAGCCAGAGCACAGCCTTGGGGAACCCTAGCGTTTATACACTTGAGGACGAAGCGTGCGCCGTCAATTACGAACTTTACGCTGCGATTTGTCAAGGAACTAGTGATGCAACCACAACTCTACAGTTCATCGGAGCGAGTAGAGTATAGTGCTTAACCTATTGTTCCGTCTGATAGCCTACCTATTTCTTAGCACACTAAATTACTGAAACCTAAACGACGAGCACTATAAACTGGTTATATCGTACTGAATATTGGTTTGTATTGGAAATTAATTACTACGACAACGTAAAATGTAATGCCGCTGCCACACTGGTATTATATAGCGATAGCTTTGTTGACAACAGCACAGCGTCGCAAGTTTGAAGTAACGTCAGTTTTGCGACAATATGTCTCTTTTCACATGGATACGGTCACGACCAAAGAAATTGTATAGATAGTGAAGGGAAAAAGCGGACGTCTAAGTTAAAGAGACAGCAAATATACTACACTCTCTGTCGCTCTTATTTCATTCATTTCTAACCCGCTCAATGTGCACACTCGAGATTAGGTACACAAAGGTACTGCTACTGTACTGCTTTCAGATCTCTTCTCCCATCCCTTCCTTTATTCCTTTAGGGGCTGAAGTTGCAATTTTCACATCTCTGGACTTCGAAGTATGGTAATAGGCATATAAGTTCTTAATTAACAGTTAGAAATAGTGTCTCGGAAAGTGTAGATACAGTCTGAATACATAAATATATCTTGACAAAAAAATAGTGTCTATTAAATGACAGTCTGGATACATAACACATAAATATTTTCATTCCAAAATCCGCGGGGCACAGCTACATGGAGTGCGTGTGAAAGGGCTAGTACGACACGGTGCCAGTGTCGTTTAGACGTTGACCTTGTAAGTGTGAAAAGGCGCTATGACATCTGGGTAACATTTTTTCAGCAAAGTTAATCACACTGCATTTGGTTTTACTTTCCTCTCACGTTGATATCTAGGGCTATCCACTTTCAACGGGATATCATTTTATAAAAATGATGAACAAATTGTCAGCAGCACTTATATAAACTTTAGTGCCGCATTGTAGCTGAACTGAACGGCACCTGTTGCCTTATGTTAGTATGTAGTTATTTAGACTTCGCTTGAGTTTTAAGTAAACGCTTACAATTGTTAACTCCCGGAAAGTGTGGAATGGAGCCCTTATAATATGTAGCGGTTGCAATTGTAATTTGAATAGAATTTCTCTATTATCTGCTAAGCAATACTTAATTTATACATAATAATGTGCTTAGGTATGGTAGAAAATGTCGATGTAAAAATTAGAAGGGGCATGTTTAATTGGTACAGCATGTAGAAAGAATGACATGTGTAATGTTGACAAAACAGGTGTACAATGGGGTAGACTAAGACTGACATACCATGATCAGATTTATTTTCCAAACGTTGTGAAAGTCATTTTTGAAAAAAATGTTTTGCTGTGTTATTCTATGCTCTGGTTAGTCAATTTATTACGATATTACAAAATTTTAATAGTATTGAATGTTGATTTAACATCTTATTATATGTATTAATGGCTCCAAAGCAAAATATATGATTCGGGATAATTAACCCGCGATTTTTGAGTACTGAGCATGAAGAGCTTATGGAAGCGATTGTGAAGTATGATATTGATGTACACGCATTCAATGAGAGAGAGTGGCTTACGGACGGTGAGGATGATACTGCCCCGATAATAACAAGCTATTGCCTTCGCTACTTTCCATGTCCTACTAATATACCCCACCTATAGAACAAATGTAGTTATAGTTTAACATAACTTGTAGAAGAATTGCAGTAGGTACAGCTTACCGACCTCCGTGACTTCACATACCTTTGTCAATGAGTTAAGTGATTCTATATGCTTTTTATCGTGGCATGATCATATAGTTCTCTTAGGCGATTTCAATGTTAACCTATTAAATACTAGAGAAGGCTACTCTATATTACTCAATGATCTCTTGCCCAGCTTCAGCCTTTTGCAGGTTGTCGACGAGTCCTCTCCAGTCATGGCGAGACTTTACTCGATCTTATTTGCAATGCATTGCATTTTTAAAAATGCGTCCAAAAACCATATATTGGAGACCTCACAAAGACATAGGATCCATCACTATTAAAAGCCTATATGGAATCGCTCAATTGGAACGCTATAAATGAGGAAGGTAACGTTGATGAAAGCGTAAAACACCTTTCGACAAATTTGCTTCGGGTGGTTGACAGTCTTGCCCCTCGAAAATTAATCACCATATAAGAAAAGAGTTATCCGTGGGTCATCTCTAATATTCGTTTAATGATGAAGCTGCGCGATGAAGCGTATTACCAAGGCTCGTTCAACCAATAACGATACTGAAATAGAATATCGCAAATAATCTGAAAAAACTTGCATCGCCGGCAAACACCGCAGAAAAAAATGCGTTCTTAAAAATATGTTTTGCACGAACGTTGGAAATGCTAGATCCATGTGGAAACATATAAGGGATAACGTACACTTTAAGAATACCCACGTACCACTTTCTATCCATTTAGGCGATGCTGAAAATTTGAACATACACTTTTTGAGTGTGCCAGGATATAATGTTGAGGCTCCATCTTATATTGAACATTATTCAAAAGGAAGATTAAATGGCTCTGTCAATTTTAGTTACGTGCCGTGCCGTGCCGTGGCGGAAAAAGAGGTAGTTGACGTTTTTCGGGAACTGCACTCGAATGTGGATCGGTGTGGATGGCATCTCGCTTGATATGTTACTCTTATCACGTTCATACATATTGTGCGCTTTAACCAATGTAATGAACAAGAATATCACAACTGCAATTTTTCCAGAGACGTGGCGCGGTGTTGTGGTGCGTCCCATTCCAAAGACTGCACATCCAATAGAATTTGAAGACCTGAGGCCAATTAATGTGTTACCGTGTGCTTCTAAAATTTTATAAAAAATTGTCTGCAAGCAATTAACGGAATATATTGATAAAAATAACATTTTACCTGAAATGCAGTCTGGGTTTAGGCGGCATCACAGCACAACTACTGCACTGACCACCGTGATCAATGACGTTCTGAACGCTCAGGATGACGGGAATGATAATTACAATAACACAATAATGGTAATTCTTAATTTTTTCTCGTGCATTCAATGGTATAAATATTAAGCTATTATTGGCAAAACTACGATTCTACGGATCAAATGAGGCCTCTGTACTGTGGTTTACCAGTTACCTAGAAGACACATATCTGGCCGTAGAAATAAAAACCACGGAGGAGAATGTGATTTCATCACGACGTAGCCATATTAACAGGGGAGTCCCAAAGGGTTCCATACTAGGGCCAATTCTATTTAGTATTTACTCATCAGACGTTATCGATTGCATACAGACCCGCAAATACCACATATACGCTGATAACATAAGGATTTATCTATCATTCAACCTCCGGGATCCGGAAACAGGTACATCGTGCTAAAAGTAACGACCCAGTAATTTTCATTGACTGTGACTGTGAGAAACTCTTGTACTTTCTAAATTTAACTTCGTAGATGTCATGATATGTCCACGACTGCTAGGGCGCACCAAAAGAATTATACAGCGAACACAAAATGCATGTAAACGTTATTGTTTTAAAATACCGCGGCGCGATTACGTCACTCCTTTCATAAACCGGGCATCTTTACTGAAAATGGAGAACCGTACACAACTGCATCTTGCAACGCTGCTGTTTGGTATTATAAAACATGGCGTGCCTGTTAACCTGTTTATAAGAATGCAAGAAATCATGAACTTACCCTTTTTTATGAAATATTCATTCGTGCATTGTGATACGAATATGTGGGTTCCCGGCGCAATATAAAAAAAAATATTTCATCATCATTTGGTGATGGTAGACAGCATTAGACATCACAAATATATCAGGACCTCCACACCGCCAAAAGGAAAAAGAGTGACATTTCTTCAACACAGAGAGCATTAAGCCTTATAGTCAAAGATGACAGATAAAATATTTAAGTAGCAAGATATACTTGCTACACTACCTCCCCGATGGTAACAACGAAATTCGGTCTACCTATTATATTAGAACATTTTAAGTTTAATTTTGCAGAAATTTTTGAAAGACATTAGTGATCCTACCCAACCATGTCGATTTCTTGAGAATACCACACTTTTGCTGTGATAAATATCAAAATGTTGTAGAAAGTGTAGTGCTTTCGAATACAGTTCCATTGGCAAATGCGAGGGATACTTACAAAGTCGTTAACATTTTTTATCTCTTCTAGTTTTTTAATGGCCGAGGCAATTTACGTTTCCTAGGAACGTTGGTTGAAAAACACTAAGTACATGGTTATCATTTGGCACCGATTTTGTCATAGATACTATTTAGTGTGTTTATGATTAAATTATATGAAACCGCGAGCGTGTCAATCCTAATTGATTCGGTCACTTTAATGTAATAACACACGTAATACTTCAAATAATACTAAGCACCACATTTCAGTATTGTTTTTTTATAGCATAAGCGGCCAACGAGAAATCAGAACCTTTTTGTGACTACCGACGCCCATGGATATTCACATGATAGTTACGCGTATGCGTTGCCCTCCTATCACC
>JAFELO010000075.1:426852-451157 GCA_017140195.1 Eumaeus atala
CTCAACAAGATGAATATGCTAAGCAGTTCATAGTAGATTTTGATTATCTACGCTTACAGGTTTATGTTCCAAATAATAAAAAAGCAAATAAAACATTACCAGTTCTGATTTGGTTACATGGTGGAGGATATATACAAGGCAATTCAGATAGATTTCAATCGAACCCCAGATTTCTTATGAATAGTGACATAATTTTTGTAAGTCTTAATTATAGACTTGGGTTATATGGATTTCTAGGCTTTGACACTCCCGAAGTGCCCGAAAATTAAGGTTTAAAAGATCAAGTATTGGCGCTACGATGAATTAAAAATAACATCGAGGCTTTTAGAGGTGATCGCAATCAAATCACAATTATGGGTGAAAGGTTTTATACCGTTTTCGCTGAAGTTCACATGTTATCGAAATTTGAGAATCTTACAAAGTGATTCTATATACGGACACAGTATATCGATTCTATCTAGGCGAAGAACATATATCTCATATTGAAAAAGACAACATAGATGATTTCAAATCGGATTTCGAGATTAAATATCCAGTACAGAAGATTCTTCTGGATTATACGGAACACAGTGCACCTGTTTATCAATATTTGTTTTCTTACAATGGAACGAAAAATCCAGTGAAGGTAGGTTTAACATCACTGAAACCGGGACTTGTCGTGGAGATGAAATTGGTTAGATATTTGATATCTCGTTCATCTAGCATACTACAGAGATGGATCAGTTAATGATAGACAGAATGACAACTCTGTAGACTTATTTCATAAAATATAAGTGTCGGTTAGTTTTTTTGTGGGTCATGAAATAACCACATTTATTTCTCACCTGAATTTATGCTGAGGAAGCGATGAGACGCCCAATACATCTTTATCGGATTTCGAAATAACCACACTGTCTTCATGTCTGTGTTAGTAGTTTCTACTGCATCTAGTTTCTCTTTTCTACTCACTTTTCTATTTTTTCCTCTAGTCATCTAGAGGAGAAAATAGAAGGAACATTCGAATAAAAAAAAATCTTGAGGAATTCGCCTTGAGGTAACTAACTTTCAGCGAGCATAGATGTTTGTGTTGTTCTCCTTCAATTTATCTTCCTCGCCTTTACTTCACCTTGACTTTTGATACGATCAAATGATATTTTCTTTGCTGATCATGCTCACGCTGAATAATTGGCAATCACACAAGCAGCTGTGCATTGCCATTCCATGTCGTCGTGTGGTCGATATATAAATACACCTCTGAGCTAATGAAAGATATTTTTTCATTCGTTTTTTGTAGTACCTGGTACCGATCTACTCCTGATCGCATAATTATGTATCATATGGTACGGACAACGGTTGGGCTCTGACAATTCGATTGAAAATAGAGAGTTTCAGATGTAATAAATTCAAATGTTTTTGACTAAATTTGGTTAGAATATGAAGATTATGTAACAATATTTAATTATAGGAATCCAACTCCAGAGGTAACGGTTTTGATACCAATGGAGACTAGACCCTCCTATTCAAGAATGGCATTCTGGGATTGATATTTGTACGCTTTCAAAGAGAAAGTTTTGTGAATTAATAACATACTAAACACACTTTTTGTGTGTCAGAACGGCTTTAACGGTTCCGGTAACAGATTCTGACTGCAGCATGCAACATAATGACTACAACCGGGACCGATTAAAATCCAGATTTTTCCTGTATGCACATTAGAGAAATGGAGTGAATATGTGTTGTTTCTTTTATGTTTATTATTGATACATTCACAATATCTATACTAATAATGTAAGGCTAAAGAATTTGTTTGTCTGAACGCAAAAAACGCAAATTCATGGTTAATATTTGTTTTTTTAATAATGGAGAATTAAGTTAAAACAATAAAGAAATATAGAATATGTAAAATTTTATTGACAGCACACAGAACTATCTGATTGGATGCACAAAAACTTATGTATCTGAATCTGTAAGTTTGACTTCAAATTTCGGAAAGTTACATTTATAGGAGTAGACGTAGATATAAATGCAAGGAATAAACTTAAGTTACACTTCAACGCACCTGCTTTAAAGATAAAACTGTGAGCCACCATCGCGTACGAGTAATTCATGCCAATGTGGGAATTTACAAAAACGTCATCGGTCGGGACAGCTAGTTGTAAATGTTTCTGCAGCTGAAGAAATTGTTATAATGATCAAAATGTTTAGTAAATGTTATAAAGCCTATATTCATCACAGGCAACGTAGAACACTAATTGTAAACGAATTTTTTGAATCGGTCTATAGTTTCGAATCCTATTTAATGCAAAAAAACAGACCAACAAACACAAATCTTGGTTCTGTGTCTACGGTCATGCTTTTTGTTATCGGAGGGACCTGCTACAGGTTGACGGCGCTATTGCTCCCGCCTCGACAGTTCGACTGACTAGCGAAGACTTTTGTGTCTTCTGGTGTAGGGGACGATAGGGGGACGGACCTCCTCTTTTCCTGCAGATGGGAAGCTATGTACCGGGTTGTTTGTGGGCGTACCCTACAGTAATTATTTTTGGGACTAAAAAGGGGGAGACGGTCCCCCTCCCCACACTATTGGGACCGTATATATGCCGTTCAAATTGCGGTCACGTGACTGAGGGGGCCGGCCTTCTCACCCCCCCCCCTGACGGCAGGGGTTGAATTGCGCTAAAAATCAGTAAGAAGCCATGATCATGATTTCTTTAATATTATTAGAGCTCTCAAAAATTACGTTATATTATCTCTAGTAATCTAAGCTCCCAATTCATAAGCAGTGTGTGAGTTTGTCGTTCTGTCAGTCATATATGTTATAGCTGTATTACTATATGTTGTAGCAATTAAATTTCTGCTACATATACACTTTATAAAAAGTACATCTGACATCTTTGGCTGTAAGGCTTAATGTTGTCTGTGTTGAAGAAATATCACTCTTTTTCTTTTTTTGCAATGGCGAGGATAGATATATTTGATATGGCTGACGCAATCTGCCATCGCCAAATCTTAATTAAATAGTTTTTTCTCCTCCACCGAGAACATATATATTCGTGGAAATATGCACGAAACATTTTGCATAAATGGGTGAGTTCATGATTTCTTGCCAACGCCATTTTTCATATTGTTTCGAAAACTATTTGTTAATGTTAAAATATCTTAACTCTATTATGTCTGCATTTTGATAGTAGTATTTACATGTCTGTATTGCTATTAATTTGATAGACCGCATAAATAATGTTTTAGTTTGAATAGTTTATGCCACATGTAAAAATTGGTTGTTAAGTTATATTTAATGGTAACTGATTATTATATTGCCTGGTTTAAGTTGGATCATGAAGTCAAGATAACGGGAATCTTATTGGCTGTGTGTTCCTTTACAGAGCTCTACTCACTCATTTCCTTTTCTTTTTCCTTTTATACTTTCAGTTTTGAATTTGGATGTAAAATGAAGATAAGATATCAGTATAATCCTCAACTTCAATAGATGAGTATGAGAGGAACAATTATATATAGAAAGGACCATTCATATTGCATCTGAGAGTTTTGGACAGCTACCCAGATAGGACTTTACTTTTTACTAGCATCCCAAATATATCCATTCTCGCCATCGCAAGAAGGAAAAAGCGTGACATTTCTTCAACACAGAGAGCATCATTCCTTACAGTCAAAGATTACAGACATAGAATGTTACAATCTCCCCCGCCCCCGGTTAGGCAAAATTTTCCTACTCTTTGCAAAATGTCTAAAAAACTTCTAAAATCTCTAAGACAGAACTCAAATTTAAGTACCTGGTATTGAATGCAAAATTACATTATATACATTACATACATATATATATATACTCAAATTTAATCCTTCCAGACGGATTCTTTTTCAATCCTCAACTTCAATAGTTCATTGAGATTTTCATATTACATCAAAATTTAAAAAGGGAAAAAGAAAAGGAGTATAGCTCTGAAAAGGAACACACAATTAATAAGATTCCGCCTGATTCTCTTGGTTTCATGAGCCAACTAAAATCAGCCAGTATATAAACTCTGATACAATAAAGTAGAATTTAACATACAACTTTCACACGTGGCATATACTATCCAAACTAAAACATTATTGATACGGTCTATCAAATTATACGGTCTATAAAATACAGATCATGTAATTACTATTATCAAAATGTACACATAAGAGAATTAAGACATTTTAACATTAACAAAGACTTAATAAGATATGAAACATGGCGCCGGCAAGAAATCATGAACTCACCCACTTATATGAAATATTAATTCGTACATTGTGACACGAATATGTAGGTTCCTGGCGAAAAATAGAAAACTATTTAATTATCTTTTGGTGATGGTAGATAGCGTCAGCCAGAGAACATTAAGCCTTACAGTCAAAGATGATAGATATAGCTTTTTATAAGATATTTAAGTTGCAAACCATAATTGTTACAGCAGCTTATCACTACTACTTACTAAGCATATGTTAGTATAATTTAATATACAAGTTTTTTCTCCGATAACGTCACAATTCAGCTGCAATACTGCGATGAAGAGTGTAATGTCTCGTAATTCATCTTTTTTTGAAAGTCTTAAAAAATACGACACGGAACCCTATTGGTACAAGCCTTATCATTGCGGTGGGTCTCATAACCTAGAGTGAACCAGTCACTTCGGGAGAACACAATTCATCCAAAGTTTCTTTAGTCTCATCCAATTATAAGTCTAGCCTGGACTTATAAGTAGTGGGGACTAAAGAGCAAGAGGAGGAGGCGCATCTGTCTGGGTTTGTCCCGTAGTGCGCTACATAATGCGTATTGAAAAGTGACACTATGACTTCAAGTGTGCGAGGCAATTAACAGTAGTATCATTTGATTGGCCATATCCAGACGCTACGATGTCCATTACCAGCTCCCCGTTTAAGCTTTTTGTAATATAAAATCTCATAAAATAATTTAAAGTTCAAGTATTTTTATAGAGCGCTACATCGAGAAGTAAATTTGATCGCACCTGTATTTAAAAATTTCCGCCGTATAGTGCACTCAATCTGTTTGGGACAGGCTAGTCTTTTAAGGTACCTTCGCAGTTTGCTTTGAAACTCAACATTTCAAAATCGTTTTGTGTATACTTAATAAAGCAGTTGCTTTTATTATTTACCAAGGAAAAAAAATATGCAGATTTCCTGATCAGATGCCTGATGATAAAACGCCTAGGTGTAATGCTGCTATTCGCTTCGGTAACCTTATAAGCAGGCGAAGTGAGAGAGCGACAACGGATATATTTCACGCGAAGAATAAAGAAATGCCTGTTCTCTAAGAAATTTTATCTATCAAATCACACACAACGTAAAATGCAAATTGATTATGGTCATCTTACTACGGTGGTATGAGAGGCAGATAGTTCTCTGGTCGGTAATTGAATAATATAAAGTAAATATAATTCAACTATAGCGTCTAACCCCGTAAAGTCCATTGAGCTGTCCTTGTATCTAATTTATCTTACATAGTCCCGAATTTCCCACAACTCGAGTTTAAAAGTGCTTATCATTAACAGAGGTAGCTACATAATTCAGATTAACTCTCCGAATTGAAACGAACGAGCACCAAACTCTGTCGTAATGTAAAACATTTATCTTATGCTTTTGACACAAGACTCCATTCACATTTTTAAAATGAAACACAAATACAAAGAAACAACTATGTCCTTTGATGAGGAGACAATTATATTTATTGTAAATCAGACACGATCTACTGATATGGAATTTGAAAACAATCGTAAGATTCTTCTTATTATATTTTATTGATCCGTCTTTGAACTTTTCAAATAAACCTTAATTCACCAAAATTTTAACGATAACGAAATGTCTACTAATTTTCCTAGCTCACATTTAAAAGAACCGTAGAATATGTCCTGCAGTTTCTTCTCTATCGTTCTCTTTAAACATCTTCTTCAATTCGGTGCCAGCTAATGCTGAGTATAGTTTAGTCACCAAACATTTTTCTTTTAATTTACCTATATTATGTAATAGTTGAAATACTTGACGTTAACACATGACATATTCGTCATGTAGCTTCTTCTTTTTAGAAAGATTTAGTTCTCTTTAAACATCTTCGTCATTTCGGTGCCACCTAATGCTAAGTATGGTTTAGTCACCAAATATTATTTTTATTTGTTTCAGTCTGCAAAAAAATGCAAGTTGCATTGTGTAATAGTGAACAAACTGTATGTTACCGGCACCTTCATTTTCACTATAATCGGTTGGTCCAAATAGTTATTATTGTTATTAAAAAATAGTGTATTTACTATCATCTCCTCAATTTAACACTGGCTTCTCATAAAACGCAACAGTAAAGCCCCCAAATTTAGGGCTGTATTATGGGAAGGAAACATCTCCAGTCGTCGTACCCTCTACTAAATACTTGAGAAAAGTGATTTGTTTCCATTTAACTTTGTCTAATTGATAACGTTTTTAAATAGTATGTTAATCGCTATAACAATTATTATCACATACAAGTAATAATCTGACTACCTTTTTAACGAGTAACTATCTTTTTAAGTTACGTTCGAAATATTATTAACAATCAAGACGTAACCAATACTATTCGCATTCTGCCCACCACTATTAAATGGTTCTCATTGAAAATTGCCTGAAGTCGCTTCAACAATTTTTTTATGATCGTCTAATCAATGCTGTAAACATTTTTGAAGCGAAATTCTTTAGACGCATTGACCATTTTTTGGTAAACGAAATCGTGAAACTGGCACCATCGACAAACGTAACGCGTCACGCGTCGTCACATGTGACAATACTCGCTTTCTTTACTTATACGGGTAATTATACGGGTATCATGGAACTCACGTCATTGTTATTCTTTTTACCACTGAAGGTTTCCAATGAAGTAACAGTATATAGTACTATTTACCTTTTCACTTGCGACTGTGAGTGCTGTGGGTTTACCGTCGAGTTACTGAAATGTCTCAGTACTTACTAGGAGATATATTTTTCTTGGATTTGTTTTAATATGATTTTTTTCGATTTAGGCACGAATTTCAATTGTTATTCTACAAGAATGCTTATATTGAATACTTGGCTTTCGATTAGGGACATCATAAGAATAAGAATAGTTCATTCATGAACAAATAAGCAAATTTACAAATGTTCTATAGAAATTCATTTTAAGTATATTAAGACACAATATTAAGCTTTTACTACCTACTTGCACAGAGTTCACAAGGCTGCATGAGCATTATTATTAGTAAATTGTTGTTCCGAAAAGAAGATTCTCTAATAAACACCTGCGTTTGCACGCTTTGGTACGGTATACGGTATTGTTAGCAGAAATAACTAGGAGTATTGTAACCGTCCTCATTGTTGCAACAATGCTTCAAATCGCTAATGGAGTGCGTACCGGAAAAGTAGATAAACAAACTTTATAACGAACACGATCTCAAAATCATCATGAGAGAGAACATACAAGGTCTTGCAACATTAAGGTCTACCCGTGTCCATAATCATCCCTATAACCATTATTACTATTCTTTATATTATTATATAAAAAAATAACTGGAGCATTTGATATCTGATAATGATTTTGAGCTCATGTTTGTTCTAAAGATTCCCATGCTTCCTGGAAACCTCGACTTAGCGAGAGTATCCCCAGATGTGTCAAGAAAAGTATCATCAATGATGTAATGTAATTACTTCTTCTACAGTATGTACCTGTTTCTTTCGTTTAGAATGAAACCTTTACAGACATAATAAAGTTTCTTTAATGCCGTCAGTAAGCACTGGAGGCTATAAAATTTGTATCAACAGAGTTCGGAGCAGTAAGTTTAAATATGTTCACATTTTATTTTCTACATTGTTACATGCCTCGGTGTCGGATTCGCAATTAAAACACAATGTTGTATTAATGTAATTAAAATGCTTTTATCGTCCTTAAGCCCTGAGCAAATGTTATATGTTTGTACAAATATTGTAGTATTGTTCTGTCGTTTCAACTTTTTAGGTACGCACGTAATTTTTTCCAGATTGAGAATAAATTTAAAGTAAATACACATCTCTGTCTATATAATAAAGCTAACGGATTTATTTGTTTGTTTATTTAAATAAGCTAATCTCATGGACTACAGCTTTGATTTGAGAGATCGTTTCAATGTTGGACAGTACATTTATAGAAGAAGGCTGTTTAGTATACACCACCACGCTACGACGCAACGCATGTGCATGATAATAGCGCGACTCGTCTAGAGGCGTTAGTTCGCCACGAGTCGTCGAGATTGCTCGTGTATTGCAAGATGTAACACCCTCCACATACACTGCAGAAAGCAAAACTTCTTTTTCGTTTCTGTTGATCGTAATCGGTTAAGGAGTACGCAGCAGTTGTAAACTTAATTATTCTGTGCTAACTTCAGTGTTTTGCATCTTGCGCTTGTAGTGTGCTTCATTTATCTGTAGCTATGTGTGTATGACAGCCGCATAATTCTTGTGTAATTTATAAATTTACTATGAATTAAAATTATATTTGGTTTTATTTTCGTTACACTCTATAATAGCAAGGAGATAATCCTATCCTTCATTCTCTAATTCGGAAGGTTGCTGCACTGGTAGCGCGCTATGATATCACCGTTTTCTGGATATCGTAATACCATTTCAAATTAGTGAATAAATTAATTATTTAAAATAATTACATTAACATTCAAGCTTGTATTGAAAAGAAAAATCTATGCATAGATTAAGGACTCTATGCATTAATTAAAACTTACAAGCCCAATCAGGGTAGGATTGCTATATTTTTGTAAATAGTTTCCGTGACCAGCTTTAGTTCCATCAGCAGATCTTGAGCGTTGCCTAGCCGTGAAATACTTGTCAATACAGTTGAAATGAGCTAAAAAACGATTAGGATTAGCTATTTTATTGCACAGTTTTTATAGATACATTCGTCTCCATCATCAGATTCGCTCCATTAGGTAATATTTTTACAAGGTCCGAGGTTTTATCCGATTTACGTGCTTGCAAAGTTTCAGCTCAATCGCTAAAGGGGGAGAGGATCAAATTTAATTTCTAAGATTTGGTTACAGACACACATACATCATACCCCGGGACAGGCGAAACTAAATAAAAGTTTGTAAAAAACCAGTGATAAATCCGTATAACTAAGTTTTGGTAACTCCAATGACAATATAACAAACAAGTAGTCCATACTAAATCCTATGTTCCTATAATAAGGAACAGCGATGAATTTGATAGACGTCAGTCGGCTGGTAGTATTTCTATATTATAACAACGGCTACCTGTGTTTATGAGGCAAATCGGCAGCATTTGAACAGAATACAACCGATCTACCCATGGTATGTTAGTGATATTATGTGGCTCATGGTAATTTGTTGTTGCTCAGTGGCACCGCCATAGATCGTACACCTTCAATGACGATCTTCAAATTTAGTCACTTTAGGTCGTCTAATTACTAACTAATCGTGGTACTACTGATGGGTATAAAAATTGTAATCAGCCTCCTACTGTATTATATTTTGTGCATCCAAAGTGAACACATCGAACTTGTCCCCAAAATAATTACAATTACTACTTGCTGATAGTGTAGTTAGTGACGTTTACGTTTAGCGAAATACTTTTCAACTAGTTTTCTGTAATGGATATTCAAGTTGAAGATGAGTATTGCATATAATTTTTTTTGTGTTTACAATTTCTTTTATCTTCATAAAAATATTGTAGGAAATAGCAATTCAAATTTATTTTTTGTTATGATTTTTTTGATTGAAACTAATTGATAAGTTTCTGTTACACTACACATTTCAGTAACGTGATGAGTATTCTAAACAAACCTCTGTGGTCTACATAAATAAAAATATATTGGATGATTTTTTATGAAAACGATTTTATAAAAAAACTATTTCTAAATAAGATTACACGAACTATCTTTAAATGAAAGTATTGATGAATATTTGTATATTAATGTTTAAAAAATACGTGCATTCAATTACGTCTGTGAGTGATGTAGGCATAACCAGTTATTGAAATGTCTTAGTACTTACTAGGAGATGTATTTTTCTTGGATTTCCTTTCTTATGAATTTCTTTTTATTTAGGCACAAAATTCATTTGTTATTCTACAAGAATGCTTATATTGAATACTGGTGTTTCGATTAAGAACTGCATATTTATGATTCATGAACAAAGAAGCAAATTTATAAATGTTATGTAGAAGTTCCTGTCAAGTACATAAAACTTGTGCCAGGAACTTCCGCTCCTCCGTAAGCCGCAATACAATTGTTCTCTTACTGAATTATAACTTCGAAGTATACAAACATAATATTATATTACTCTCGCTCTCTCTCTCTCTCTCTCTCTCTCTCTCTCTCTCTCTCTCTGTGTGTGTGTGTGTGTGTGTGTGTGTGTGTGTGTGTTTGGTGCGTGCGCGTGTGCATGTGTGTGTGGTGTGTGTTTTTAGGTGCATGTGTGTTGTGTAACAGTGTGCCTGCTTGTGTTTGTGACTGCGTGCGTGTGTGACTGATATTTATATACCCTATCCGACACTCTAGCCGCACTATTTTCGTTTTGGGATCAGTATTGAATAGCTGTTAGGATGATCAGGTATAGTTGGTAGTGCAATTAGAGGGCATATAACACAGTGGATTGTGTGATTATTATTGTGTTACTTGTAATAGTAGTTCCATGACATTGTATTAAACTGCTTGTATACATTTTTAGAGGCATGATATTATATAGATTGTGACGCGGCGGTGGACTCGGCCCAGCACACCCTCGTGGTGTGCCCGTGATGGGTGGTGCTGCGTTACGATCTGACATCAGTTCTCCGAGGGGGCTTGTTAAATTCGAGCATCATCGTCGCGATGCTCGGCAGCGAAGAGCCCTACGTGGCGATGGATTCCTTCTGCGAGACCGTCATGTCCCAGAAGGAAACCGACGAGCGGGTGAGAGAGGAGGCTGCCGACACGGCCTTCCCCCGCCGACGACGAATGGGAGAAAAAAGGGGGCGCTATCTGCAGCGCCTTCAGTAGTGCCCCTCTGTCCCGTATCGGGCCGGGATGGGAACCCGATCCACTTCATCAAGACAGGCCTCGTGGGACTGTAATAGCGTAGCCGGAAAATCCCAGAGGAGGTCGTCCCCCAGGTGTCATGCTTAAATTTATTCCCCTTTGTCACCAAAAAAAAAACAGGTACTGACGCCCATGATGTCATAGGTGGCAAGCCTATGACCACTTCGGGGGGCACATTCCAATCCCGGACAGTGTAATGTGTGCTCAGAATAATCTGAGAAACATTTAATTACAGTTGCCCGACCCTGGGGATCGAACCCAGGACCGCACGCGGCTAACGGTCTTAGCAGGCGACACCCGCACCGTTACACTACAGAGGGGATTAATGTTATTTAAAATATTAAATAAGGAGGTATGTAGGTGTTTAGTATTACAATAAACCATTTTAATATAATAATTACATGTTGTCTTGTGTTTGAAATTAGTCATTTATTTTAAAACAACTTATTTTTATACTTATTTAATACAATTGATTGTAATGTTAATGTGAATGTGAACTAATCACGACTGTTCATATAATAAAATCATTTCTGACGCACAAAATGTTTTACTACAAATAAATTATCATTATCTACACATTATATACTTATTTCATTAGTACTCATCATAATTTATCATAAAAATAATATGATATACATTAGCATGCATCCCGGTGGCAATTATAAGCGCCTAACCCCTATGACCGCCCTTCTTAATTAAAGGGGACCACTGCGCGGTAGTTGGGAGCACCAACAATAATTGACACATAGAACCACAAAAGAACTCAATGTTAGGAAATAGGAATGAATACACACACGATTTCAATAAAACCTCAATAGCATTCCAATTTTACAATATTTGGTCAAACTAATCGTTCTAAATGAACAAACTGACAGTACGACGAAATTACAGAAGAGCAACCTCTGGCCACGGAAATCATTGCCGTCAAATACCTTGGAAACAATTAAATATTTCCCTTGGTTGATTTTCTTAATTAACCTAATTTGTCATTCCTAATTTTCATTATTATTGTTGTCGAATAACAACTGTCGTTAATATCGATGAACAGCTAGCAGAAAGGAGTAAATGAACAGTCAGCGGTTTTTAATTATAGAAACAAAACAAAGAAATGAACATTGCCCATAAACACTCCCGAAATAAGCCTCTGAAAACTCACAAATTGGACGATATTCGACAGCATAACTGTTACTTTGCGACGGTAATGATATCGTTGGTACCTAAGAGGTACCTCTTCGTTCATGCTGATTTAATCAGTCTGCATTGCAGCTGAATACGCACAATTTCTTTTGATTAAATTTGTTTTTCTTATGCACTGGATATTGTTGGCGATATTGATATTTGATTTCCAATGTAAAAGTGCTTTTACTCGTATATATAAAATAATTGGCGGTGATATCTTATCCCAAACCAATTGTACACGCAACATAACTTGAAGTAAATCAATAGGACCTTCGTAAACATAAATTATAATAATTAGCGATGGAGTACATTAATAATTAACCAGCGCTTAAGAAAGTTATGAAGACAATTAGAAACGGTGAAACAACAACTAAGAAATTTATGTTAACTTAGACAGAATACAAAGTAAATATAATTAAAGGGCGCTTCCGATGCCAACTTTAAAGCGGCTTTGAGACCGCCTTTTGTAAATTTACAAACCTGAACTTGGACAAAAATACTCAAAGTACGACGACTTTGGGTCTTGTATCTTAATTGTTGGTTTGACCTTACATAAATTTGAATATTCAACAAGTATTTTGTCGAACAGTTGTGTCTTCAATAAACTGAGAATTATAATACAACTAAATCTCTAAATATACAAATAAATCTAGAAGCTCATAAAGATATCAATAATTAATCACGAAATTTCAGAAACTATTGTTAGAGTTTCTAGACAAACCGGAAATTTCACGGTTAGTGTGCAGAGCCCCGCTAAGATGGAATCCAACCCAGACCGTCGCTCGACGTGTCTTATAATACCAATGAAGCTGCACTGGACACTTCCGTCAGTGTCAAAGCAGTCAAAGAGAAGGCTCAGAACGAATTTTTTCGAAATTTCACCTGCTAATTTTCACGCTCATAACGGATATCCGTTATGTGCCAATAATCTGAAAGTCATTTCACTTGCCTCGATATCAGTATAGATGCCTGATATCGAAGCGCCCAATGTGATATCGCTTTTAGGACGCACTTATACATTATTTTCGTCGCTTACCTCAATATTTGCAATATACGATTATAGGTTAAGACATATGAGATCCACACATTGGGTTGAGGCAAACGAGTTTATCATTTCGTACTTCAGTAGTAAGCTCTCAGTTATATGTTCACGTAAGAGTAGTGCAGGAATTGGGCCGTCACGACCGGGGAGGTACCTCTCACTTTCACGATACTGGAGTAAAGTGTAATCTTCGGTGCGTTTCATGCGGTTTGTGAGAAGCTGGTAGCCCATTATGGGAGCAGAAAAAGAGGACAACACATCGGCATAGTAAATATCCGGATGTTCATGGCCGTCGTTAGCTGTAAAAAAGGCCCCATTTTTGCATTTGCCCCCTATATTATAAAAGAATCGATGTAGATAATTAATTTTCGTATTGCATATTAATGGTTAGAAGACGATGGTATGCTAGATGACAGCTTAAATGCAAACGAGCAAACAAACAAATATTTCCACTCTATAATTTAAAATAAAATTATCTTTGGTTTCTAGTAGCGATACACGATTGGTATCAATCGTGTATTTTTAGGGTTTCGTGACCAAATGTTAAAATACGGAATTCTATAAATATTGGGATACCTAATAGATTCACATAAAATTTGTCAACACTAGTGTGTTATAATACGAATATATATGACGTTTTAGCTATAAAGTTGTAAATATAAACACATTGCCGTGCACATATGAATTGATAATGCCTAGGAGTAAGTACCTGCTGTATTAGATTTTCTTTTATTTTCTATATGTTTCATTTGTCTGCTGTGTAGTGAATCACATAATAATTAGTGTATTTATATTTTCTATTACTAAGACTCCGCTGTCCGTTGGTTTATATATTTTTTATTATTCGTTTATATATATATATATATATATATATATATATATATAAATATAAACGCTATATTTTAAGACTCCCCGTACGCACAAGTATGTGGTCGGGCCTGTGCTGGTGTAATACAGCTTGTCACTATCTCGTACTAACCAAACTTACTATGCAGTGTCATTATTTTAACCTTAGCAGCCCGCAGCACGCTTACGTCAACGTGTTTTATTTTATTGTATAGAGGATAAAAGAACGATCGGAACCTTTTACGACTACCGACGCCCATGAACGCCCGCAAAATTACTACGCCGATGCGTTGGCTTAACTTACTCCTCCGGTAAGAGGGGCCACCGGCTATTCACAATATAAATGGGACACCGAAGATCCCCCCGGTCGAGCCGGCCCAATGCCAGCACGACCGGGCTGCTGCATGGTACTTTCTCTTGTTTTCGGTGTATTGTTCTGACCCCTTGAGCCAACGGACAGCAAACCGCACGAAACACTACGGACTTAGGGAGCATCTTACGAAGCTTTTCTGTACTTGGTAATAAGAGACACACTTACGCGATATTAGAATTAAGGCCTACATAAAAAGAAATATGACGCGGCCGAGGTCATTAATTAAATCAGTAATATTTCACATTATAGTGAAGTATTACAATTTACAGCGGCATTAAGTGTCTTAACTTACACAACTTTTAGTGAAAATTGCATCTAAATACCGTATATAAATCATTTGTTCTGTATTTGAATGCCTTTATCGCGCTCTCACTGACACACAGTTGGGGCGAAGCGATTTTTTATAGTATATAGTGACAGTGATTAAGTTCTTTACTAAAAATTCAGATCAATTCAGACCTCATTACAGAAAAAATACCTCTGTTGGTGAAATATATATCAAGAAGATTCTAAAATTCCTGTGCTCTAATGATTGCATTGTTATTTTATCGCATCTATCTAGCCCGACGTTTCAGAAGCTTTACAGCAACCATGATCACAAGTGGAATGGCCTGATGTACCAAGTATTTAAAAGTAATCGAAGAAGTGTAATTATGTTTTTAAAAGTAATCGAAGAAGTGTATTAGTTGTTCCGATTATTATATCTTGCTGTCTCGAGGCGTTACGTTTACTTTTTGATTTGATTATGTTTACCACTAGGTCCCAAGCAGAGGGAGGAACCCAGCCTTCTTCGGTACCTTAGATATCAATGACGCTAATAAGTTTACCGATGCTATAAATCAAGTACAGTCTGACGAAAATCAGTTGGCAAAACTTATGCGTGATAAATATCCATGTCATTAAGTCCAAGATTTCTACATTTAACAATACTATGTCTAAGAAAACGAGAGAGAATTTTAATTCAATCAATCAAAATTGATTTAGTATTGAAACATCTTTTGGAAAAATTATAGAAGCTAATGATAAACCCGATTTAAAAAATCAATTTTCTATACTATTAAGTTTGCATGAAAGCATAATTCTATCTTTATCTTTTGACATACCGAGATTTTGATATCTAGACACACCGAGCTCCCGGTCGTTTTATCGCTACATAACATTAATGATATAATTAACGCGTGCGAGACAATATGTTACTATCATAATAATAAACTAATTATAGTACTTAAGATACCGCTCGTTATATCCCAAATCTATAACGTCTTTTAGAACGTTCCACTCCTTGTTATCTTTAACAGCATTACACCAAATACTTATATTCTCATCGCACCCTATAAACAATGTTTGGTAGTAAGAACTATCCGTTTATTCTACCCGCAGCTCACGAGTGTCAGTGAGTGTAAATTGATAAAAAGCTGTTGTTATGTGTGTCCTTTATAAAATGTGCATTCGACAATCTCTAATCCTATTTACGCGCTAACAAAATCTTGGGATTCAAGAATATTTCATGGGTCCGTAGACTTGTTTCAGAAAATAAGTAATAATCGACGGATCTATGTTAAATTAAACCTAGCAAAAATCATCTTATTTGTGAAAACCGTGTTTCAAGTACCGATGAAATTTTATTTGGTTCAGAAATTTTACATTTACCTAAAAATTGCAAAGCTTATTGTAAAACACTTACCTTAATACCTAGTGATTACTTGTCATCTAATTTAAGTAATTCTATATCAAATTTCGATTTTAGCCAAAATTAATGTTGTTCTAGTTTTAAGAATAATAAAAAGTTAAACATATCTCTAGTAAAAATAAACGAATTTAACTATTTAGATTATTTATTCAAATCCAGCACGCAGCTCTACGACTCTGAGAAACAAATTAACGACATACCAGAAACATCTCATCTGTCAAAACATTCTATACATTACTTATCTCTCACTTATGTAGTTGCAGTGTGTATTTTATTATATCTATTGTATAAAAGTAAATAAAATATATGTAGTATTCAAAGCATAAGGCCCCGAACTTTAAATACATCTCAGATTATTCAGAAGTAGAAGTCTATTCTATAAAATCCTTAGCAAGTTCTTCAAAAAGAAATACTGTGTAATGATGTTAATTATCATAAGAAAGAATAAATATAGTATCTTTCTTTTCATATTTCCTTTTATTAGTTAATTATAATAATACTATTCTTTAATTTTCATTTCATTAATTTTGATGATATTAATGTTCTTTATTTATCCTTTATATATCGCCGAACGTTAACAATCATCATAATGAATATTATAAAATGCGTATACTCTTAAATAATTATAATCGATAGTAACTCGTAATAATTAAGTTACATAAGTATGTTAGAAATTAAAAGAATGTCTTATATTTTATGTAATGTCATAACGAATTCTATCTTATACTTTTAATCACTTAAGTTTTACATTGATCATTACTCATCGTATTGTTCAATCTTATCGGGGGGTTGTTATAATACAGCGTAGCTAGTTTACCACCGGAATAGGAGAATGAAGGGATAAAGAGTGCACTTGTGTCTGCGTAAACACTTGTGAAGTCACTTAAAATATCTGTGTGCGTGTGGCTCTCTCAATAGAGAAGGCCACTGTAGCCGGAATTCGACTAGGACGACGTTATTACAATCTGGGATGATTAAGACTGACTTGAGCCTCTCGCAGGTAAAACGTGCCCATGGTAGAGATGCCTAAAATATCTTATACTTTGAATCGACATTAAATATCCAATACGAAAACTCGTATCAAAACCGATATTTTTTTCAAATAAAGTAACACAAAAAATTAAAGGTTTATATTGAAGTCGTGTATCTGTTGTTTGTGGTTGCGACTATATAATATGTTATTATATGTATTAAGACCTGGTTTTATAGGCGATTTAAATTTAAAGTAAAATGTTTTAATCACGATATTAGTATAAAATTTTAGTGATAAGTTATATTTAGACTTTGACTGTTTTTTTCATGCACCTACTTTCACATGTCAATAGATCATTGCTCGTGTCCCAGAATCTGAAAATATCCTCTATATTTTCAGCTTCAGTGCTATATTATTATAAAAGATTTATCTGTAAAATTACTAACCATCGATACCTCTCCCTCCCTCCATCAATATACCTTCGATATTAATAAGCTTTTTTTTTACTAAATACACAAATATTAAAAAGCTCTTGAGATCATATTTCCTCGATGTATCAAAGGCCGATATTTTTATTAATACCAATAAATTAAAATATCTTCATTTTTCTCACTTGTAGCATCCCATGGCGAAACCATTAACGTTAATTCTTTCTACCAACTTCATTAATATTAAAGTCATTTTTTTAAATATATGAGCAATCATTCGTTTGCCTGAGGCAAAAGAAAACACAATGAAAAGGGTACAGTTAATAGTTCACGGAGAACAAACATATTTTACTTTAATAAAAGACGAACATTGAACAGAAGAATTATTGAACAAAATATGTTATTGGGAGATAGAGGATATGGAACTCACCTTACAGAAATTTGGAATAAGATCAGGGATAATGTATATGGGTAACGGAAAATATGTCGAATAAGACATATTCCTATCCTATCCTATCGAAATACGCAATATAAAAATAACATAAAAGATACTAACTTTGAATTAGTAACACGTCCGTCTATATGTCACAGACGTTTTACTCTGAGACTATGGGTAATGTGGAGTCTGGATTCATATTTATTGTTTTAAGAGATATGTATATTTCTGTTTGCTGCAACGGAGTCCACCTCGCGCTTGGTCGGTTTTGTTTACATTTCTGGTAATTTCGAATCGAGAACACCTAACTAACCTTTACCTTTCTTAGAACTCCTAATATCATCCGCAGTTACACACATGGGTTGTAATCCATCACTCACCCCACTCATCAAGCCATACTTACAAATCGCACGAAACGCTACAGCAAATCCACCTACTTTACGGTGGTGTCATGTGAGCGTGATTTGAAATATCGTAGAGGTCCAATTTAGCCACCATCCATAAATGTTTGGTCTCGTCAATTCTACTTTAGCCGAAATTTTATATCGAAATAAATAATATGAATAGAAAACTAAAATAACTGTCAATTTGCGTTGACGGAGAGGTTGGTAACACTCATCTCCCCGGTCGCGCTTGATTCCAATGCAGTATTTATGCAACTTGTAAAAACCTTCTATGTTTTTACAAGGCCAGGGAGCCGACGACTCGGTGTCACGATTGTGACGCAATAATGGTGAACTCGGCCCAGCGTCACGATCTGACATTAGTTGTCGCAGGGAACTTGCCAAAGCCGAGCATTATCGTAGCAATGCTTAGTAGCGAAGAGTCTTACCAGACGATGGCTTTCTTCAGCTTGATAGTCATGTCTCAGAACGAAGCCGACGACGGGAGGGAGAAGAGGCTGCTGATGCGGCTTCCCCCCACAGACGACGAATGGGGGTACGTTCCGTGTGTTCCGTTTCGGGCCGGGATTGCATCCTGGTCCATGACGTCAAGACACGGCGTTTAGGGCACTTGTCATAGCGTAGCCGGACAGTTCCCGAGGTGGTGAAGTCTGGCCTTTTCGCCTGACCTGATCCTGTTGAGTGCAGATACGGCATCCTCCACTAATAGCGGCTGAAGACTCCCGTAATACACACACATACACACACATAAATATTTTCTTGTTTTTCTCACACTGTATAATATATTATTATATATTAATATAATAATTATTTTAAAGGACATGCTCAGGGTGTGACGGGATTGAAATGTCATTGTAGAGGTCCCTAAATTAGTAGAGAATAAAAAAAATATACTAACATACACATTATGTATATGCGCGCATAGAGCGCCGAAGGTCATGTGCAAACATAGACAGCAGATCCCTCAACAATCTTTCTTGGCATCGACCATCATGATATTTTCTATATTGAACTCGCTACGCCAACCACTAAAATAAATAAATAATTATTTATATTTTAAATATATATATATTCCTGTAGAATGTATTACCATTTGATTTGTGTGAGTGAGGGAAAATTGTGGATAATGGGAAGGCTATCGTAAAGTCCACTTAATTTGGGTATATAATGATATAAAAATACTATGAATAAAAAAGTGCTTGTGCTGTGATGACTAGAGCTCAGTTTGTGAGACATTTCGGTTTCAACTTAAAGTTAGTGTAGTGTGTAGTAAATGTTACTAAGTAGTAGAGGCCACTCTCAAATAGGAAACTGGGAAAAGCTAAAAGGAAGGAAGACCCCCAAAACAATTAGAAATATTTTACTAAATAAATGATTCTGTTACTTCTATGGTTTGACCTATTTTTATTCTATTCTGTGGTATGTTTATGACATAGATAATACGATTTTATAGTATATACTAGCGAACTGTGATGAAATTGTATAAAGATCCAACAACTTCTCTACTCACATTCATGGCAAATAAAGTTACTTATTACTTAACCATTTTAACGGACTGATTCTGGTAGTGAACCTGGTAAAATTGTTAAACATGTTTGTCCTTCCACCCAGAAAACCTAAATATTATAAATGAAACTGTTATAAGATTACCTTATATTTATACTTTAAATTTATTATCTGTATAGTTACAATTAAGGAAAACAGCTACGATTGATTTTAAATGTGATAATGGTGTGTGGGTCGGTGGACGAGCACAATGGCCGTCGGACCTACAGGCAATTTCTTGCACTATTTAACCTGTCTGCGCCAGCCGACCACTTATTCCTCGGTTAGAACACATTTCACTAGAAACTTTTAGAATTTTTTTATTTTTCTTTATATGTTGTAATGAGGTGTAAATATTATTGAGGGTGTATCTATACTAATAAAACAAAACTGAAGTGTTTGCATGTTTGAATGCGCAAATCCCAGGCCCTGGTCTACACTACTGGCCTTACTTACTTAGCAGTCGTAGATATTTATTGAAATATCTGTATTATAAATATTCTGTTCCGACTCACTGACTGTTCCCGTCAGAAACAGGGTCAAAGCAATCATCATCCGGACGGAATGCTGGACATACGCCTCCCCCATACAGTGACATCGGTCGCCAACACTGGAATCCAGTGGCTCCTAGCCGTCTTAGATAAGTCGTTTGTCCACCGTGTAGGAAGCCGTCCCACACTCCGTCTGCAGCGCCGCCGCTCGGGAACCATTTTTCCCCAACGGTTACTGGTTCTGCAAGGAATGTGACATGTTGTAGCAGATATTACTCACGTCGTTTCTCTGTGATCTATGTCTTGTTCCTTACTGGTTCCAGCAAGAGCTCAAATGGTTTAGGTCGTATCTCTTGCTTGAGCGAAGAAGTGTCCTCACATGATACTGCGTTCCGTGTGGATTTTGAGAAACTGGCGGCCCATTTGGTGGTGGATAAGTTAAAAGGGAGCAATCGGCAGAAATAATTACTGTACGGATGTTGAAGGATCTCTGTGGTGATGTGTCGATGATCTTTGTCATATTTCAACCGAATCAGATATCCAGTACCATAGAGATATTTATTATATCTATGGTCGCTACCATAATATCCTAGTGTCTATTACCTGCGTAGCACGATTATGTATTTCAGTATTTTTATAGTACAGGGGGAAAATGGAGCTATTGGTACCCATTGATGACTATCGAAGTCCGTAGACATCCGCATTATAGTTATGTAGATGCATTGCCCACAATTCCTGCGCGCCCCATTGGACTTACATATTCCATTTCGTTAATTATAGCCTAAATAATTCAAAGGAAAGGTTCTGGTAAATGACCACACACACAATGTGTCCAACATATAATATGTTCAACATAAATAATTATAATATACTAGCAGTGCCCCGCAGTCTCATCCGTGTAACTTCGTTTCGGTCGTAGCGTCATAAAAAAACCATCCACGTGAATGTAGTAACCATACCCAAAAATAATTTTACGAATCGGACTAGTAGTACCAAAGATTAGCGTGTAAAAATAAACAGTAAACGCTTCGGCGTCATTTATATAAATCTTATGTATATATAATTCTCATATCACAATGTTGGTTACCCTACTCCTCCGAAACGGCTTTACTGATTCTTACCAAATTTTATATGCATGGTCTGTAGGACAGAGAATCTTCTACTATCTATTTTTCATACCAACCTTTCAGCCAACCTGGCAGACCAACGTATGTCAGCCAGTCTACATGTACTATTATGCAATGTAACATGGCTGACCAGTACTAACAACAATACACATGTGGTACAATTGCCTAGGCCCTAAAGGTTTAAAATTACTTTTAAGGTTTTCTTTCTATATAACATTACGGGGTAAAACAACAAGCCCCTTATAGTGTCAACGAATTCCCACAAATATGCGAATAGCCAAATAGGTTGCGTTTTCACTATACTACCCATTATTCATCCGGACTCTCTCTCTAAGCCTTTACGCTGGTCTTATGAGATCCAGATGGATCTTGTATCTTTTCCCCCGTCCTGGAGGTTCGGTTTGGCCGCAATATAGCAATGACTCTTAGTGAGGTGCCGAGGTAAGTGGCGTACAGTAAAAGATTGAAGAGCGTCTCGCACACGTGCTGACGCAACAACTGTAGACAATTAACTGACGATGACACCCATGGGGGCTGAGAGGTTGACAGGCGAGTGTCCTACAAAATGCCTTTACATTTACAAGGCGCTACGCAGTTACGTTTATGATGCTACACTATTATGATGATATGAGATGATAATATAATATGTTTCTTTCCAAATAAAATTGAAACTATTATTTGAACGGCAGTTAAATGTAACGCTTCTTTTTCGTTTTTTTTAACGTAGGGGAAACCTTCAAAAAGATACCCAGCGCTTGGGGACGAGCAGCTGGGTTATGTGGGATTTTTACCCACTAAAGCTCCTCCGATAGATGCATCGGCACCACGGAGGATCTGTGGGAACTCGATTCGAACGACATCTGCTGCCTCTCCTTGTGCTAGGTTCCGCTCGTAACCCCACCATAGTTCAAGGCTTGTCGTGGCGGTGGGGCTTATTATCCTAGGGTGAACCCAGGAGAAGCCAATTGAACCGAGGGGGATCTTTGCGTCCTCTCATAAGAAGGGCGCTTGAAGATCAGGAGGAAGAATCACTCTCGGTACCCCTCTAATAAGAAGAGGGAATGTAAGAGCAACAGGAGGTGGCGCTTTTGCGCACGGGGCATGGGGCGAAGATGGGAACCTTACCCTATGGCACTGTCAAAAGTCAGCGGGGTTGTCCTTTAGTGCTGGGTAACCTCATCTGTGGGGGTGGAGTTGGTCCCATAGGGGGGTGACTAGCCGTCGAGGTGCCATGATGGTTGTTGTTCCGAGGTACCTCACTAATGCCAGTACTGATGGCACTCGAAGTGGTTTATGTGAGTATTCGGCACTATCATCCACACACCACTGGGCCCCACCCAGGGCCAGTGAAAGCGCGTAAATGCGTTTTCCCGCATCAACAAAAAAAAGGTTCCGCTCGTAAGGCAGAACTCATCCGCAGGCGCAAGATTGCCCTCGTATCCTCCTCTTTCCTATTTCTTAACCGGGGTCAGCAGTGGACCACGGACGACTCTGAGCGTTGGGGCTGCTGGGCCTGGTCGATTGGTGATACGGTATCCATGTGCCTGACAGGCTGGATGGGCCCTTTCCCGCCCCCGTTCTGCCGTTTCCTTCTAGATCATAATGGTCTCACAGGACGTAACTACAGCTTTGCCAGAAAAAATGACAATTTGCGACGTGGAAAAAAAATACTATGAGGAAATGGGTGTGGTAGTTAATTTCCTTCCTTGTAACATAATGTGCCTTTCTGCCTTGATAACTAACTGTGTGCACGAATAATTGTGTTGGCATAGTAACGCTACGACTTAGAGTAATATACCGAATGAGTAGAGCCTGAGAGCGTAACAAGTCGTCTATTTCACTCCACCGAGCGGTGCGTATACAGACTGATTAGAGAATCGTTACCACGTAAAATTATATCGCCTGTAAACCAACTTACACGCAGTCCGTTCTGTGTCTGGTACGGATTGCATATTTTTTTCAAAATGTTGACTATCGAAAATGATTTACATAAACACGTATATGAGCTTTTTATAGTATAAGGGGGGCAAACGAGCAATCGGTGCGTTGTTTAAACTACCAAAACTCCTCTGTATTACTCCTCCCCGCCAATGGGCCACCAGCACCGCACGAAACGCGACACCAAAGATGTCACTTTACGCCGGTATTATGTGAGCGAGAGGTAACTCCCTGGTCGTGCCGGCCCTATTCCGTTGCATATACATTATACACAATGCATAATGCATGACTCCTATGTAGCATGGAACTACTTCTTCCTAGATTATGCGAATGGAGGAATTCGAAATTTGGTACAGTGGAAGTGGAACATCCATTTTATTTGAGTTTTCCCATATGTCCACTGAAGTAAAACTTTTGGCAGTGTATCGTAATGCTCGTAACAGATAAATTATAACGATAAGTGAGAGGTAGTGCGATGTTGCGTTGCGTTCGTTGCGTTGCGACGAATTTAAAGTATAAATATAAGGTAATCTAATAACAGTTTTATTTATAATATTTAGGTTTTCTGGGTGGAAGGACAAACATGTTTAACAATTTTACCAGGTTCACTACCAGAATCAGTCCGTTAAAATGGTTAAGTAATAAGTAACTTTATATGCCATGAATGTGAGTAGAGAAGTTGTTGGATCTTTATACAATTTCATCACAGTTCGCTAGTATATAGTATAAAATCGTATTATCTATGTCATAAACATACCATAGAATAGAATAAAAATA
>JAFELO010000077.1:0-72039 GCA_017140195.1 Eumaeus atala
CGGGTCCTGACGCGCACTCTAACGAAGAGGAAAGCACCAAGTAGGCCATTAACACACTACAAAATACAATGCCCCAGACAGAGCGGATATATTCTCGACCCATCTTGAGGCACACTTCACCCCCTTCCCACCGGTCGATTCCGAGCACACCGCCCGGGTCGAAGCCGCGGTCGAAGCTTACCTGAGAGCCCCAGGCACGGGAGAAATCGCCACAGCGGCATTCCACTTTTCACCCAACATGGTACGGAACACCATCAAGGGGTTGAAACCCAGAAAGGCCCCCGGGCATGACGGAATCGCCAACATGGCCTTGCGATACCTTCCATTCAAGACGATCGTCGCAGTAACGAGACTGCTGAACGGCATCGTCCGCACTGGACACTTCCCCACTAGCTGGAAGTTGGGCCACATCATCAGGTTGCAAAAACAGGGTAAGGACAGCAGGAGAGCGGACAACTATCGCCCGATAACTCTGCTACCCACTCTGTCGAAGACCCTACAGTTGCCCATACTTAGACAACTCACCCCCCTTCTACCACTCAGAGACGAGCAATTCGGTTTCCGACCCAACCACGGTACCACTCACCAACTGGTCAGGGTCACCCATTTGATCGCAGTGGCTAGAAACAAGAAAGAAGCTGTAGCCGCCGTATTCCTCGACATGCAAAAAGCATTCGACTCCGTATGGCATAACGGGTTAATATACAAATTAATCCAAAGCAATGTGCCTAAGCCTCTCATAAAAGTGATTGCGTCATTTCTCTCTGACAGGACATTCCAGGTGAGAGTGGACGGGGTCTTGTCCGAGAGGAAATGTATTCGTGCAGGTGTACCACAAGGGAGCTGTCTCTCGCCAGCCCTCTACAACTTTTACGCCGGGGACGTGCCTGTTTCCCCCGGAGTGACAGCCGTGCTCTACGCGGACGACACCGCCATCTTGGCCGCGTCTCTTAACGCGAGGCACGCGGCCAAAAAACTACAGAGAACCCTCGATCTCCTGCCGGAGTGGCTCCAGAAATGGCGGTCAATCCATCTAAATCACAAGCGATCACCTTTCCCAGACAGAGCACCGTTGGTGCGCTCAAGGTACAGGGCGTCGCGATTCCATGGCACAGGACAGCCAACTACTTGGGAGTCGTGCTAGACTCCGGACTCACGATGGCTCGTCAGGCCGAAACCGCCATCAGAAAGGCCAGATCAGCCACCGCCAGTCTGGCGCCACTCCTGCGGGCGAGTGCCATCCCACTAAAAATGAGGATGGCACTCTACAACATCCACATAAGATCGAGGCTAACATACGCGAATCCTGCCTGGCATCACTTGCTGAGCGATACGAACAAGCGGAAGCTCCGTGTCGTTCAGAACAAGGTGTTTCGGCAACTGGTCAAGGCTCCAAGGTTTGTGAGGAACCAAACTATACTCAGGGACCTGCGCGTCGAGCCCCTTGATGACTTTGTCGGCAGGATGTCGAGCAACCTGTTCGAAAAGGCGGACGCGTCGGAGCACAAGACTCTCAGGGGTCTCGCGCCCTGGCACGCCCGCCCCCCGGACAAATATAGCCTGCCGAGGAAGGGGGACGGATAACCAGTTTCCGTATACCTCCCACACAGGCTAGAAAAAAAAAAATCACTACTAATCCATTTGACTTCATTTTCACGGGTTATATACATATATACACTTCTCCCTCTCGCTGGACGCTGCAGACGGACATCGCCGACACCACACGGGCGGTACCGAGTGGGACGTGACAACCCCGTTGCCACGCTCCCGCAAGGATACGGCCCGCCGCTTCTCCCGTGACACCAACTTCACGGCCAGAACCATCTTTTTCTTTTTCTTCTGTTTGTCGCGTTTGACCTTTGACCTTTACTTTTCCACCAATACACCGTATCGTAAACACAGCGTGCGATTCGGTGCCTGTCCATAGGGCCATCACAGGAGTGGAACCATACACGTTTCCCAGTTCGCCCTGGGACCTGTGACAGTGCCCCGACAAATGGATAGACGCCGATCGTACAAAGATACCAATAGCCCAGGCACATAAACATATGTGCATACGCACTCAGAGGTCAACATGACCTCGCATCAACCACAGCCTCGTATTGACGAGGCTCGAACAACACATCTCCAGTAGGGAGCTAAGCTCCGGTCTGGACCCCCCTCGACCGGCAACGGGAAGAGTGCGAAGACATAACGATTTGGGCCGATATCACATGAGTAAGAGGTCGTAACGGCCCATTTCAGCTTCAGTGTAGCACCTCTTACTATTAAAAAATTAGATTTAAATAAAGCAATGTTTGATAACAGTTATGTTGAAACGTTAAATGTAGTAGTAGGTTTAAAGTTATTAATATCTTTGGATTTTCATTATTATTTAATATCTTTCGTTACTTTCAAGACTCGATTAGGGATATGTAAGGTAAAAGTATCCTATAACACGGTATACAACTGGCACATGATACAATTGTCACTAATTGCCGGTGTATCAAATTCTTTTGTGTATATTTTCAAAATCTATAAAATACAGGGAATAATATTTTGGCAAGTCACGACTAGTTTATTAACGTGCTGAACTTAAAAGCTCTCACTAAAAGTGATCGTATTAAGTCTGGGGCGTGTAAAGCAAGCTGTTTTCCCGGCCTAACAATTCTGTAATGCAGCATGTCACTACCTCCTAAGTAACTAAACGTTCTTACTATGCAGTGCATCATTAGCGGCCCGCCGCTCCTTTAGTTCATTTTTTGTTTTCTTTAACGACTTATTATCCAGTAGCTTTTATATGAAAACCGAAGCCAATTAACATCCGCAAAATTAGTATGAGAATGCATTGCCACCTTTACTCCTCTTAAAGGAGGGCGATGCACCAATCACAAGAAACGAGACACCGTAGAAGGCACTTTGCGACGGTATCATGTGACCGAGAGGTACCTCCCCGGGCGTGCCGGCCCGATTCCGGTGCAATACACCATGCCACTACCTCTTGCTTCTTTGGTAAGTTGTTACCTCCCCTTGAGTCAGCGGACATTAGGAAACCGTACGAAACACGACAGCAGAGCAAGTTTCTTACTAAGTTTTTCAGTAAGTACTCGGCAACAGACACATTACCGCGATATAACATTTATGACCACGGCTATATCAGACGACGCGCGACGCCTTCCTAACGAAAAAAAGTAAAATATTAATCAATTTCATAAAAATATTAAAAATTTAACATTGAAAATAAAGGAAAGCATGAGCAACATGAGAACATGGAAAAAAAATTGTCGCGATCACTAATTTAAGCAGTAACGTTTGACTTTATCCAAATTATTGCAACATACAGCTGTATGGGGTGCCTTTATCTTAGTTTATTTCGGCGCGCGAGGGCATTCGGCATCATCAAAACGATACTAAAAGAGCTCGTAACGAGGGATGAGAATTGCATAGCAACCGAAATACACACAAATGTGTCGTAGTGAATCTAAAATTATATAAATAATAAGCCTCATTCTATTTTGTAAATCATTTCTCATAAATAAAGAAAAAGAAAAGATCTTTGTGTGTTACCCCATTCGCTCTGCCTCCTCCATTGGGAGCTGCTGGCGTGAAAATGTGTTGTGTTGTTGTTGGAGGTATAATTAAATATTCGAGCACAGTCAATAGGTAGGCTGTCGATGCATGAAAATGAAATGGAATCAAATGAACTCCGTTTCATTTTCATGGTTAGACTAGACTGGGCGGGTCGTTTAATCAAATATTCCTCTTAAAATTTAGTCGCCTAGCATTTTGTTCTTAAGATGTCTCCTCATTATTTGAAGAGGAGAGCTTTGGCGTGATTAATCGTTATTTATTTTTCAAACAAAGTTCTTCTTTTTCACAACTTCGCGATTATTATAGAAATATACAATGAAATGAAAGAACAACTTTTAAAAGGCCCTAATGGATAAGGAATCATCGATCAAGTGACAAAGAAAATTTCCTCAATACAATACGATTGATTGGTCTGAAAAAATCATGGAACACGGTTTTTTTAAGTGACTGAGACAGTTAACGATTTTGATATAAATTCTTTTTGTGGAAAACACAGATATCTCATCTCGAGATTCTTGTAGAGAATGAAAAGACTTTGTACGGATAATATGAAAAGTACAGATTCTTTTATTCATAATTTGTGTAGTTAATTGGTACAGAGAAATATTAATTAAGCTATAATAATTCCAAATTTCTTGTAATATATGAAATATCGATGATGTATTGTTCTTAGTTAGGCACAAAGTTATATAAATATCTCAAAGCGACTGAAATTGAGGGGTCACGGAAAATCAGCGCCATATCATCTGCTAAGTGTTGATATTCCAAATGCTGATTGACCACCCGAATTGGTCAATTACACAATACCAAGATATTTCCAATGACTCTACTGTATAATAATTATATGTTATTGTGTTGCGATCAAAACACTCTTTTTCTTTCGTCCTTCCTTTCTTCTTTTTAAATAAAATATTTTTTTTTATTTGAAACAGACGGAAATATATAAGGAAAAAAATCAAATAAAAAATTTATAAAACCCCCGACGCAATATATTAAAATGATTATCTTTACGTCATCTCGGTAAAGATCTGATGACTTTCAAAAGGCGGCACAGATTCTCTTGAAACACGGAGCAATCTCGATCATGTCACCTTTCCAACAAAATTGATTTATCCAAATCGGTTCACTCAATTGAAAATATAGCACCCCTCTTTTTGTAATAATAATGAACATTATGCGCATTTTACTGTTACTACTGGCCAAAGTTGTGCATGCAATTGGAGCTAGTAGACAGTTTTCTATGTACCTCAGGTAGAAATTAAACATTAATTAATTTAATATATTGATAATTTGTTCAAGGTCACTGAGAGTGTATGTATTCAATCAAATATTACATAATGCGTTATTACGGTTTTTACGTTTCGATTTAGATCTTAAAATGTCTACATTCACTGTACAAATGACGACGAATGCACTAAATCCGTAAAACAAGGATATGTAAAATTAGTATCACGTTAATGTAAGGTTTCATTGTAATTTTGTAATAAACAGGGGATTGAGCGCAATAAGTAAGATAACTAACAGCTCATGAAGTTTATTATCGACATCGGAACGTCTCCATCCCATGCAAAGAACAAGTTTATTATCGACATCGGAACGTCTCCATCCCATGCAAAGAACAAGTTTATTATCGACATCGGAACGTCTCCATCCCATGCAAAGAACAAGTTTGTAGCGACTTTCATTTTCGTTGCAGTTGGGTTTTAACTTTTATCGTATTAGTTTTGCACGATTTTCCATTTTAGAATCTAATTATATCTGCTGTTTTTAGTGTAGGCTTAAGTATAATTATCATATCATAGAGCAGAATATATTACAATTTATTTTCGTTTATTGACAATAGCATCACTTCTAACACTTTGTGCTGTGTATCAAGCTAGCTGTGTATAAGTCGTCGGGTTGTCTTGTCGTTGTTTGGTCCGGGACACTCCAGAAGCCGAGTATCCTTGCAATGGTTTTCAGTCTTCATTTTGTTAGACACTTTAGATGATAGTATATTGTGATAGATTTTAAACGTTAGATTACGCAGGAGGACGAGTATGTATCGTAGGTCATTAAGTCTAGGCTAGTATCTCATAGCCAGATCAACAACATAATAGAGGGGCCTACACTATACTCATGTCGTGGTCACAGAATAACTAACACAGACAATAGCTGCCACGTCTGTCATCAATAGACAGACAGACAGGGAATAATACTGACATGCATGCAACATCAACAATGCATTTAGATGGACTTGGAACATCACAATGTTCCAAGTCCATCTAAATGGCAAATCGTTCTGCAAATATCAGTAGTTGACTAGAACTAGCACGTAACTTTTGCCACCACTAAAGGCCAAATTTTGAGATGATCGGGTGATTCTGTTTATAACTTGTATACAGGTATTTTTCAATTCTTACAGCTTAGGGGGCAAACGAACCATTGGAGCTTACTGGCGACTATTGACGTCCATAGGCATCAGCATTATTATAATCCAGGTGCGCTTCCCTCCTTTCCTTCTCCCTTCCGAAGGGCCACCGGCCACCGGTGTTGTCACGTCACACCGCCGTATGTCGGCTACAATGTAGGTTTAAATATAGGTTTTTTTTATAAAATAGGGGGCAAACCAGCAATCAGAGCCATTTCACGACTACCAACGTACATCCACATAATTACTATTCCGGCGTGTTGCCCTCCTTCCCCCTCCCAATGGACCACCGGCTACTCAGAAACCGTACGAAACGCAACACTGAAGATGTCACTTTACGGCGGTGTTATGTGATCGAGAAGTACCTCCCCAGTTGTGGGGGCTCAATTCCGTTGCATAGGAGAATATAGTGTCATGCACTATGCATGGCATTACCTCCTACTATGCAGCATGGCACTACCTCGTCCTGAAAAGGTTTCTCAAGCTACACCTTTGTGAATATTAAACATTATTCAACTAGCACACCATGTGTTATGGCAACATGCTAAATCGTATGCCGACAATGTTTCTACACTTATTTGTTTATAAAATAGTTTCCAAGTCGGAATAACTCTGCGGAACTGACAATTTTTATTGCTTGAAGCACGCGAGGTGTATTATTTAACGTGTCTTCCAACATGCGACATTTATTCCTAGATTTATATGTATCTTGATTCCCTCGTTTGTCTAGTGGCGTATTCTAGGAACTAAGAGGTTCGATTTCCTACAGAATAAAACTTTTTTAATGTTAAACTACACTGTAGTAGAAAATTATTAAAACGGTAGGTATCAAGTTAACGCCCGTCTTAAGAAACCCTCTTTACCATAAGATTTTCTGCATGATTTAAGAGCGCAATACCGGCTGAAATTACTTTGTGTAATTTTTAGGTGGTGGGTATCCCATAGGAGGGGGAAGGAAGAAGGGATAACTCGCAAGCATAGCAATTTTAAGAAGCAGCCGTCAAAAGATTTTGACACTTTCGCACAAATATTGTAAGAAAAAACCGGATAACATCCAGCGGCTCTTGTCAATTTCAAACAATAATATACATTTACATGTCAATTAATAAGTGCGAAATTTATTTCAATTACTTAACCTTTCATAATGCGACAATAAAATAAAATATTCCGAATTAAAGAATACACAAGAGCAATATTTGTTTTCATCTTTATTTACCACGAATACAATAAGTAAGATCCAAGAAAACCAATCCTATAATGCCACCATTTAGAAAATGAAAAGAAAATCAGAAGGCGGCCGCGGGGATGAATATTAGTAGAGTCACTCGGCCGTTTCGGGGTGCCGCAATATTCTGTGCCCCTCGATTCAGGGATGGAATACTTCGGGTGGCTTTCATTCGATCGCAATCTCTATGCTAACAGCTTGCGATTCTGATCTTCGTTTAGCGGAATGACCGCACACCCCAGTATCGATGACGTTATTCCTTACACGTTCAATCCACAAACTTTTTATATATGCTCCACCCTCACAATACATCTGGACAGCATAAATCCTGAGGTAGGAAAATTAGAAATAATACTGGTAACACGCGTCACGACGTTAGAGTGCATTTTGGGTTCCTAATGTACTTTACTGTTTTACATTTACTTTTATTTTCTTACATTTATATAAAATATAAAATATATTTCCGTTGTCTAGTAACTGTAACGCAAGTCCTAATAGTACTTACCACAGGACTAGGCTAACTTGGTGTGTTAATTCCACAGATAATATTATTGTTATAATAATTATTACTAAGTTTAACTAGCCATAGTTCGCCGTTTTATCCACGTGAAAACAATCCCGAAGGAACCTTTATTTTTTTTCGAAATGAATAACATTCGATACTATTCCACGTTTTCATCCTTTTTTTATATTATAGGGGGACAAACGAGATATCGAAGCCTTCCAACGACTACCGATGCCCATAAACATCATAATTATAGCGATGCGTTGCCTACCTTTTCAATCCCACCCTACGGGATGATAGGAGGATGTAGTGTCATGCACCATGCATGGCACTACCTCCTCTAATGCAGTATGACACTACAAAAGTCTATCTAAATCGGTAGTAAATTTCAACTCAATCTATCCATTACTTTTGGCATAAAATAACAATAAACACATATTTTAGTAAAAGATACCATGCTGCATTCCAGCGGAATTGGGCTGGCAGGACCGGAGAGTTGCCTCTCGCTCACTTGATACCGCCGTAAAGTGACATCTTCGGTGATGCGTTTCGTGTGATTTGTAGCCGGCGACCCATTGCAGGGAAGGAGGAATGGTAAGCAGCGTATCGACATAACAACTGTGCGGATGTTCGTGTTCGTCGTGCGCTCATTCGTTTACTCCTGTACTATAAAAATAATACAATCTTTCACATTTATAATATTAGTATGATTACTATTTGATCCACAATTAAGATTCCGCGGACGCTGACGGTCCGCGACACAGCATAAATAATTAACATCCGTCCAAGGTAAGAAATATAATTTACTTTTTGTAATTAAGAACTTCAGAACAATGGCAGGTAATATGAAATAATATGTGAAATAGAACGAACAAGGGGTCAAAAACAGATGGTCCACTTTTATAAAAATGTTGGAGGGTTTTGAAATATGACACACTGTTATTTCTTCGCACACCCGGTCAAGAGTTATTGCATTCCATTATACGTTTCCTCTATCTAAAGGAAGCCATTTTCACTAAAGGAAAACTAAACTGTCTAAAATTTATTCCGCTTATTATTTTATCGCTAGGAAATATCAAATTCTCTAAATCATTCCCAGTGTTCATAGCATGTAATTTCCGGTACTAAGTGAAATAAAAGTTGTATATTTGTGGGAAAATGTTATATCGCCATCAAAATATCGGGGTGTTGTAACAAATAGATGCCATTAACATTATTGTAATGAGAAATATAAATGTGGCTATACTTTAAAACGCTTGCTGTCTCCGGCGAGTTGTATAGTGCGCTCGTTAAAAGTTGTTGTTTGTTCCACATGTAATATTTTATATTATGTGCTACAATACTCTGTTACATTTCCTATCTGTGGCCCGAGGTTTCACCCTCATCGGGTTGAAATATAGGGAAAAAGGAATGAAATATAACTTCACCACATACGCACAGACCTGCCGAATGTAGAAAGAGAATGTCATAAAAATCGATCGGTCCCGAAATTTCTTTTTCTTTTGTATATGGATTAAATGAACAGTCAATGCCATTTAATGACTACCCATGCCTATAAAATATAATTGTTAAGCTATGTCGTGCTGGCAATTACGTTGCAATGCAGCATGGCTATACTAGAGCGGGAGTTTCGGAGGAGCTTAACCACAAACGTCGTAGCACGGGCAGTTTATAAATGGTATAAATCAAAGTCCCTATAGGCTGTCTGTGTGTTTGTGATTTTCTTCTGAGTAGTTTCTTACAAGCAACTTTTATTTATTTATTTAATAATTAATTTACACTGTAAATATATATTATAGACTTATACTTATTCCACAATTGAAATTTCTTCCAGCAGCCCTGCTACAGGAGAATTTGTATGACAAACACAATATTAGTGTGCAGACTACGTTAACATTTAAAGAAAAAAAAATTATATAGATAATATAACAGTAAATAAATAGGCAATATACAAAACTACACTATAAATATTTACATACATACATATATTCATAGTTTATACACATATACATACATAAATACTTTATATATAAAATAAAATAAAATAAAAACACACTCGGGTGGTTAAATTTCAAGGGCGGATGTTGAATGTGAACCACACCTAAACGCCAAGTTTTTTTCCAAATTTTATTTGACATTTCTCTATTTCAGCCTTACTCAATTTGAACCATGGAGAGATACAGAATCCAACAACGTGTTAAAGTTATGCAGATTTATTATGAAAGTGGGCGTTCAAATCGAAATGCATATTGTGCACTTCGTGATTTTTTTGGTCAATTTGATCGTCCAAATGTGCGTACAATCGCAAAACTCGTGGAAAAATTCGAGCAAACCGGGTCTGTAGAAGATGTGAGAGCACTAGTGCAGTTCTGCAGTACAGTGTACTGCAGAAAATATTGCTGCTGTTCGCGATAGTGTGGCTGAAGAGCCGTCCACCTCAACTCGTCGTCGTGCCCAACAATTGCACCTCTCACGCTCGTCGTTGATGAACATTATGCATAAAGACTTGCATTTACACGCTTACAAGGTGCAATTGGCTCAAGAACTAAAGCCTCTTGACCATTCCAAACGTCGTGAATGGGCAGAATGGTGGCAAGAAATGGCAATAGTGTACGATAAATTTTCGAAGAAAATCATCTTCAGTGATGAGGCACATTTTCACCTCAGTGGATTCGTCAATAAACAGAATTGCCGCATTTGGGCGAATGAGAATCCAAGAGTGATTGTCGAAAAATCAATGCAGCCACGAAGAGTGACTGTTTTGTGCGGTTTATGGGCTGGCGGCATCATCGGGCCGTATTTTTTAAATGAGGCCGGTCGGGCAGTTCCTGTAAATGGTGTTCGCTATCGTGAGATGTTAACGAACTTTTTATGGCCCGAATTGGAAGATATGGATGTGGACGATATGTGGTTTCAGCAGGACGGTGCCACTTGCCACACAGCTGACGAAACAATGGTTCTTTTGCGCAACAAATTCAATGGACGTGTTATCTCACGTAATGGCGATGTCAATTGGCCGCCGAGATCATGTGATTTGACACCGTTGGACTTTTTTCTTTGGGGTTATTTGAAAGAAAAGTTGTACGTCGATAAGCCAGCAATAATTCAAGAGCTAAAGGATGAGATAATTCGGCACATTAACGGCATAGAACCTCCATTATGCCTCAGGGTCATCGAAAATTTGGACCATCGGATGGAGGTGTGCCGCCGTGGTCGCGGCGCCCATTTCGCCGATATTTTGTTCCATACCTAATTGAGCAATAGCAATATATCATAATAAAATAAAATTACAATAATTTCTTAAACAGTTTGTGTTTTATTCAAAATCAACATCGGCCCTTGAAATTTAACCACCCTTTATAATGGTTACAGAAATTATTTTATTCAACTTTGGGTGTAAGTCTGATTTAAATAATATTCCGTTATTTTTTTCTTAAATAGTGATAACGTCTTACAAACCCCAATTTCATGTGGTAGGGAATTCTATAGTTTAGCAGAATGCACTGTAAAATAATGTGAATAAAAATCTGTTCGGTGAGCCGTTATAAGATGAAGATTATGTTTTTGTAGTCTACAAGAAGAATCAAGGACATTAGTCAAAGTGAAGCGGTCACGAAGGTAAGAAGGGGAACAAGGGTTGAAGAGATTAAAAAGGAAACACAGCATACGGAAATATCTGCGGAGACGGATAGGTAGCCATTGTAATTGCCTACGATACTGAGTCACGTGGTCATACTTCTTTAAACCAAAAATAAACCGCAAACATAAATTTTGCAGTCGCTCGAGTTTATTAAATATTTCTTCAGTGGCATCAGGGTAGCAAACATCGGCATAGTCGATAATTGGCTTTATAATAGACAATGTAAGAGAAATTTTAGTTGGAAAAGGAAGGAAATTTTTGTGTGTTCTAAGGGAATGAAAAGTAAAGTGAACCCTTCTACAAATATCACTGGCGTAGTGAGTCCAAGATTGATTGGAATCTATTACAAAACCTATGTTTTTTTTTAATTTGGACACCATCTAATATAATAGGTGGCACAACAGTAATGTTGAGTCAGCTACGGATTCGTGTGCTACCTATTATCACTGATTTAGACTTCAAAGCATTCACAGTAAATACCAAAGTATTTGGCCCAATCCACATTACGGCATAAATCTCCATAAATCTAATAAATAGGTGATGTTGCGTCAGATAATTTAAAATCTCGAAAAATTTGTAAATCGTCAGCATTGACGTGATACATGAAATTACCTTAGTTGTGGAATTAATGAAGATTGAAAAAGAAGAGGAGAAAGGACGCCACCCTGAGGGACACCTGAAATAAGATTATACCAATTGGAAAAGGAAATATTGACCTTAGCACACTGTAAGCGGTCTCGAAGGAGTTGAATCAGGCGATAGCCGGTGTAGAAATGTTAATAAATTTAAGTATGCCGAAATTAATGTCAAAATCAATGGAGGTAAATGCATTGCTAAAATCGAAGAGTATGAGGGTTATTAGAGATTTATTCTCCATGGCCAAGCGGATGTCATCAGTTACATTTACGAGATGAAATGTAGTGTTATGGCATGGACGGAAACCGGATTGAAAAGAGTTAAGAAGATGATTGGTATATAAGAAATAGGAAAATTGTTTATGGACAATGTGCTCGAAAACTTTAGATAAAATAGGAAGTATTGATATAGGTCGGAAACTAGATAAGGAAGTAGGACAGCATGCGATAGAATGGAGAGTATTGCTGCTTTTACATCTGTGTCGGTGATAGGAGTGAAGGAAAAAGGAGATTTTAAAGTTGGCAAATTTGAAGTCGCCTATGTTCAGACCCGTACAGTTAGCATATTAAATGCAAACAAGCAGACATTCAAATCTTACCGCTTTATAATGTTCACAAGTAATTCTCAAGAAGAAAAATGATAATCCTGAGTGAACATTTAATAACTACTGACAAAAATCATTTGGTAAAAACCGTCCATTTAAAGAATATATAAAACTGACAATTTATTCACTTTGTAAAAACAACCAAAACACATGAGCGTAAGGTTGACTTTTCAATGAAATATGTTTAAATTGTGCACATCTTTTAAATAGAATCTGCAATGTAAAAACTGTAAAACGGTGTGAAATCGCATATCTTGTAATTTCGTAAATCAATGGCTAGTACGAAAGATTAAAAACAACAATGTGATATGTGGCCATTTTTACATTTCGGAAATAAATGGCGTGTTAACGTTTATGTTTAAATACAAAAGTTAATGCAGCCTTTGTAACGGCTGTCACTCGTTTCTTTTACATGTAGAGTTGCGTAAGAGGATGACAATGGAGCCAGTGGCTTGGAAGGGAGCACCTTATCTTTACAACATTGTCCCATGTCATACAAATACGAGTGCCTCGGGATATGAAAATATTTCATATTCACAAAGAAGATTAACTTGATTATTTCGCCGTGTTGTGTTGCGTAATTATATCGCTTTGCGGAACGAAATCGATTTAAATGGTAATATCTAAATGGAGGGTGATCGATTAAAGTGTAAACATTACAGAGAAATATCAGGTTTTTATATGTGATTAATATTAAAGTTGATTAAATGTGTTTTTAGGATTTCTTACAGTAAAAATGGAACTTTTTTTTTTTTTTTCAGAGGGACCTATTACTGATGGCGGAGCTGTTGCCCTCGCCCCTACAGTTCGTCGGGTCTACGGAAGACTTTTTGTCTTCAGGTTTTAGGTAGACGAAAGGGGGACAGACCCCCCTCTTTTCCCGCAGATGGGAAGAAGCATACCGAAATTTTTGTGGGCATTACCCTATCGTGATTTATTTGTGGGCCGAAAAGGGGGAAACGGTCCCCCTCCCCACGCTAGTGGGATGGCGCGCGCACGGTGCCGTTTAATTTTACGGGACGTGTATAAGGGGAGTTGAGCTCGTGTTTTTGGTTTGGCTTTTCAGAGGAGGCCGGCCTCCTCCCCCACCCACCGACGGATGGGGACGATTTGCGCTTGAAATCGGCTAGAAGCCGTGATCATACTTTGTTTTTATTTCTACATTCATCTAAGCTCACGTCTCACGGATTCGAACCCGGGCTCGTTTCCGTAAGCGGTGTGTGAGTTTGTCATTCTGTCAGTCATATGTCTTATGGCTGTGTAACTATATGTAAGGTTCAACGCTCGACCGGTACGAGCGGTGTATATCGTATTGGTTCTAGCAGGAGGGGAATGCATTTATGCACTGTCAAACCGACCCAAGGGGGCCTGAAGAGTTTGTCGGGTCAGGTCGTGTAGCTATAACTACTATCTACTACCGACTAGAACCTGCTATCCGTGGGTTTGCCCTAGTGGCATTTTACTGCGGATGCGTGTCTGGGTGTGTTTTTGCTTGTGTGCAAGGCTGGACTTAGCAACTGCTACGGCTATCGCGTCGTCGGCGTCGTGCAATACGTGCTTCGGCCGATGATATCGGGAGTCGGTTATTAGCGTCGGATCGTACACCGACGTCTTTCTTATAAGACTGTTCGGGTGAATCCTATCCTATCGAAGAACTTTTGAGAGAGTTCTTTGAAGTGGCCCTGAATCCATTTGGTACAGCTTGTAGATGAGGCCCTGGTGCCAGACCTTATCGAACGCCTTTGCTACGTCGAAGAAGACAGCACACGTGCCGTGCGGCCTCTTTCTGTGTAGTCCCGTAAGTACATATTCCGTGAGACGGTGTACCTGTTGGGGGCAGCTGTGGCTGTTACGAAAAGCAAACTGTTCGTCCATGAACAGGTTTCTCTCTCGTATCACGGTTTTTAAGCGTGCGAGGATAATCCTTTCGTATATTTTCACTAGCGAGCTTATAAGACTTATAGGTCGATAGCTGGTCGGCTCCGTCCGGGGTTTTCCCGGTTTGTGGATGCCTATCACTATTGCTTCCTTCCAGATGTCTGGGAAGGCGCAATGCGTTAGGAGAGCGTTGAAGATACACACCAGTAGGTGTATAATGGCAGGGGGTAGCTGTTTTAGTACCTTGTTTGTGATACCGTCGGGCCCCGGCGACTTTTTAGTGTGGAGGTTTTTTATGAGCTCCTTCACTTCGTCCGCGTCCGTCGGGCGTATGATTTCATCACCGTCGCCCGGCGGCACAGCCAGTCGGGCCGTCACTACCCTCTGCACCTCCTCTAGATGCGAGGGGTCTGTGGGGAGCGTGCTGGGAGTACATTGACTCTCAACCGCGTCTGCTAGACATTCCGCTTTTTCTTCATCCTCTAATGCAGGTGGTAGATTAGCGCAATTTAACGGTGGCATTTGCTCTGTTGGCTCTGTCTTCATCGCCCTGGCTAGAGGCCAGTAGGCGGTGTGTGACGGTTTTAACTCGCTCGCGAACTGACCCCATCTTTCGTTCACGAACTTCGGTACGGCCTTGGCTCGTCTGTTCTCATCGTCTCCGTGGCGGTCATACAGACGTTTAGCTGCATTCTTCCTTCGTATGATGTCCCTAACGTCGTCAGGAAGAGCCAGCCGTTCCTCTGGGACGGCGGAGATCTCTCTAGACAATTCTCCTATCTTGTCAACAATTAAGTTGTTGACATTCGAGGAGGCCGCGATGGCGGCCTGTGGGGTGTCTATGACGTGTGGGACTATGTCGAGGTCGCTCGATTTGAGATTTATAAACTTATCTTTCCATAGTTTATAATCGATGATCTTCTTTGTGATCCTCTCTGTGTTACTAGTCCTGTCGTAGCCTATTTCTATTAAGATGGGCCTATGATCCGAGCTCAGTTCGTGTAGCGTTTCAGCCATCTTTATGGCGAGTGAGACGCTTTTGAACAGTGAGATGTCGATCGTGCTGGGAGATTGTATATTCCGCGCGTTCGCGTGAGCGTAACGGGTCGGCGTATACGGCGCGTTGATGACGATGTTATGATCATAGGCAAAATCTGATAATGTTGTTCCATGTCTATTGTTGTGCCTGCTGCCCCAGTTTTTGTGGTGGGCGTTCAGGTCTCCGGCCAGAATGACAGGGTCGTCTTGGTTTGAGATATTGAAGACGGCTTCCAGGTCGCTGACTAGGAGCGGCTTCTGGCCGGGTTGGTATGCAGAGACAATGGCGATGGGCTGGTGGCCGATCATGCATAGTTTGCATAATGAGACTTCTAGATTTTCTAGCGGGGGCGGGTCGAGGGGGATACAGTGTAACGCTCTCTTGTAATATATGGCCGTACCTCCAAGACGGGATCGAGTTCTATCATTCCGAATGATATAATTGCTGATACGCGGATTTGCTTGTGTCGGTTTTAAGAACGATTCCTGCACTAGTAGGATGTCTACTTTGTTACGTGGGAGGATGTCCCGCTTCTCATGTAAGTTGGATCTGATGCCTTTCGCGTTGAACGACACCAATCGCAATGAGAGTGGTTTAATCCTCCCCGTCGTAGCCATTGGAGGCTTACTTGGTCATGCGCTTGAACGTGACGACCAGCGCTGAATGATCCACCATGGCTTGGATCTTCTCCGCCATGGTGCCATATTTCACTTTTCGGGCGAATAGCTGGACCTCTTCCGTGTCCACTGCCCTTATGAATTGCGACAGGAATTCAAAATCTGCGACTATGCTCTCGGCCCTGCAGCCCTGTGGGGGTGCGTGTTGTGGCTTTCGAGGCGGAGTCGCCTTCTGCGGCGCAGCCGCGTTTATTCCCTGGCCCTCGGGCGCCCGGGGCTTCGATGCCCTCTGCGGCTGCGGGGGGTAGGGAGGAGGGGTTTTTATGCCGCTGGGGGCCCTGCGGCCCTCAACGGTCGGGACCACGCGTTCGTTGTGGGTAGGGGGGCAGGGATGTACTCGACCTGCTCGACCTGCTTCGCGGTCGGGCGCTTTTGTGCCGGCGCTTGTTTGGCTCTCGGTCCCCTGGGTGGGGGCCTCGGCGTCCCTTGGGGCTTCTGGGCCCTCTTTTTGTATATCTTGGGGGCCCTTGGGCACCCCTTGTAATTGGCCGTGTGGCCCGACTGGCCACACAGCACGCATGCGGGAGGTTCCGCGGAATTCCTGTCTCTGAGACAGTCCGCGGTGGCGTGATCGCCCAGGCACTTAATGCACCGGGGGCGCCCGTAACAATTTCGCGCCGAGGGCCCATAGAGTTGGCACCGGTGGCATTTGCCTGGTGCCCTCCTCTTATTCGCGGGCTCGACGCGGAAGTTCGTCACTTTGCTGTTTGCTCGGACGTTATATATCTCCTTGCTCTCAGGAGATAGAGTCAGAACGACCAGCAACATGTTGAACGGCACTTGCGTCTGCGTGCCCTCTCTTTTTTCCAGTCGGTACATCCTGTGTACCTCTACCACTGGGATCTTCTTGTCCCTCAGCTCTTGCGCCACCTCCTCAGTGGTGACCACTTTCGGGATGCCCTTTATCAGCACCCTCAGGTGGCGCTCCTCCTCTAGGGCGTACGTGTGGTACATAATACCACGCTGTCGGAGTAGTGTCGTTAGTCGGCGGTGTCCGGCCGGGGGAAGCGGTGTTTACACGTATGCCGTTTCTAACGGTTCCCGCGGAAATGTAATTAATACATTCCTCGTCTATTATTTTCGTCACATTTTTCCACTCACATTCATCGTGGACGATGACGGGTGGTGGACGCTTGTTGTTTGCGGTCGCGGGAGATAGTACCTCCGTGGCGACCGGGGCCGCCTTCGATGGCGGTTTGGGGGACGACGAAGGTCCCGCGGTCGGGGCGTGGGTGATCTTCGCCGCCGTGTGTTTCACCGTCTTGGCGGATGGGGCGGCTGTGTCTGATTTGACAGACTCCCCGGCAGAGTCTCCGCTTCCCGCGCGGAGCTTCCTCTTTTTCGTCGTCGTCCTCTTTTTTTTGACGACCGTGAAGCCGTCGTCTGAGCTCGAGTCTGAGGTGCTAGCACCCGACGTCGACATGGCCTCTGTGGTAGCGGTCTCCTCCTCGGCATCGGAACTGTAAAATGGAACATTACTACCAAGGCTCTGATCTATCCGTCTATCATGGTTCATGGGATACGAGGCTGTATCCCATGAACCATGATATCTAGACGTTTTGCAATTTTCACAAATGATATAATTATTTCTATTGCTGTTATGTAACGGTTACAACAAATGCTATACTATTGATAAATTATTTTTCAAGGGCTTCCACATGATACACGAGGGTATTCAGCTAACCCTTTATATGGGAATTCGTACTCACTCTTTGCTGGTTTTTACTATAGCCTAAACTTTATGATCACTCTTCACAAATATGATCATCGTTGAAAAAAAGGTCTAAGTCCAGAAACATCCTAGGGGGCTTGTTGCAATTAAGAAATCCAGACTTAAGCAAGTTGCATGAACACCGACAGCCTCTGGTTAATCCTTTGACTATAGTAAAAGGATTAACCAGGAATATGTTCAAGCTTAAAGTTATCCGCCACGTATTACACGTGGCACCACGCATTTTTCTCATTGATGATGCCTGGGCCTCAAAATAGACGCTGAAGATGGGCACCGTGGGTTTATATTATGTCCAACTGGGTAGGTGCTTACGTTGATGGCCTCCCGTTTTGGGATTGGCTGGTGTGCTGCGAGGACTGCCCAACGAAAAAAAGTCTATATTAAGATTATATAGGTAAAAAAAACTTGAATAATCGAAACTGACTATTTTTTAAATAGTGTGTGATGTGGTTAATGAGCGATCGGAGCCTTTAAACGACTACCGCCGCACATGAACATCAGCATAGTCATACCGATTTTTTGACCTCCTTTAATTCCCCCCCCCCCATCAAGGGGCCACAAACCGCACGAAACGCGACCCCGTAGATGTCACTTAAGGCGGTTTTAAGTGAGCAAGAGCCTGGTCGTGCCGGCCCGATTCCATTGCACAGGAGGATGTAATGGCATGCTCCGTGCATGGCACTACCTCCTCCTATCCAGCTTGGCGCTACCTCTTACAAAAAATATATTTATATATTTTGCAGTAATAGTGTAGTGTGAGGTGTAGACATCACAGTAGAACACGCGTCTGCCCTCTTATAAATGGCTCAAGCGTCATAGCTAATATATGTGAATGCGTGATTCAGTTAGCTTGCAGGATATTTTGGTAAAAAAAGTTACTTATTTTATTAAATAAAAAAACAAACAAAACGGACAAAGTCCGGTGGAAGGCATTTTGTGAACACATCTTGTTGCTGGGTCGCATATTAATGATACGTCTTGAAAGATCCGTGGGTGAAAACCTCATGCAAATCCTACCATGGTAGGAGAATAATGAATATCCTACTGTAGTGATGAAAATTACTCACTAATCAGCCTGTATATTTCCATGGTTTGATATTGCATATCTATAGTACTTTTATATTATACAACACTATGAAAACCGTAGTAAATGTATTGGTATAGTTTTTAGCCTATTTTATATTTTATTGAAAATCTATCAAATCGTATTCGTGTGGTGTATCCACATCTAAGGCGGACTAACGGCTTCTGAAAGGCAATGGTCTCTTTAAGTTTGGCAGTGATATCCTAGAATAATGAAGAATGGCTACGCAGGTGGTGGATAAGAGCACGGTGAAGGCACTACGTGCAATTTATCCTGCCTCTTTAACTGAGACCAAGCGTCAGGATGGGAACCTGACACCATTGCACGGTCCAGACTACAAATGGCTGCCCCATTTGACGTCTGGACCGTGCAATGGGGTCAATCCTGTCGGATAAACCCCTTTTAGTGGAGCCTGATCCCTTCTGACGGACGGGGTAATCGCTGAGGTGCCCTTTTGTTGAAGATCCTGAAGAGAATCAAATCTTGAAGTAGTCCGCGAGTCTCACAGGCCAATGAGATCTCACCCAGGACCAATGACAGTGTGTAAATGCGTTTCCCCACAAAAAAGGAAGTCGAATGGCACTAATCAAATCGGCGTGTGGGCATGGTTAGTAATTAAAACTAGCATCACCCTGCGGTTTTAGCCATACGGCTAAAACAACTAGTTATACAACTATGGTCCTACTAGTTGTAGCGTCGTAGTACGTAGTCTATAACCTTCTTCGATAAATGGACTATACAAGACAAAAAAATCAATTCGGGCAAAAAAAGTAGTTGCTGAAGACGTTCAAACAAACAAACTCATCAGCTTTAAATTATTAGGATGGAATATGCCTACTTAGAACGACGCGTACGGTGAGAATAATTGGGTGAGAACACTCATGCAAATAAATATATTCAAAAATCAAAAGCTATCACTTTCAGGCGTGTGAGCGAGAGGTCTCTCACAATTCGGCATGAAACTATCTCCTTCTAAAATATATTAAGGTTTGTTTAAGTGTGTGAAAATATGCTCGATTTGTTTTGGCTTTTGTGTTAAGTAGGAAGCACATTTTAAGTACATATTATATTATTTTCAAACTAATAAACTAATAAACTAATATTTAATTATTTTCAAAAAAATATTTATATTATTTTTAAAATTCGTCCATTACTGAGTGACTGATTGAGACTGACAGGAAACGCACCGTCGAAACTACTGCACCTAGAAAGTAATGTAATAAAAAGAAGTAGAAAGTGTGAAATTTGATACGGAGGTTACGTTCATGATGTAAGCGAGCACTAAGAAAATATTTTCAGAAATTCAACACTTAAGGGGGTGGAATAGGGAAGTTTATAAACTGTAATGTCTTTTTAATCATTTTAAATCTTTTACATTTTCTACAAAGTAACTAACAATTAGAACTGTACTAAAAATATATTTCACGAAAATTCTGTAACGAGTGTGATTTGCATCCTCCATAATTGTTGTTTTTACTACTTTTATCTTAAATACATATTCAAAGAAACAAACAATAAAATAGATTTATTCAAATGGGGATTACGAGTAGAGAACGGTGTGGTACTGATAAAAGAATATTTTCACTTTTTACATTTACAATTTTCATATATTTTATTTGTTGTTATACGCACGTAGGAATGTTCACAAAGAAAAATGTTTTAACCGGAAAATGCTGCTACAGCTTAGTTGTGAAACACAAGGGGAACACAGAACTTGTATTTCATAAAAGATTTTAAAAATGGAATACCTACAATATTTCAGCCTTCAAATCTCAATAAATCGTCTAGGCGTGGTAACGAGCTCACTGCGGCGTAGTCTCCTCGGATACGTATTTTATTGGATTCACTGAAACGTTTTTCAGGTCCAAAGGATTATTTACGAGCGTCTGCGCTCCTGGCGCAGAAATGCAGATGGACATGCTGTAGGTATAAACCATTTAAGCTGGATGCTTTACTAGACATTTACGAAATATTGTGGTTGGATAACATCTATAAAGCTTGGATGTGTGATTAATTATTTGACATATTTTCTATGTTAGATAATATTTTTTACAATTATATATTATAGAAAGATGGTGTGCCATGCTGTATAGCTAAATTGCGTCAGCACGAACGAGTCGGTACGCCTCGATCACATGATACCGCCCTAAGGTGACACCTATTCTGTTACATTTCGTAGAGGGCAACACATGTGCATAATAATTATGTGGGTGTTTATGGGTGTCGATGGTCATCAAGCGGCTCTGGCTGCACTTTTATCTAATTATACTATAAATACGAACAGCCCAGTCACTTTCTTTATACTGTAAACGAGACTTAATCGCGTATTATTTAAATCGAAGCGCTTACCTCGACGTTTCGGCCGTAATGCAACGGCCCTTTCTTCTTTTTTTTATTGACGAGAAGAAACACATTTACAGGTTCTCACTGGCCCTTCGTGGGGTCGAGTGGTGTGCCATCAGTGCCGCCTTTAGTGAAGTGCCCCGGAACAGCAAATTATCAGGGCACCTCGACGGCTAATCAGGCCCCTAAGGGACCGACGCCACCTCCCCAAATGGGATTATCCGCACCGCGGGACATATATAAATAAAAAACTTGGCAAGCTATAAATTTAAATCTAAGGAAGATGCACAACAGCGTAAGCAAAAAAAAAGTCTCTCTCTCAATTTAATAGTTATGGTATCTTGCAAGCGGCACTGGGCCCTCACAATTTGGCAAAGAGTCGGCGAAGCTCCACTGCCAGACCTAGAGCTTACAGTCCGCGCTGTCAAAAATGAGGGTCAAAGGTACATCCCCTATTGAGGTGGCGTCTTAGGTATCTTGAAGCTACCAGCAATAGACCTAACTACCAAACACCTACTTATATGAAAAAAACGTCTATTAAACAATTCTTTGTTGATGCGGGGAAACGCATTTACGCACCACCACTGGCCCTGTGGGATCACGTGGTGTGTGGGGCTCACGCCACGATACGATACAATAAATATCCACTAATAGTATTGCGAGTGCAATCATTGCCGCCATTAGTGACTTGCCAGGAACTACAAAACATCAGGGCATCTCGACGGATAGGCAATCACCTAAGTGACCCTATGGTCATCCTATGGTTATCCTATGATAACCCACCAACTTTGAGACAGTGCAATGGGGTGAGGTGAGCATAAGTGCCACTCCTTTGTCCCCTCTACTTATAAATGGGGTATAAAGAGCGTCTCCTCCTTCAGCTCTTTAGACCCGTCATCTTACTAGAGGTGTACAATAGCAGCCCCTCAGCTCAAGTGGATTCATCCAGGTGTCTGGGTTCACCCCATTCTACTAAGCCTACCATGGTCCATGCATTTTGCAACCGAGCCTACACAGCTCTACATCCTAAGCAAGCAATTAAAATCTATGCAGGAATCATGCACACTCTGAATAGAGACTTAAACATTTACCGAACTTTGTGAAGATAATTTCACATAACCGTTAATTATATCTCCCAAAACCGAAAACTCTAAATGGCTTGTGCGAAGTTTGTTAAAGCTAGAACAACATTGCATACCCAAATATATTATTAATTGGAACATATGATATAGTAGGTCAGGTATATATTAGTACAACTTTGTTTTACATCAGCTCTTTGGATTTACTCATGAAACTCTTCAAATATATGAGCTCACTATTATGCATATTTTTCTGTTGATATTTAAATAGAAGAGTTAATTTTTCAGCAAACGTCTGCCCGCTGTTGGGTTTTCCAGTAATGGCCTTAGCCAATCCTAGAATCGTGTCATTCGTCTGCCTGTAAAGCGATATCCTTCGCTTGGCTTCCACTATGTTATTGCTTTTATCGATCTGCCGTCTTCTCATACCTTGCTACATATCCTGTCCACCTCAACTGTAAATTAATTATCAGTTTGACTACTTGTAATTATTATATTCTTCCCATATCTACCTCAGATTGTAGAAGAATCAGCGCTTTTTATTCGGCCCAATACACAAACATAGCAGATTCCTAAATTCATATGTACGAATGTTTTTTTCTTTTTGCAGCCAACAGTTAGATCAATTTGGTGACTACCGACGCAACGACAAGTGAGCGACAGGTGCGGCTTCCGTGGAACATGGCGCTACCTCTTACAAAAATAATGTAATATTCATGAAACGATAAATAATATAATGTTTATACATTTAGTGAAATGAAGGAAAATAATAAAAAATACGTTAAGTTAAATCTATGTAAATATTCGCTGATTTGAAAGTCAAAAGTATCGTCGTTATATGCCCCTATACAATTTGGGCTATGAGTATTAAATATCCTCCCATCGTGTAAACTAAAAGCTCTTATCCCATTAATAATAACTTAAAATCATCACTGATATATCGATTGATACCTGTTGAAAAAAATATTTACAACTAAGTAGCTCCTGCGCTCCAAGTCGCGCAAAATTTATGAAAACGAAATATGCATTTTCTTGTAATTTTTTTATTTTTTTGTTTATTTGTTTATATTTCATACAAATCCGTCTAGTAGTGTGTTGCCGTGCAGCTTGTGAGCTACACAGCTACAAACTACGGTATTTTTTTATTTAAAGTGTACGTTTATGTCCCTAATTATGCTACTAGTTTGTCGTGTCGTAATTAAGCACAGTCGCAGGTGGTACATGTGATTAATTAGCGAACAGAGTTGATGTTGTAGATCTTAAATGTGTATTTGCAGTGCACTAATCGCCACTAGAGTCAGAAACCAACACTAGAGTCAGAAAATTAGAAGCTACTTCAATAACATTTTAACCCTTAACTTTGTTCGGTCCTTCTTTAGTTTTTTTTTTTACGAACATCCACGATGCATACGTTTTGCAAAATTACCTATTTACATCACTTGACCAGTCATAGTCTTAAATGGTATGTAATTGTTGTACTACAATTATTAAAATTATGGCAGAAAGTGTTTCATTAATTTATTTATTTACTTAATAATTTATGTACATAAAAACAAAAAACATTTTAAATTCACAGACAAGAGAAATATAGTATATAAGAGGTAGCTCTTAATAAGTAGTTATTCCATAATGAAATTTCTTCCAGTAGCTAAAGGAAGACGTGCATGACATACGCAATCAAAGTAAATATAAATTTAATTGATATCAAGCGAAATTAAATGATCCCGAAAAGTATTATACTGCAAAGACAGCGCTAAAATTAGAAAAAAATAACAGACATCGTTGCTTTGTAACTGGTAAAACCACATAGAAAACAATGTAACATTAGTTTTGTGACGTTACTAATGTGGTGTTATGTTTTTACTTGTATTTCCTTGTGGCTCACAGGTGGAATGAACACAGGTGCCTGTGATTAATCAGAGTGGGAGCTCGCCGCCCTATTTATAGCTTGTCGGATACGACCCCTGCTCGAGGCGTAAGTCTGAACCACAGGGAGTTACCGTCGATTTTCCTACTAAACCTAAAATATCCAGCCGCAACCGCTGACTTTCATTACTAGATAAATATAGTGAGCATTCATTAACGACATGAATGCACGTCATGGCACTGACGAATCGTTTCTCAATATTAGGAATACATTTGGTCAATGGGAACTAATTAATACAAATGAAGTAATTAATTATTACAACTGAAGTAAGTGTCTATTATAACTGAAGAAATTGATTATTAACATGTAAGTATATTTGATCTATGTTAATGTACTTTAATAAAATACTTGTGATTGGATTTTTTATCACTCCATAAAGGAATGTTACCAAATTTTGTATATAACATTTTGTCCAAGATAAAACACAATTTTTTGTCGAAGTTCCTAATGTCTTTTCTATGATATTGCTCAACTGACACGGACCAGTCCATATTGCCTGAAGAACTAAACGTGCATCGCCACTTATTCTGCAGATCACAAATGAGGTTTTGTTGATAGAGCTCTTTTCAGTCCATGTATGTTATGCCATATATTTTGTCATGTAACTATTGCCATAATATTAATAGGCCAACTTCTAGCGGAACAACTTGATTCTACTGTACTGTAAATTCTTATCGCCGACTATAGTAACACGCATTTATATAAAATCGCATTTATAAAAACAACTGGTTGTCTGTAAGTCGGTTTACGGACGATATAATTTTAGGTGATAACGTTCATCTAACCGATCTGTGAACGGCTCTCCCGATAGAATGAAAGAGATGACTTGTCACTCTCTCACGCTCCCAGTTTCCGCCTATTTGGAACATTACTATGACTCGCAATAATACCATTACGATGTTATCAAGTCAAAAACATGTGAGATATATATTCTATTAAAGATACAAGAGATGCCAAACGGTAAAATGGTACCCTCAGCGTTACTGTTTTGCACCCTTTTCCCTCATATTTTTGCATAACTACCGCGTGCCTTAAATTGATTCTTATTAGAGTTATACTCCTTTTGGCGCGCGAGGGAAATAATATGAGAGTATTTTCTTACGATGTCACGAAAAACCGACACCTGAGGTTACCAATAGTCAACATTTTAGTTTTTCTCTGGATACGGCCACAGAAGTATGACTTGTAACGTGTGTGTGTCACGTACATAAACACACAAACACAGTTTTGAGTTCATAAAACTAGTTTATTTTAATTATTATTATGAGATTTGAAATTTCAAAATGCTTGGAATATCTCTAATATATAACTCTCCAATCCAGTCATCCTTCTTTTATATCGCGATTGTTTGTACGCATCTCCTTGAGGATCGTTTGCCGTATTTTAAGCCTCGTCTTTGCAGTGAAGCTTACATTAATCATATGCGTAGAAGTAAAGCGACCTATAAACGTCAAAATTGTTTGCAAATTTTAGGTTTTGTTATTTTTTATCGTTGTTACTTATGACTCTCTCTTTTTGATTGTAAAACGATATTTAATATTACTAATTTTCTCCAAATTAAAGGCGAGTGATAGTACGGTTTACAGCTAGCCGAATTTAATTTTAAAATATTAAATACAGCCTTTTAGATGTTTAATACAACACTGAATTTCTAATACTCTTATTAGAATTTAAAGCAGACAAATTCTGTAAACCAGTAGCGTAAGAGGATTATATTTGCTTTGTAGGATAAAACTGCTTTATATGATTTAGGTTAAATTTCGAATGCAACTAAATAAAATAATAACCTTACCTACATTATTAAAGGCACCATGTCCTCCTTTTGAGGATTATTAGAACCACAATCCGTCCTGAAAATGAATGAATGAATAATATCGTTATTAGTGGCTCACCAGTAACCACAGAGTTTTATTATGTCTGTTGATGATGTGGACAGATTTTAGATATATTCTTTCGAATACAGTGCAGTGTGGGTTGCCCAGCTAAGCTTCAGTGACTATTTTCTTTAATCAGTAACACAGGTCTTTTTATAGTTTAAACGGGCAAACGCAAGCTGCTAAAGCCTATTCACCTCCGCAACATGTTATACAGACATGTAGGTAAGATGTCCTTGCCTTCTTGCCTCCTGTTCTTTGGAGAACAAAATGCAAGAAGGCAGGGACATAAGGCACAATACAAAAGCCATGAAACGCGACAGCATAGCTATCATTTTGCGACAGTATCGCATAAGCGAGTACCCCGCACTCGTACTAAGTGGGGGCATTCAGAAAGAAATGTAACAAATGAACCAAATGATATCATCGCCCAAAGTGCAGACAATTTTTATTATGTATAGGGGAGCAAACGAGAAATTTGGGTATTTTTACGAATGCCGACGCCTATCAACATCCGCATAATTACTATGCCGATGCGTTGCCATCTCTCTAGTGGGCCACCAGCTTCGCACAAACTGCACGAAACGTGACACCGAAAATGTCACTTTACGGTGGTGTCATGTGAGCAAGAGGTACCTCCCCGGTCGTGCCGGCCCAGTTCCGCTGCAATACCTCTTACAAAATCTTATGTTATATATCTCTCACAAAATACCAGCATCCATATAAGTTTTCCTGTAAAATATGTTAGACATAAACTGCAGAGTAAAGTGGGATTAAAATACAGGCAACTTTTGATATGTAACCAAAGTTAGCATACGCAGATGCGAGGTACAGAAATAACTGGGGGAGAGAAACGATTCTTGAAGGGGACAAATTTCCCCAAAGTATTAAAGCCCTGCGAAATAAAATTCATCGATATTGCTGTTTTCCAAACATTGCTTCGGAGGGTGGGCGTGATATTTTAACTTTAAGGGTACTTTATTTCATAACGGCAAAAGTAGCCAAACTGATGACTTTGTTACGTACAACATTTATTCCGAGTTTGTAGGTGTTTGTTTTACTATGTATACATTGATACCGTGGCTTAAAAATAAAATCTATACACGTGAAATGACAGAAAATTAAAATAACTTTTAAGGTTGCAGAACATACTATTCATATTAACCTGTTATTCTAAAGCATCCGTGATTGTCCATAAAATATTTTTTGCTAAATTTATCATCCATTATTATAAATCGTTTTTACAAAGCTAATTCTGTTATAAAGTAATGTATAATTTAAAGATATTTTTTTGTAATACTAACTTTTGCACATCATTTTTACAAATTCATGAATAAAAATTAAAACGTGATATGAATACGAGGTTTTATGAAAATAATTTGAAACATACATTCTAACAATATAGTAACTGCAAATACATCGAGATGGATTCACTTACATTCCTTTGATTTCGTTATCTTATGTTTTTCATTAAAAATACTTGCTCAATTACAAATCACATTGACCAATTTACTACAGAATTTAATATGGACAAATACAGCACAGAGTATACTCTGTATATGTTTGTAGTGTATTAGAAACGTGGCAGCCGTATAGACATAACGAGGCTCTTAACATGTAATAAATGTTTCCTTTACTCCTATAAAATGGGGCAAGTGCAGTTCGCCGCGTAGCTGCGGAGCTCTCATTGCCTTCATTTAAAACAATCTCCACTGCTAAATTATAATAAACTTTTCATACGGTTATTATCTTTGTACGTGGATTTTTCTTTCCTTATTTTTAATATTTCCAACTATAAGCCGCTTTTTTTTTTAGTTGTCAACCAATTTTGAGCTGCTGGCTGGTAAGTTTTCTACAACCTATTAATAATACTTTGCACTTTATAAGGCTCAAATTTTCTCAGACCTAAAAAAGGGCTCACAACTGCCAACTGTGTAATTATCAGAATCTTTAAATAAGCTAAAATTTAACCTCACTTAAACTTGAAATTTGGCTGGTAGGTTCCTTTTAGGGTGTAGACATTCACTAAGAACGAACTTTACGTAACTTCTATCTTATATGCATGGTGCATTTTTGGGAGTACACGGGTAACACCACGTGGTACTACTAGTAATAATATATTGGCTTTATGGCAATTGCAGGCAATCGAGATATTCTTGTCGGTCAGTGACGTCCAACGTCCAACATGCAAGCGCATTGTTGTCATCAATATGACCTAGATTAGATTATCGGAAACATATATTTGCAGCGCAATGCGATACAATGGGGCATTGGCACATTTGCATAGAAAGTAAAGTCAGAATGTAGAGCTAGTAAAATGCACAACAAAATCTTTACGATAGAGCCACATGCGGGTAATTACCACTAGTTGTTGCCGCAACACAAAACCATTAAAACAAGTAGATAGAGAAATGTGAACGCAAAGTAGTTGCTGGGGATCGCGTAGCTTACGACTCCCATGACATCGATTAGGGCAAGTTTACATCATTTGTTTGTGAACTTTCTAGACTTTTTAGTACGTGGATTATACATGCATTTTGTAATGTTAGGTTCATTTATCCATCGTGACCTTACATCATCACGCCTGTACTCTAATGGGGTGGCTTGAGTGAACGTAGCACCATATATTTCGATTTACACATAGCTGCCTTGCCTCCTTCACATTCAAATCAACATGGCTTTACGTGATTACTTAACAACACGACCGAAGACCCACATGATCTGCCTAATATATATGTTAAGCTGCTACTTAGTCTGGTGGTCAAAAACACCAACAAAGGACTGTGAGGTAACTTAGTGACAGACAACGCACAACCGAAGCGAAGAACCTGGAATTTGGCTTGTAAGTTCATAGGAGAGTGTGGGATTTTTGTACATTCCATCCCGAAGTGGTCGAAAGTGGTGAAACTATTTTATATGAATGTATACCATTAAAGATATCTTACGCGAGTGAAACCACGGGGCCCTGCTAGTATAACATATAACAACAAGTAGTCAAACTTAAAATATGTTATGAAACCTGTTTACAATAAGCTATTAAAAATTACGAGTATGAATCATACGGTCCTGCAGAACCCCTTCGTGGACAACTTCACCTGGCACTATGTCAGGTTATTTCAATATAATGATGTCATGTCGTTTTAAACATGCTAGCAATGTGAGCAACACAGCTGGCCGGAATATCGGAACTAGGGCGTTTAACTTTAATAAAACTTTGCACAAGCAATTATTTTGCTGTGTTATGTCATTGGGATTGTGGAATGGAATGAGGTCTGCTATGTTTCTTGTTGCACATTGGGTGTACGAACAGTTGGGTCACCTTATAGTGAGGTAACCTTAATTGGCATTATATTTTTTGGAGATAAAATTACCGAGTTTGAATGAATTGTCAGTTCCCTAATGGGGTAGGCAGAGACAATTTAGTGTCTCATGTTTCTCTGTACCTTGGCTAATCGTGGGTATTCCAGTATATCTATTGGACTTACGAGTTGTGGATCTGCTAGCACACCTCTGTCTGCCTCTTTGGGGATAATAGACGTGAAGGTACTTTTTTCTTTTGTTTAATGATCCTTACATAGACATCAAAATGGTATGTAAGTAACATAAAGTTCTTAAATGAGACAAATAATTATTTTTATTAGAGTTTTGTTACAATATATGATGTGATGTCAGTTTTCTCTTTTTAAACAGAAATTTTCGCAATTAAAAAAATAAGTAGGATTCTATCCAAGTTCTCCAAAATAAGATACGGAGGGCTGCTGGCCTTATAGGTTAGAACCATAGTTTCTGTTTCTTTATTTGATACTTAATTTTGAACGACCACATATAACCAGATATATGACCAGAATTGTGTAACCTAAATTTGAAGTATTCGAATGGTAACCGGGACTTTAATTGGTCCCTGTTAAACCGGCCCAGATTAAATTACTTCGTACAGAGGCCAAGGCAGTGTTGTTGTTATTTTTGAGAGATGCTTTCAACATGTACATTTTATATTTTACTATTATTTAATTTCCCACCAAGATTCGTTTCACGCAGATGGGACTATGGAATTATATGATTTAGCATTAATGCCGCCACTGTATGCTCCGATTCAACGCGATGTGAATTACTATATAGCGATATTCAATTATATAACATAACGTGTAGGTAGCAAATGTAGAATTACTTTTAAGAAAACTAACTTATTTGTGTAAGCCCACACACTGGTGTTTATTCCTTAAGGACAAACATGATTCTAAAGTGAAAGATGCGAGAAAGAGAGTTGGTGCTACGCTCGAATAACTGTTTCACGTGGTTTTAGTCCCCATATTTTCTTCCTATTTAAACAGCTTCGTAGTAAACTCAAATATGAAGATATTCGTTAGTGACTAATTTAACATAATCAGTAATTTAGGTATCAATACAAGTCTTTTATATGATGTAATCGTATTGTATAGATCTAATTATATTATGGTTTTATGATAAAAAACAAGGCCGTTTTGTTTTATATTTGCATTTGGGTGAAATTTCGCACAAAAATCATTACAATATGGAATAACCCAAAAATTGCTTTTCTTAAAAATTTATGGTTCTCTCGTTAGTTTGTCTCGTATAGTTTCTACACCGGTGAAGTAGTGGAAAGAATCTAGCTATTTATTTATAACTATATACTTCATCAAATCTACCTATGTATATTTGTATATAAACTCTCAGAGCAAGAATCTTATCTCCAGATAATGTGACTCTAAAAAGATGTCCATCCCGAAACATCCTCATCATTAAGTACTCCTTGAAACATTGAAGGAGGGTTAGTAGCATCCTTTTTGAAAGTTGACTTTCTCTTTGAAACATTTTCGTTAGTGAGATTATTATAAGTACGCGACTTGGTAACTTCCAACACTGAAGTCGTTGAAGAATTACGTATCTAAGTATAATTTAAATCGATATAGAATTTAAAAAGAGAAGTCTTAGAGAAGACTCTATTTAATTTATGACACGAGTCAGTTGATTATTCGTGTTTTAATTGCATCTATATTGTCTATATTATCTAAAAATAACTATTCTAGTGTATTGTAGATATACTTAAACGAATATGAGGAGCCAAAGTTGACAGAAATTCAACCGATTCATCTATAGCTGATAATGAGGTAGAAGATATAATTATTACCTATTCTTATTATAAAACACAGTGCCAAAAAATCTACGAGTATACGCCTGTTGCGATGTATGATTTTCATGCAAACCGCATGGGTAGGGCGATACTCCAGGGTGGGTTTTAATGTACAAATTATTCACGGGCGAAGCTGGGGTACGTCGCTGGTAATATTGTATGTGGACTTATTAACGCGAAATTAGCTTATCCTTGAGCTAAGTACTGTCCAGTGCTTTTAGAAATTAGACAGGACGAACATCGCGGCAAGAGATTTTTATATATTAAGACGCTACCTATGTAATATGTGAATTTTACATTAATTACATTTTTAATCTTTTCATTACGTAACGGAAGATATGCCAGTAGTTGTAATCTACGCGGCCCAGTAAATGTCGAGTGTCAGTGTGGAAATTATGGCCCTAATCCTTCTCAATGAACGCTGAGGTATACAATCTTGCTTCATTACTGACCTTTATCGGTCCATATGATTTCAGTCCATTTATGCTTAGTATTAAGTTAATTAATTAGTTTGATTAAAATACCATGAAAGGATTAGGTTATCTAATTGGTACATCCGGTAACTTGGTAATTTTCCCACCCCATATACAATACAGTATTACACTGTAGTGATACTGCTGTTGTATAATTTATGATTTTATGCGTTATATAATTTGAGGGGCAACATCGTTTAAGATAGTCAGCCTCGTTGGGCTGTCACGATTTGGAAGGCACCTCTCGCTCACATGATAAATCCTTAAAAGAGATGGGAATGCTGTCGCGTTTTGTGTGGCTTGTGAGTGTCTGGTGGTCCCTTGCCTTCCGCTGGGGCAGTATGCGCGGCTTACTCGCTTTGTTAAAAATCCCGCTCAGGTCCTGAATGTTTATCTGTGTATTATACTCCAAGGGTGCCAAGGCTGTCTGTAGCATTTCATCAGTCTCCCAGCGAACAAATCACATTTAGGACATAGGAGTAGAGACATAGGAGTAAGCAATGCGAAAGTGTGGTGGGCCATGCTCAATGATTAAAAGAATATAATTTTCAATTGAAAAAAGTTACGTGTTATATTTTTGGTATCTAGTGTATGCAACATCAGTCTTTACGGTACTTTTTTATTTAATTTTTTTTTTTTTATTATATGTCATATAATTACTATGTCAATGCGTCGCCCTCTTTCCCCCCCCCCCCCCATGTGCTACTCATAAACGAGGCGAAACGCGTCACGGACTGCTCATAAACAAGGCGAAACGAAGGCGAACGGAAAATATTACTATACGGCGGTATTATGTGAGCGAGAGGTACCTCCCCGGTCGTGCCGGCCCAACTGCATTGGAGGACGTAGTGCCACATAGTGCGTGGCACTACCTCCTCATATGCAGCATGGCACTGCATCTTCTTGAAACTTAGCCTCAAAACTACTAACGGATTTTGAAAAATTTGGTATCTACAAATCTGTAATAACATGAAATAATTATTTATTGAAAAAATTAACATTTTGCTTTCGATAGATTTAACACAGATGAAACTGTTGGGCACACTTAGTTATTGCAACACTGTATACTGATATTTGTTCAACTTGGCAACAATTTAGTAAACGCAGCTTGTAGTATGTGATTAAGGAGTAATAAAATAACACGACGTCAGTGTAAAGTGTGAAATTTTGGTCAAGAAATGGTTTTAAAAACTCCCAAGATTCTCAATTTAAAAAGTAACTTTATAACGGTGCTAGTTACGCTGCAGGGAACAAAATTATTTTTCTATTTCGACTTGATTAGCTAAGCCTTGTGATTCAACGCACTAAATTAAGAATTCTTCGGGATTAAATAAATGAAGTGACTAATAATTAATTGGACTTTCACCCTATTTTCCGTTTGGAGACAATTAATTTCCGGCGAACGGAGAAAAAGAAAACCCTTATCACAACTCGCGGGCTCGCACTCAGTCTGGATCGAAGTGACAATTAGAGTGCTACAGGCTGTAAAAAGACAATATAAATCTTCATTCGAGACTTTAGTGAATTGGAAAAGTGTAAAATCAAATTAATTTATCACCTGGCTCAACCGCCGCAGTAAAATAAACGCCGAGATCGGGACGTCCCAAAGAGCGAACAGTATTTAGCCCAAGGAATTTTATTTGTATTTAAATAGATATATGGTTGACTTCAACGTTTCAAGTATAATAATGCAACACTATCGTAAGCCTTTTCCTGCTCATTGTCGTTGTATTTAAGATGAACACTAGTCTTTTAAAATTTTATTCATGGGTAATTTCATTTGAGAGGTACGCAATATGTTTAAGCGCTTTACATTTTGGAACAGCAATAACGACTTTCATCAATTTACCTGGGTTTTTATTGTTTTTAAGCTGTCACATTAGGATCACTCACTTGATCTTTACTCACACTCGTAGTAATTCTTTTAAAACCTCTCAACTTTAATAGTAATTTTAACTGCAATTGAACTTACTGTCGACAATGGATCTTTTAGCGTTGTAATATAATAAATATTAAACATCATGAAAAAGAAATTGATCATGATTAAAAAAATGCGTTGGCTTTTATTACGTAATCAATTATTATGCAGCCATCTACAGAGAGTATCTGCTCTCTGGGCATATATACTAGAAGATAAGTTAAGTCACAAGTGAAGTTTCCGTCATCGAGAACAAATACACTCCAATTGGACGTTCCGGTATTTCAATAATCTTGCGAAACATTTTTCGGCAGAAGAGCTTAACCACCATTGCCTCACAGCATTGTTAAAGAGGCCAAGTACTTCCGCCGTAGTGGCGGGTACCGGTACAATTTGTATAAACTATTTACAGTGACATGCGACATAATAAAAGAGCAAGTTTTTTTTTCAATTTGAAAGCCTGTTTGTAAAGAGAGACCATGCTGCATTGCAAAATGCCACAGCAAATATCTGTGGACTATTACGCTTTCTTAGCCTTGCCCCGTGCGAAACACTGTAAGGACTCGTGGTGTAGTCAGTAAGCAACGGAAATATATAATAACCAGCTGTCTGCTCCAGCTTCGCATATAGCACAAAATGTGGCAGATTCATTGATTTACAAAAAATATAAAATTATAAGTTTATAATCATGATGAGTCAATGTCATGGTGTTTACAGCAAATTAAAATGCCAATAACTTCTGCAGTGTAATAATGATTCACTTTAGTAGTTTTTCACAGCTTTGATTTACAAAACACATTTCACATTATCCAAGTTTCATAATGATCAAGCGTTTTAGAACGTGTTATATGGTCTAAGTTTCATCTCAAGTAGTATAGGATTGCAATGTTAAGGAAATAATTGCGTCGGCCCAGTAGTTTACGAGCCCATTCAATGCAAACATACAGGCTATATTACATACAGAAATATACATTTATGAAATTTATTACATGCATATTTTCAAGATCATCTAATATGTAAATGTAATATAGACGTATACAGTATTGCAAAAAAAGTATTTATGAGTTGAATTTAGAAGCAACAGAATATTCTATATTATTTGGAACTTTAAAATAATTTATCATTATTGTAAATTGTTAGGAGCAACGATTTTTTCTTGCATCATTGAATACTCTCAGTGTAAATAAACAACAGAAATTTTACTTACATCATCGTATACTCTAAGTCATTATTATTACACTTTTACTTGTCATTAAACTTAAATATTCATTTGGTAAATATAAGTAATAACAACTTCATACGTTCGTAGTGTTAGTCATTTGTGCTTAAACAAAGCGTCAACCGCAGAGTTGTGCTGGCAATAACCAAGATCATTTTTCATGTGGTTCATTCGGGCGGTCGAGAAGAGCGATATAATAAATCGTTGTTGCCAACATCACAGCATTATTATTTAATCCGGTAGGTTTAGTAGCATATGTTATGAAATCAAATATTTTCATTAATGATACGATAGAAGCTAGAATTGTGATACATAATTATAAAGTAAATGTTATAACACCTGTGGAATTATCACGCCACGTTACCACTACCCCAGGGCTGTGCTGAGTACCGTAATGATGAGAATAAGCTTTACGGACATCAAGGTGGTGGGCGTGGAACAAATAGTTCTGTCGTGATATCCGAGGATAGAATTCTGCTGCTGGTTTTGAGCCGAACAATTCTTCGAAACACTATCCATAGAAAATACGGTAAAAGACGCACAGTGAACCGATATCTCTTCGTAGGACCAAAGAATAGTGCTGTCCGGGTATAGCTTGATCGTCAGTGAAAGTCGTAAAAATCGTCGTAAATGATTCGAGTCACTCTACATTGTATACGGTCAAAGGAAAAGAGCTGATATTGAGGGGCCCCTGACTGAGAGAAGTACTTCGTATACGTTCAGAACAGCGCCTTGTAAAGTTGCAGCCGGATTGAAGTACTGCTTTGCCATATTGAGCACGCTTAGTTTTCGCTTCCAGATGATAGTGGAACTGAAATTTACTCGATGTGACGACACCAGGTATTTCGACTCTAGCTGAAGCCGATAGGTACGCGTCTTGAAAATGAGGAGATATGACGAAGGGTGACTTTTTAACGGCAAACGCGCAAACTTCTGTCTTATGGCGGTTAAGTTAGACTAAATTTAGAAGGCACTATTCCGAGACCTTGGATAAAAAATCCTCGCCTTGAGACAGATGCTTCTTCCGATACTCGTTTACGTGTTCCCGGGAAACGTTGGCACGGCCAGTGTATAAAGCATCACCAGTGCTATCATCCGCGTACTAATGAAGACCACTAGTTTGCAGAAAGCCATTAACATGCAGAAGAATCAGCGTATAATGCAGACCACAACCTTGGGGAACACCAGCATTGACAAACTTAAAAGCGGAGCATGCGTCGTCAACCACGACCTTGATGCTGGGATCTATCAAGAAGCTGGATTATAATTCAATCGCATAATTTCCCGGGAAGTCCGTATGAGTAAAACTTTTAAAGGAGCGCTCTGTGGCAAACCCGATCAAAGGCCTTCGCTACATCCAGACTAACTTCCAATGCTATTACGAACTATATGTATATAATTAATATTTTTATCATGGAAATACATAACATAATACATATATGAACAAGTTATAGAAACTTGCTCGGGATTCGAACCCGTGACTTCTGGCGCAATATCCACTATTATTCGAGCTACACTTACGCCAGCTGGTCGTGTCATATAGTGCTTTATAATAGTCTTTTTTTTTTTTTTGTCGACCACCAAAATATTTTGACTCCGCTCCAGTCGGCTGCGCCGGTGTTTTCTTTATAGAACTTCTTAATAATCTTCTTAAATTCCTAATTTGATCCATGTTTTTCTTGATTTTAATAAATATCTCAGAGCGACGAAGAAATATTCATTCCTTAAGCTTTCGCAGTATTCTATTAAATTCTACAACAAGCTCATAATTTTGGTAATATTTAATTGTTGGTATGTACCAAATATTTAACAAAGAAGACCCGCCGATTATATTACGCCGTTTTCTTTAAGGCTGGGTAGAATTGGAACGGATGCTAGAGATTTTGAATTTCATTATGAGACTGTCCATCACAGAAAAGATCCATAAAAATCTTAATTTTTCTGATATCTATAGCTGGATGAACAAAATTTTTGACAACTTTCGCTCCAAAATAAAGACTTACATAGCAGTTTGTCTTTCAATGTGGATATACCACACCGAAAGACATACTGTTAGGTAAACCTAAAAGATTAAATGCGGCGCATAATCTATATAACCATTACCCCAAATTTCACGTGGAAGTTACAGAAAAGCCTCGTTTATATTCGTTTACTAGCGCCCCTCACGATATTTTCTTCGTCGTACCCTTTACATACATAAGTTATATCTCCAAAACATTCAAAGATATATAAAACGAGGCAAAACTATATTTGAAGCATTAGCGTAATATTCAAAGTCTAAGACTTTTTATAACATACTAGCTGTAACCGGCGCGCGTTGCTACGCCAACAATTAAAATAAATTTAAGAAAAATAATGAAAAGAAAAACAAGATAACGAAAGTTTATTATACAACCAACGTCGAAAAACACATATCATCATTATCTGCCCTTATTGGTCCTCTGCTGGACATATGCCTCTTTCAGTGAACGCCAAGACGGCCGATCATCTGCTACTTGCATCCATCCCGGACCAGCTACTGTACGGAGCTCGTCTTCCCACCTGATGAACAGTCGACGAAGACTTTGTTGTCATGAACGCGGCCTCCTAAGCAAAGGAACACCAAACATAGCACGTTTAAGAGCCCTCTGAGGACTAGTCCTAAACTTGAGCACCGGTCCTAAACTAAGAGGCCCTGTTTCGGCCCCGTAGGACATCATGGGGAGAACGCATTGGTTAAAGACTTTTATCTTCTGGCTTTGCGGTACAGGTGACGTGAGAATATGACGTAGCTTCCGCAGTGCTGCCCAACTCGACTGAATCCTTCCATCGGCTTCCTTTTTTGCCTAACCGAACCTAATTGTAATAGTTGCTATAGTTACACACCGATATCGTCGGCAAAACGAAGATGTGAGAGTTACTCGCCGTTAATATTTATTTCTCGTTCAGCCCAATTTAAAGTCTTAACAGTGAGTGTTGAAATTCAATTGAAACAATTGGTACAGTATTTTTTGAGTTCATCGATGACATAAAGACTTTTTATATCTTACTAAATCCTTGTGGTCTAGTGGTAAGCATGTTCGGCCGCAAGTCGTGAGAACCCCGGGACGAGTCCGAGGTCGGACATGAAACGTGTTACTAGCATTCATTCTTTATTAAAAAAGATTACATCATACGGAAATGAATGAGCAATTCAATCCATTCGCTGACTACTGACGTCCATTAGTATCCGGATATAGAGATTCGTTGCCTTCCTTTTACTAAAGACACCCATAAGTATCCGCCGAGGCATACGCGTCTATAGAGATGCCAGTAACCGAAATCAGGCTAGCGTGAAATCATTATTTTAGCACTAAACCGAAATGCTACTGAAACGCATCATAACTAAACGTTATTATAAATAATAGCTAGTAAACTATTAGTTATGATAACGTTTATATGAATCTAAATTTTGTATAATAAAACCTTGCTCGGCTATTTTAGCGATCCCCAAATAAAGCAGCCATTGCATTATATAGCTGTTTATTAAGCCTATCGGACTATTACTTTAAACTTTATGACCTGCGCTGTGACATATTATTTTGCGCAATTTTTACTAATAATGTTATAAATTTTTATTAACTCTGTAGTTGTATGTACATAAATGTATATTTTTAATTTACATTGACAGTATTATTAAAATGGGTTTTTGGAGGAGTATAAATAATAAATATATTAAAATCAGCTATATAAAAATCTTTCACATAGAAACAGAACAGTTTGGTACAGAACAAAGGTTCCTGTGTTCCACTACTATATAGTTTTTGTAACAGAGTGACAGTAGAAATTAATGTAAATTTCAGGCGAGGGATGCTAAGGAATTGACAGAGGTTAGCCGTCCAATAATTACCATCGTTCAGATATATGAGATAATTCATACGTAAGTGTGTTCCCCAGATACGCCCGAACGAGCCGCATTATATCTTATAAAACGTAGATTGTAATAGATCAAACATTTGTTAGGACACGGCAGTCGGTAGGTATTGGCCATATGTAACCAATAAAACAATAAAATGAAAATGTTGCTAATGTTCGTAGTAAACTTAATCGAATTTAGTGTCATTATTTTCAGAAAATATGAGCACCGCATGATAATACCTATAGAAACCCTCATACCCAAACCGGGTAACCTTTTGAGTTTCCGAGGTCAAAGGTCCCGGGCCCGTCAGCTAACCGCAGTCATGTAACAGCATAGTAAGAATTTCAAAGGCAATTAGGTTATATTGTAGGTACAGGCAATTAGGTCATATTTTTGATATATATTTGGAATCAGAATCAGGTACAGAATTCATTTTGTGATTTTATACAGTGTCTTACAAAACATCCTGTATTTAGTGTAAGTTTCTTTAGATTCTTTAGATATATTTTGAGTTATGAAATACAAATATTCTTAACTCGAAAATAGTAAAAAGATTATTAAAAGATTTGTCGACCGGCTGGCTCAGTTGTTAACGTGGCGGTCAGTCCGCGTGTTACGCCAAAGGTCGCGGGTTCGAATCCTGCCTAGGCCACGGATGTTTATATGTGCATTATATGTATTTCTATAAACAAAATCTTAAATATGTAATATTTCTTAAATCTATAAAACGCGTCCGTACGACACAGGTCATCACGGTACTTAGTACAGAGTTAGTCTATCGTGGTGTGATAAGTCCACAGATATTATTATTATTATTCCATTTCAACGCGCTTATCTCTGTAAGGAGAACTGAATGAAGTAATCCACTAACATTAATTGAATAGTAGCATAATTAGGATACTTGCGATATTAGGTTTAAGCGATTAAAAGATATAACAAGGAGACAAAAGTATTCGATAGCACGTCGAACTGATAAGCCTTACCAAATAGTTGCTGATTCATATGTCACCTTTATCGCAGAGGTACGCTTCCAACTGTCTTCCCAAGCGCGAGGGCACCCGAAAACGGTGAAACAACTAAAAACTATTGATGTTTTAATTTTACGAAAACATCACTCATTACAATAAAACTGGCTTTACGGCTTTTTCAAATTATTTAATTAGCCCGACGTTTCAGAAGCTTTACAACTATCATGGTTACGGGTCTACTCAAATGACAGATGTCCACAAGTCATAAGTTATTAAAAGTACCCGAGGAATTATAATTATTTAGCTGTTCTGATAAACGCAAACAATACTTATCATATTTAAATAACTTGTAACATCTAAACATCTGTCACGTCAGTCCACCCGTCACCATGATTTCAAGTTTCTGAAACGTCGGGCTAGTAAAATAATGAAATAAGCCGCGATAATATCAGTAAATTCCTTAGAAAAAAACAGACAAAAACGTCCTTGACAAAGGATAGATATATCCAGCGTCGATCGATGGTACCATAACCCAAACGTAGTTTACAAATCCCCAAAAATACTTGTCGAAACAGATGATAGGCTAAGATTGTGAGCCGAGTTCAATCTCGACGCTTTACTTTATTTCGCCATTTCAGAGTCATAGTCGACCCCATTTGTCTTTGTTCTCGGTTTCCTATATTTTTGCACGCAAACTCCATTATCTAATTTAGCTTTGGCTGAATGCCAGGTCAGTATTGTTACTTTCTTTCCAGAAATGTTTTATTCCTTTATATTAAACAGGCGAACACATTTGTTTTAATTTACGTTTTAATATTGTTTAAATAACATTCCAAGATTATACAAAATAAATAATACGACACAAAAATGACAGGTTTTATAATATTACTCGTGAGTATGTGAGGCTGAGTATACACGAGCGTATTCTTTTTCCTTTAATGGAGGCAATACTAGGCCATAGGTACTGTTACAATCAAAACTAAAAAAATATCACAACAAAGAGTCTGGAATCTGTCATTTCTATAGGATTGTTCATTGAGTTTTCTCATTTTGGCGCCAATACATTGGACATTATTTGCGATATTAAAATGGAGTGGGATGATACAGAGAAGGGTATTGTTGTGATTGCATCACACAAAGTAAGTATGGAGCCAATTGTATTTTTTAAAACTCTCCACACACTAGGTAGTGGTCAAACATTTGTGTACCGGGCTATTGATAAGTACATTGAGACCTCTGTTTATGACAGAGAAACATCGTACTTAGTGTTCGTACGAGGAAGGTGATCAAAGCAATAAGGGAAAGAATTTGAAAAAATCGTCTCCGAATGCAAAACATTTTACATCGAGAAGTGATGATAACACCTAGAGCTATGTCGTATATTTTAAGATATGACCTAGGACTTGCAGCCTATAAGAGACACACTGGTCACTTCTTAACCCATAAACTTAAGATGAATGCGATGGTAAAATCGAAACAACTACAGCAGCGATGCGCTTAGGGAGGTCACAGAAAAATTTTGTTTACGGATGAGATTTTTTTACAATTAAGAAATAATATAATTTGGTAATATTTTACCAAAATTTCCATATGTAAGCTCGAAGCTCTAAGGAATCTTCCCAATTAGTCTGCGGAGTGCAACGTGGGCATTATCCGACTTCAGTGATGGTTTGGTGGGGCGTTAGTCATATTTTTGTGAAAAAGGTATCAAAACTTCTGCTCAAACGTATTAGGATACCTTTCTTGATAATGTATGCTTCGTCCTGTAAGACTCGGCGCCGGGTCATAAAGCTCGCCATCATTTAGTGCCGGTCTTTTATGATTATCATTTATGGTAATTGTAGAGAGTAGAGCTTGATGATGATGATTTGGAGTCCCTAAAACAATCAATACGATTGGCGGTGAAGAATTTCCCCATGGAAAGAATGCGTGCTTCTATTGATGACTGGCCTCAAAGCTTAAAGGACTGCATTGCAGCCAGTAGAGAGCATTTCGAATAAGCTTTTCATATTTTTTATTGTTTTATATTTGTTTATTAAACTATGACACTGTAAAAGTAATAAATGTTATTCGCAAATTCAAAAAAAAAAATTAAACTTTGTTACAATATTTATAGCAAGACTAGGTATGTGAGGAAAAGACCATAACATGTAGTATATATTATAATATTATGAGACTGTCATATTATACACCATTAGCTGCGAATTATAAAAGAATAGTTCGATGTGAATACATTTATACATATCAGATCCATATACGCAAAAACTATGGAAAGGATTAGAATGACATCTGGCAAATATATACAGATTACAGGCCAAATAATATTATAATTTTACTCTTTATGCTCAAAAATTTCCATCACGGATTTGGCGTGAAGATGTTTTGTTGTTGTGGCTGTTGGTGAAATATTTTTCACAGCAGTCTCGTTCATATTTAACATTGCAACTATCCCATACTGAATTTGTGAGATAAGCTAATTTTAAATGAGATTTTATGTTAAATAATAAGATACAACAAAGTACATACAAATATACCTACTCACTAACAAACATAACAGGTTAAACAAAATATTATAAAAAGATATTTACGTACATATCGAAATCTTATAGTGCATATAGTAAAATACTGAAATATAAATTATTTCAGGTAAATTGAAGTTGAAGTGAAGTTTTAATTAAGCTATTTGAAATATTGTGAGTAAACACATCGCGTGCACGAGGCTATGTTAACCACTACGTTCCGCGAAAATTAATCGTCAGATAGTGACAAATAACAGATTCACTTGACGTATTAACACTCACAAAATCACAAATTAGAACTTTAAGGTGATCCTCTAATGAAGTGTAAGGGTTTGGTTGTTAAAAGATATTAATCGGTACAGCTAGGATAATAATAAGTTAAAATATAATAAATTAAGGCAAAGTTAGCTAAATAAAAATTAATCTAAGATATTGTATCAGAATACATGGTCGCACAGTGATCAAATTTCAAGGTTTATTTTTATAATTAATCATTAAAATATAAATTTCATTTAAAAAAACTCGAGGAAAGTTAATTTTAGTTATATTAATAAAAAATGTTACCTCTCGTGTTATTTGTTTCTAGCATTACCCCGTGGCTTCGCCCACGTAACTTCGGTACTGTTGTCGTAGCGTCATAGTCTATAATCTATAGCTTTCCTCGATAAATGGACTATACAACACAAAAACAATTTTCCACGATTTTTATAATTCGTGGAAGTTGTTCCATAGGATAGCGTGTTCAAACAGTAAAACTCTTCACCTTTATATTAATATTATACAAGTATAGATTTCTTTATTTCACAACTTGTAATTATATTTACAGGGCATGCGTAATGCTATAACAATATACATGAATTATTTTAATTTATCAAAATTAAACATTTACGACGAGAAACAACAAATTGTCTACAAGAATTCTACGACTGTTGACTCTCACTTAGCCTTGGATAAACCGCCCTCGCATTTCGGCAGTATAAATTTAAATGTCAAAACAGTATAAAAAATCAATAATACCGCGGCCTCATTGACGTCACTATTATTAAAAATATATACTGCTATACTAATAATATGACACTGAAGATTTTGTCGTTTGTTAGCGCGCTCATCTCAGGAACTACCTTCCCGAATTGAAGAAATATTTTAGTACTGATTAGTTCATCTATCGAGGATAGAATAGGCCACATACCATGACGCTAGGCCAAATAGGACCGGAGCTACGCAGATGTAACCGCGAGATGATGCTAGTCCAACATAAAATATCAAATACACTAATATTTCATTATCAAACAAACGTTACTTAAGAACAACGTGTGCCCCTATCCTTATGTTAAAATATACAACAAATCTAACCCCGTTGAGCCCGCGTAATACATAGGCAATATCTGGCGGCTTTACATTCAGATTTATCATAAATTATAACATAAACAAAAGAGACAATTTTATTTTGAACATATTATGGTCACGCGCGACATTACGTATGTTACGGGCGCAATTACCAAATACATACAATTCATGCTTACACGCCTCGCAGTTCACCAGGCTTATTTAATTGTTTATAGGGTGTACGTTGGATTGCCTCGTGCAGTTGCTCTTAAATGTATGTGGCAAACTTTATTTTAATTGAGTTTATTTTACCGTTTATCTATTTTGACGTGATTAACAAAAGTAATTAAATAGTGTTTGTTGTTGATAGTGAATTTGTTATGCAATATATTTTACATTCAAATTTTAGCATACTCCCGAGCTGTGCCTAGTATATTGTATTTACGATAGGGAGTGTTCTAACGATTTGTTTTTTTATTTTATCATTAGATACGTAAGGAATCCCTATAATAATCGTTAATAAAACTTATCATGCTAGTGCACATTTGAGGCCCCTAGGATCACTACTGCAAGTTTTAAGCGCAATTTCCTCCCGCGCAGTACTATATTGTGGAATCAGCTGCCACCCTCGGTATTTCCGGACAGATACAACTTAGGGATCTTCAAGAGAAGAGCTTAATGTTATCTTAACGGCCGGCAATGCAACATTGAAATATCTGCTATTGCAGATGTTTGCGGGCATCGTTAACATTACCTTTCTGTGGCCCGACTGCTCGTTTAACCCTAACCTAATATATAATAACCCTTTATAATAAAAAAAATAGACGCCATATGAATTTCGTACAGTATCATTATAATAATGTTCGCAGAGCAATTTGGCACTCCGTTGGTTTGTTATAACTATGGAAGACTATTTATGAAATGTCCGATATTCCTTAGATATAGACCTAATCCGATACGAATTCTGCTCTGTAGGACTGATAAAATTAATAGAGCAACACAAAAGGTTAGGCTATAGCTCAAATGAATATATAAGTGGTTGTGCTGAGTTACATTGCAGCCGAATCGGACTGGCATGCCCGGGGAGGTAGCCTCTCGCTTCCATGATACGTGCCGCAAGTACGACCGTAAAGTGACTGCTATGCTTTTTTAAAATTTATATTAAAAGGTAATACAATTTAATTTTCAGATATCGTTTCAAATTTATGGAAATATTACCCATAATAGAGGACATTATTTTTATTTTTTTAAATAATAAATAATGAAAGAAAGTGTGGGTGTAAAAATGAGAAAGGGCATGCTCCGTTGGTTCAGGCAAGTAGAAACAAGAGTAGGTGAAAGGTTAACAAACCTGATTTTATTAAGAGGTGGTGCCATGCTGCATAGAAGGATGTAGTGTCATGCATGACACTACATCCTTCTCTGCAACGGAATTGGGCAGGCACGGCCGGGAAGGCACCTCTGGCTCGCTTGATACCGCCGTAAAGTGACAACCACGGTGTCGCGTTTCGTGCGGTTTGTGAGTAGCCTGTGGTCCATTGGGTAGGGATTCAAGATTGTTTCGGGAAGAAGATGGTCAAGATTCTTCGCAACCGGCGTGGCTGTATGAAGAGAACAATGAAAGTGGAGGAGGCAGGCTTGTAACGATCGTGATGTATGGCACTGCGTTCTCTCTGCCCACCCCATTGGGGAGCTTACGTAAATATGTGTTGTTGTTGTTTAAAAAATATTTTTGACTTTCTTTGTAATTATCTCTCTCCTCGAAAGATCACTGTCTAAAATATATTATTTGCTTTGTCATTTTCTTTAGTAGTTAATATAACTAATAATTGAAAAGGACAAAATTTGTCAGGAAAATATTGAAAATGGTATTATCATCACCATCGTTATCAGCCGGACGAGGTCCACTGCTGGACCTAGGCGTCCCCCATAGAGCGACATTGGTCACGGTCACGATATTATATTATTATATATCACCATTATTTCAAATTAAAAATGTAGACTTATTGTTGCATGGCAGATAGAAATCACATGCCACAGACCAATATATGGAGAAATTGTTTTATTTGATTCTCTACGGTACTTGTACTTAAACTGACTTTCATTTTAATGTAACACCGAACAACCAATTCCCACACCACGGACACCAGTCCCCCCACCTGCGCGGGAACCGAGGCGCTCCGAAGGGGAGCAGCGTCGGCGCGACGAGCCCAGAGTCCACGTTGACGATCTCAGGGAGTTAATCTGGGAGATCGTCAGGGAGGAGCTGAGGGTGGTTGTAAAAGACGAGCTGTCCAGGGTGCTCCGGGACCCGCGCATCTGGGCGCAAATTGCACACGCACGGAGCCAACCAACGGGGAGCCAGTGATGGATCATGACGAACTCAGGGTCGCTTACTGTAACCCCGGAGGTATAGGAGGCAAGAGCGACAGTCTTACATGTCATCCTGCTGGGCGGGACTTGGCTGAGGCCGACGCAGAGCCTTAGGCTACCGAACTACGTCGCGTATCGGAGGGACGAGGTGTCGCCGCGCAGGAGGCCGTACAGAGGTACGGCTGTGCTCATTCGGCGGGACGTCGTCCACGACGAACTGAGACAGGGCCCCTTCACCGACATGGGCTCGATTGGTATAGTCGTTCACATGGCGGGTCAGGAGCTCAGGATCTACGCGGCGTACAGACATCCCGGGAACTGCTTTGACCTAGGTGATGTCCACAACGTGCTGGGGAACGGCGGCAAGGTGTTGTTGGTCGGCGACTTGAACGCCAAGCATCCAGCTTGGGGATCGGCCGTCACAAACAACGCTGGTTTCAGGCTGCTGGAGGATTCGGAAGAGCGCGTATACACGGTGCAAGGACCACCGCGTCCTACACACGTGCCTACGGATCCCCTGCGCACTCCGGACATTCTGGACATCGCCCTACACCAGAACCTCAAGGCCACGATCAACATCGAGGTCTTGTACGACCTCGACACTCAACACCTACCCATCCTCGTTACACTTGATTCCGGAGCAATCCTTAGGGAAGGAGTGCGGACCAGAGAGAGGATCGACTGGGCCGTCTATCAGGATAGCCTAGCCGACTTCACCATCGCCGGGGAACTGTCTACTCCGGACGAGGTGGAGGCCGCCACTCGACGCTTCACGGAGAAAATTCGGGAGGCGCGGGCGGCGGCGACCACCGTTGCACCGGAGACAGCGCGCCGGCGGGGTGAGCTCCCCCCGAGCCTACTGGTGGACCTGCAGAGGAAACGATACTAACCTGCACGCCCTAAACAGACGTCTCACAAGGCCAGAGACCACCATCACTCCACTTCTAGACACCACAGGCGTGAAATACTTCGGAGCGCAGGCACGCGCCGAGGTGCTCGCATCAGATCTACACACGCAGTTTTCACCACACATAACGAGCAGGTGGATTGCCTTCGAGAGCTCCTTCAGAGCCGACTCCGCCACTCCGCGGGAAGGATTTCATTTCCCCCTCTGAGCTGCAGAAAGTCGCACTTCGCCTCTCGAGGCGCAAAGCCCCAGGCCCCGACGATATCCCTCCCACATCGCTGGTGATGATGCCTAGGCGAGCAGCCGTGGCTCTCACACAGATCGCAAATGGCATTCTCCGGACGGCCCACTTTCCGGAGACCTAGAACGAGGGGAGGGTCATCATTCTGCCGAAGTCGGGCAAGCCCCGAAGACTGCCTGGAAGCTATCGACCGATAACGCTGCTGTCCCACATCGCCAAGTTTTTCGAGAGGCTTCTGCTTCGGAGGCTGAAACTGTACATTCTCATAAGGGATGAACAGTTCGGCTTCCGGAGCGGCCTCTCGACCACGTTGCAACTGACGCGGGTGATCCGCCACTTTTCTGTAGACATGAACAAGGGGAGACACTCTGTCTTACAGTCTTTCTCGATATGGAGAAGGCCTTCGACAGGGTGTGGCACCCGGAACTTTTGTACAAGTTGGTGGAACCCGGCGTCCTGCTGACGCTCGGGAGACTAGTGGCGTCATTCTTTGAAGGTAGGACCTTCCGGGTAGCGGTGGAGCGGAGGCACTCCTTGGTGAAGGCCATACGTGCCGGAGTGCCACAGGGCAGCTGCCTATCCCCTTGCCAGTATGCAGCCAACACCAACGACATCCCCACACTCGATGATCCTTTGGGAGAGGGTGAGGCGGACGTCATGCTCGCGCTGTTCGCCGACGACAGCGCATACGTAACCTCGTCCCGAAAGCCGGTGCTCGCAACTGGGCGCATGCAGCGCATGCTGGACCGGTTGCCGGAGTGGCTCGACAGGTGGCGCATGTCCGTCAACGTGGATAGGACGACGGCGCTATATGTCAGCAAGAGGCGCTCCATGCCGGGGCGGTATAAAGTTCTGAGGCCAGGATGTGTCTTGGGAATCCCCAGTCGTATGTCTCGGATGCAGTATCGACCGAGCGGTCAACCAGGCGAGAACAGCCCGCGCTTTGCTGTGGCCGGTACTAGCGTCCGGACTTCCTACACGGACGAAGCTGGGGATTTACAAGATATATATCCGGTCACGCCTTACTTACGCCGCCCCCGCATGGTACGCGCCAACCTCCCAGGCCCAGCGGGAACGCCTGTAAGCCCAGCAAAATATATCCCTACGGGTCATCACGGTCCGCAATGACGTGATCGCGCGTGAATTGCGAATAGAGTCGCTGGATGATTTTGTGGTTCGATTGTCGAGCGCTATGTTCAATAGGACAGACAATGGACCGCATGCTCATCTACGCGACCTGGCCCCGCTGCACACGCGACCACCTGACGGGAGAGCGTATCCGCGTGAACTCCCTCCCCCCCCGTGATCCACCAAGCGGACTAGAGACTGCGTGTCCTGCGATCCGGACGAGGATCACACATGCGCATGCATAACATACCCAATCACTACTCAACACAATCACAATACACCAACACACAGGCCCTAAACAGGCTTACACTCCCTCTCTGAGCCCATAAGCCACGATGGCAAACCCGCAAATATTACGGCCCCGTTACCGAGGGGATAGTCGTCCCCTTGCGACCCTACCCGGGTTATGAGGTCTGCCTCGATGCCCGTAACCCTCACAGAATTCTGGGGAAATGACGAACAGTGACCGAACAACATATTTTTGAAATCTTATTTAACGAATCTTACTAATACATACATCCATTTTATGCAACCAATGTCAAAGACAAAAGATAAATTCTTGCTTAAGAAAATACATTCGTTTTCGTTGAACAAAATCTATATAAGCCAAAATACGATACTAGCTTAATTAAATTGCATGGCGTCTCCTAAAAACTTGTACTAATGGCCCTAAATGTCTTTAGATATGGAGTTTTAATTCAAATCTGCATTCCGACCGAGTATTCGGATCTACGTGGATTTCCACTGCACATTTAAACGCCACGGCCATTCGTCCTCCCTTGATAGTGATTTAACTAATGCTAATTCCTTAACCCTTTAGTCCCCTCTGATCCTCAAATTTAAGATCTACATTCTTGTTTTTCGTTAGCAAAATGTATTGCTGAGCGTTGAGACTGGACAGCCGGCAGAGGTTTATGTTTTTGAATATTGTTTTATTTCTTGATTTTTAATTATTGTTATCTTATATTATTATTAAATATAAAAATCACATGTACCCGTGTTTTTTTTTTCACGATGGGCAACCAAGTTTTTTTTATACTTAGGAACGAATCCACATTGCGTGTTATTCTGGTGCATAAGCAACAACATTGCCAAGTTTCATCAAAATCCTTTCAATAGCTTTGACTGTTATCCATACAAATGTACTCATTCATAAGATTAGTGAGACTATGTAGCATATGTTTTAAGTTTAGCAAAATTTTATGCGAACCGGTTAGCTACTGCAACTATATCGTATAGTATGTAATATCATGCAGAAAATATAGTGAATAAGTGTGTAGTGTAAATTGTGATAGTTAAGAGTTAGATATCCGATAACTACTTAACACCTTAACAGCAACTTGTGGATTCGTTCCTAAGTTTAAAAAAAAGGAACTATATTAAGTAATGATTTAATCTCAGAAGCCTGCTTTACTTGCGTATACCTGCTTAGTAAACTGCAATAATATCCGTTCAAGTAGTTTTAATGTAAACTCTTACCTTCATATTTTCTTTAACGATAGAGGTCAATCAACTGAGTTATATAGTTCACCGTCAAAGAGATATAAGTAAATATAGTCGTGCGCTCAAAGTAAGGTGTTCTAATTAAGCCTAAGACCTTGCGATAAATAAGTAGCTGGCCGGGGTACTAATTGCAAGTACACTTAATCCCGTAAAATACGAGTCCATAAGCTTCAATGTTATTATTTTTAACTCAAACAAATAAGCGGATCGCAAGATAGTAAACGTTGTTTTCTTCGCCCATTGTCTTGGTTTCGGTTGAAAGAGTCGGTCCCTCTTACCCTCTCTCTCGCAGATGGGAGAGATGCATCCCGAAATTGAAGTGTCTGACTTAGTTATTACTATCATTGCCAGAGGGACCGAGGGGTCCCTACTCCCCCGACTCTGATGTAGGGGCCAGCTGGTGCGTGGTATCTAAAATGGTCTCAGCGAAGACGTGAGCGTTTGGCTCATGAGGAGGATCAAGAACGGGATGGGAGCTTCCCCCCTTCACCTGACTCTTTGTGTATTGTACAATTTGTATGAAACACGACGATATAGCTGTCGTTAATTTCGGCGGTATCGTGAACGAACGAACATACGGTTTCGGTCGAGGTTCCGCAAAACGGGTTTAGGATTCGGCCATAAGCCTGCCGAAATTATGACCAAAACCTAAACTGTCTTCAGAATTTCCTGAGAGTGTGTTCTTACGAAGAATTCCATCCTAGCGACAAAGACTTTTTTTGTGTGTTATGAATTTTCACATTTAAAGCAATTGTATGAATGTGATATTAAATTTATTTTCAGATCGATAAAATTTGTCACGTAGCTCAAGACTAGACAGTAAAAATGAAATATCAACATAACATAAAATATTGTTATAGAAAACTTCAATCACGATAATTGTTATCTGTTATGATATCTAACCTTTTTTGGTAAATTTATTTTGCTAATAGTATAACCAAACAACATTAGTTAGGTACATGGTGTTTACTATTAAAGTTCTTTAGGTACTAATATTATAAATTCTCTTTCGAAGTTTATTTTAATACCTTCTTACCGCCAAGATATTCAAGTTCAGTTTAAATAATTACCTACCTAGGTACCTAATTGTTTATTTTAAGGTTGGGTACCCAAAAGGTAAAAAACGACTCCATATTACAAATAATCTGCTATCCGTTTGCCTGGCTGTATCTCTTGAACCATGATAGCTAGAGAGTTGAAATTTTCACTAGGTGATGTATTTTATCTTAATTTATTATCATAGATGAGGGGTTTTTATTAATATGCGAAAATGTTGAAGACTGCACATATATATGATCTAGAGATAAAAATAAAGAACAATAAAAACTATTGTGCTTTAGACCACACGTCTGAAGTAAAGCTTATTTAATTATACGAAACATTACTGGCTAGAGAGAAAGAATATGTGTGTCGCACGTATCTCTCTCCCTCCTGTCTAGACAGTGATATAGCTATATAAAATTAACTTCCTCTCTTTCCATGTTCTCTAACTTATATCTCTTTTCCCGTTCGCCCGAACATACTTTTCATGGCGCATTTACGAGCTTACTCTACTTTCATTGCGTTTACACTTCCCTCAAAATATTATTGTTGTCAGGAAGCTTCTGTTTCAGTTTCGGTTTCGATTTCGATCGATGGCGAAATTCCGTTTCAGTTTCGGTCATAAAACCACTGTCGGTCGGACACTAGTGTCGTGTGAGTGAGATGCAAGGCTGCAATACAGCATGGCACTACCTCTTACTGAAAACGTAAAATTATAAAGCGGCCGAGAGCGTTCCGTAGCAGCAGCCAAAAAGATTCATACCTCTACTACTTAATCGATTTTCTTTAAACCAATTTTTTTGAGGTCTTTATTAAATTCCATAATCCATTTTTTTACAAGTTTCCCCTCGGCTGCTGAAAAGTTATACAGGAGGTTACACATTCTTACTATTTTAGAAGCGAATATCTAACAAAATAGTAACATAATCCAGAAATTTTCTCAGACACTTACAAACCATTTGAAAAGTCCAAGAAGATCCATTGACACCCCTACGTCCACTTGTAGTTTTTTCATCTCTCAGTTACATATATGAAGTTCCACAGATTTTTTTTATTCATACTAAGTCGATCATCAGTATCAAATAAGTACATAACTTTGTAGTGATTGATAAAAAACATCTATACTCAACATACTTAGTGCTAATTGTTCGAAATTGGGAAGATATCTCCGAGTAAAACATCTGTGACATACAGATGGATAGACGGACGTTGTTCTTTTATTTGACTATGGAACCCTAAAATTAGGAATTTCGTTTTAACTTTTAATGTTAAAATTTTTTGAGTCTTATTTAAAGAAGGTACCTCTCTTTCCACTTTATAAACTGTAGGTGCGCGAGAATGATGAGGGAAAGTTTATGAACAAAGTACGTATAAAAATTTTGCAAAAAAATTGTTTATAATATAAATATTGTTAATTTTGAATTAAGTAGATGTTGTAACTTAAAATACTTTAAGATTTTATTTCAGGTTGTAAGTGATACTCAAATTAGTAATAAGTTAAAATGTTTACACATAATTAGTAAAATAACAATCTTTTGAGTAGAAATAATTCGTCCCTTTTAGAAGAATACAATTATTTGCCACAGTCATTTTGAGAACAACAAAAGTAGCTTAACAATATAAGCTTAGTAATATAATATTTGTGGACTTATCACACCATATTCGTCTTGTGGAAATAATTCAATAATATAACAACGAAATAATTCAACAAATTAATACATAAACCAGGAAAAATACAAACAGATATTGTCATGAGACTAAAGAGAATACAAACACTTGGATATATAAAAGGAAGTAGGCACGATGATACGTAACCGAAACCCGGTGTGCAGTTGTTGTGTGTGGCGAAAGGAGCACCGTTTCAACTCTTTCGTACTCAACGTTGTTACCTTCGCAAACGAGTTGGCGTCGTGAGCGGCGTACACAAGCAGCTCGCTAAATGAAGGAAAAAGTAGGTTCCGTTGAATCAGTCTTTTCAGTGGAAAACTTCACGTAATAAATTCTACGTCCAGAATTAACTTCGCTCAATTAAATACAATTCCTACTATATGATAATAGAGATAATGTGGGAAATATGGAAAGTTTAATATGTGTCTCGTACAAATGACTTCAGTTGTTGTGTCTGATGCGGTGGGAAATATCGTGTTTCGAAATGTTTAATAAGAACAAGGTTAAAAATATGTTTTTTGAGTATTTGATTGAAATGAACAAAACTAGAACCTCGTTTTTATTCTACTAAAAAGTAATAAGGATACAAAATAGGATCACAGATGCATTTCCTATAATAATAATAACAGTGACATCGGTATTCAGTAATCACTCATAACAATATAACCAGATTGTTCTTTTACCACTTTTTAATATCTAGTTACTATAAATTATATAAAACGGTTTATATCACCCACAAGTTAGAATTGTCTCAAGAATATTAAACTAATTAATAATTAATCTGTGAACTAAGCTCATATGAAATAAATACTTTTAGATGTTTAATGAATTAAAGAATAATACTTTACGAATCACAAAGATATGGACCGTTCATTTTCAATAAAAATCGTAACAAAATCAGAAAAGTTGAGATAAGCTGATATTTCGTTGGATTCGTGTTCGGATATATTTTTGACGATTCTAAATCTGAAAACATTTCTTACTTTTAGCGCACCTATTCATCTATCTAGAAAAGGAACCGAAAATTTGAACTTCAATTTTATCACGATTTTCGGCAAAACTGGGAAACAAGAAAAAAAGTGAAATCAAAAACATTCAGATAAACTTTAATATCTAAGTACCATCAATAACTTTTATCGAATATTTGTATCATAACATCTTATTCGTTAATACAAAACGAAGAAAATGAGAACAAACCAAAAAACTGAAATTCAATTTCTCTTGAATTATATTTAAGTTTTTAATTGTGTATTAAAATCTATACTACATTCAAGCGGCAAGTGGCAACTCCATTGCACTGTATCAAAGTTGGTGGTATAATGCATATATATCTAATTAATAAACGGTACTCGCAGCGTAGTAGGTAGTAGCTATAGCTACACGACCTGACCCGACAAACTCTTCAGGCCCCCTTGGGTCGGTTGGACAGCGCATAAATGCATTCCCCTCCTGCTAGAACCAATACAATATACACCGCTCGCTCGTACCGGTCGAGCGTTGAACCTTACATATAGTTACACAGCTATAAGACATATGACTGACAGAATGACAAACTCACACACCGCTTACGGAAACGAGCCCGGGTTCGAATCCGTAAGACGTGAGCTTAGATGAATGTAGAAATAAAATAACGCGATCTTAGAGAGCTCTAATAATAAAAACAAAATATGATCACGGCTTCTAGCCGATTTGAAGTGCAAATCGACCCCATCCGTCAGTGGGTGGGGGAGGAGGCTGGCCTCCTCTGACAAGCCAAACCGAAAGACGAGTTCAACTTTCCTTATACACGTCCCGTAAAATTAAACGGCATCGTGCGCGCGCCGTCCCACTAGCGTGGGGAGGGGGACCGTTTTCCCCTTTTCGGTCCCAAAAATAAATCACGATAGGGTAATGCCCACAAAAATTCCGGTTTGCTTCTTCCCATCTGAGGGAAAAGAGGGGGGGTCTGTCCCCCTTTCGTCTACCTAAAACCTGAAGACAAAAAAGTCTTCCGTAGACCCGACGAACTATAGGGGTGAGGGCAACAGCGCCGCCATCAGTAATAGGTCCCTTTGAAAAAAAAAAAGGTACTCGCAGCAGTGTGACATAGTGCTAGTGAAGTGGTGGGAACGAACGTTCACTCACTCCTTGGTAAACGCCATACTAGAGCGGGTGTGCGCAAGATTGTGTTTATTCTATTACAATACTCGTTATACTACAGGTGGGGTTGTCCTGAGGTTCTGGGCACAAGTCTAATGGAGGTAGAGTCAAACGATTAGGGTACAGAGAACCGTCGAGGTACCCTGATTGATGATTTGTAGTTCCGGGGTAACTCATCAAAAGCGGCACTGATGGCTCTCGCGTTGTTTTGTGAGTATTCGAAACTATAACGTGCCACGAGCCCTACACACATCACACAAGACTGGTGATGGCGCGAAGATGTATTACCCCGTTAAAAAAAAGTTGTTTTCATAAGAAACATAAGAAATTAAGTAAATTAACCACTTCTTCTATTTCCATTTCAAAGCAAGGTATGTGTATCCTAAATCTGTTTATTAAAATTACGTGTCCTGGTGCACTGACTGACTGATCAATCAACGCAAACACTGCTGGTCCAATCAAGCTAAAATTGAGAATACAGACAGATTTTGTAAAATACTCGTTAGATAATAAAGGGCAAAAAAAAAAAATACATGAAACGGGTGAAGCCGTAGGCAGTGCAGCTAGTCTGATAAAGTGGATTGGTGAATGTACAAATTATGTGCCATTTAATTTATTATAGAGGCAGATTAAGAATGAATGAACTTTCATTACATAAAAAATATATTGTTATGGAGTTATTTCTTGATGGAAATTCATGATATGAGTATCACTTGGTGAACATTGCTTACTTTTGATACCGTGGTCATTACGATCCCGAGTTGTTAAAAAGGAAATTAAAATAATTTAAAAAGAAATCTTTTCTAGTAGAGAGTTTACAAAAATATTTTTTATTCGTCAAGTGATAGAAAATATTACTTTGTTGCAGTAATATATGATAACAATGATACCCGTATATCAAAATATACGGTCCAAACAGTATAACTGGAACGTGTGAAATATTAAAAACGGTATTTGGATGAATTTATTTAAAACAAGTGTGTATAATATAAAACGGTAATGGAACGCTGTAAATCTTGTGGCGGACAGTACAACAGGGACGCATCCACTACAAAGCATTTTTTTCCATTCGACCCACTGGGAACACGAATTCCATTTTGTACATTCAATACAATATCGGCGGCTATACAGCATTTTTACTCCGTGGAATAAAATTTATCTTTGTTTTTATTAACAAATGGCAATTGAAAAGGAATTAAAGGTTTTCTAAAAGATCCATCATCATCAATGGCAACATCGACAAACGTAAAAATGTTACTGATATCTTCAGTTTAAGCGAATCTCGATAAAGCTACTTTTGATGTCATAAGTTTACGCGAATGTTACAATCGTAATAATATAGTCTCGGGTGGGCTGCCATTGTTGCTGTAAAACTTCCGTAAAATCGGTTTTATTGTAAAACTACATTTACTAATTTATCGTTCTTTTAGCTATTCAACAAACCGAAAATCTTTTTCTTTTTTTTATTATATAGAGGGGCAAACTAGCAATACGAGCCTTTTGACGATTACCGAAGCCATCTGAATTATTGCTACGCAGATGATTGTCCTCCCTTCCTTTCTCCGATGGAATCGACGAACCACACGAAATATTACAGCACATCTGTCTGTTACTATACGACGTTGTCTTCTGAGCGCGAGGTACTTCCATGATCGTGCCAGCCCAATTCCACTGCAATGGATCATGGCACTACCTCTTAGTGAAGTTCCAGAAGCTTTACAGAAACCGTGGTCACAGGCGGACTGTGATGTCACTCATGTCAGACGTAATCGTCTGGCTTGTTAAATTACTAAAAAATCTACGATTAAATCTGTAAATGTAGTTATATTTATATCTAAACGTAATTTTTTTATTCAGTCTACAAGCCTTCATAAAATTTCATGTTTTGTCTTTTTAGTATTAATAAAAGTCATTAAAATATTTTACCACGTTAAAAGTAATAGCTTTTAACGTCGACACGGTGAAAAAGTGAATAAATAGCATTCTTCCACAGGACATCGAATGAATTTTATCTTTGTTTATTTAACAAATAGCAATTAAATAGTAGGCATTAAAGTGTTTTTTTAAACGTCAACACTCGGAACAAAATTAAAACGTGAGTTTCCCTGATCGCTTTATTATTCAAACGTATTCAGACTTCCCACTGATGCCTACATTACAAAACGTTTCGCGTATTTTTACGTGATACTTTTAAGTGATATAGCTAAGATAATATAAATACGAAATTGTTATTATATGTTAATGAAACCAGTATTTGTCTTATGGGAACCGTTTCCTTTTTTCTTTCAGAAGTGTCACGTTCTATTTGTCTTAAAATAGGTTTAAAGGATATTTACGTAATATTTCTTAATAACTGTGTTTATAAATTAATAAGAAATGTTGTGTTTACTTGCTGCCACAACTGCAGTTTTGAGAGCATAAATGACAAATGCGCAGAGAGTACTTTGTGAGAGGGGATGTGGATGGTGAATGCCATTAATTTTTTATTTTAATTATGTTTCAAAACCGTGTAAGTGTAAATAAGTGATCTACATGAATTAGTTTGTAAAGTACCAGAATTTTCTAAAATTTATAATTCTTTGACGATATTTTTGCTACTGATAAAATCGTCGAGTCCACAGAGATCTTAAAATGTATCCTTAACTTAATTAATGGCGCCGAAGCTATTTAATGATGTGCCTGATTGTTTATGTAATAAACAAAATTAAATTCCATGTTTAAGGCGTAATCATATAAATGAATTTTATTTAGCTAATTATTTAGTACTATATTAATTTTTGTTGTTTATGATCAATAGTAATATTTAGCTCTATTTTTTATATTTGATAAGTAACACACTACAAATTTCTCAAATTTATCTAATGACTCTGTGCAGAAATTTACATTCCGTTTCTATAAAACATTACGATTATTAAAATTTCGTAATCATCAGAAGGTAAAAGACTGAATTAGGAAGAGTTTTCTACACGATCCCCTATTCTCATACAATGACTTGGCATAAATTCGTGTGATATAAGGTGACAATATTATATCTTTAACATATAAAAAAATAGAAGACTCAAAGAGCAAGTATACAAACGTATTTGTTACAATTCGTAATAAAAAATTAACATAATTCGCAAAAGGACAACCTCACAAGAATATACGGAGGATGAGAATTTTCATACTCACATTTACGCAATTTGTATACAGAATGTAAATTAGAAAGCGCCTTATTTTGGGCAATGGAGTCAGGTTATTTGGCTCAGTGTCACACTGTTACTTGACGAGTAAAAATATACTCAGAAGAATAAAGCTTCTCAGTTACATTCGTTACCTTTCAAATTGCGCCCGCAAAGTCAAATGTCGGTATAAATACATTTTATTAACGGTTTTTGTCTTCATATTGTACATGTGTTAGATATATATGTTTTTACTGTTTTATCTTAATCTCCATGGCTATTGAAGCTTTGTTATAATTGCAGTTAATATTTAAGAAAGTACTCACATTTATTAAAGCTTTTATTCAAAGAGAGCTTTTACGCTAGTGGTTAGTTGTGAGAGGTATCAATTCATGTTTGCTTAATTAATGGAATGGGTACTTCTTGCTTCAGATAGATATCATTGTACTTTTATAGTACAAGGGGTTGCCCCCTTGCAACAAGCAGTTGGAATCCTTCTCAGCGGAGCTGTCCCTTTGCGATGGTAAAGAGTTGGTTTAGTAAGAGGTAGTGCCATGCTGCTTAGGAGGAGCTAGTGCCATGCATAGTGCATGACACTACATCCCCCTATGCAACGCAATTGGGCCTGCATGACCGGGGAAGTATCTCTCGTTCACTTGATACCGTTGTTGGGTGACACTTACGATGTCGCGTTTCGTGCGGTTTGTGAATGTCCATGGAGTGGAGTTGACAAGGAGGGCAAAGTATCGGCATAATTATGCTGATGTTAATGGGCGTCGGTAGTCGTTGATAGGTTCCGAATGCTCGTTTGTGCTCCTGTTCTATAAAAATAAAAAAAAGTAAGTGCGAGGCTGGTCACGTCAAGACTGGTCGTGTCAGCCCGTTTCGGCTTGAATGTATCTTGGCACTACCTCTTTAATAATCATTTGTAATTATTATCATACTAAGTCTCTAAGAAAATCTTTATCGCTCGACTGACGTGCATAGCCTATTTAAGGGAAGACCAAGACAAGTAATTACCGGCCCCTCTCCATCCCGGACGGACAACTGATCGTTATCCCATCTGGTCAACGCCAATATAACAATACGTTTTCCCAAACATGTCCTGATGTCTTCACTCGAACCTAATAAACCCGTCGATTGGTATACAAAATAGGCATAATAATAGTAGTTAAATTACCTACTATAAACAGTCTCATAACCGATCTCATCTCTCCCATCTTCTGAGAGTGGGGGTTTCCCTTTCGACCCCGAACCTAGTTTTGTCACCCGACGAGCATTAATAGCCGTACAATGAAGCTGTATATGGCTTCTCTTCCCTTACACAAGTTATGTTCCGTTCCGGGGAAAAAACAAAGGAACCTATTCAATACCCACTGTTCACTATTTATCACCATTACTTTTATCTATTTATATAAATTTGTGAAATGATAAAAATCTTATTCTGAAGTAAGCTTTCCTTTTAAAAGTAAGTCAAAATTTATGTGGACAAAGTTATTCGTGACCGCTTGTGGGTGATAGATTTTCATTACATCATTTTAAAACATCTTCTTAATAATTCAACGAAGAACTCGCGAAACTTTTAGTCTACTTTTTTCCCGACTCTACGTTAAACTTTTAGACCAACCTTAGACTAATGATTTGATTTTTAAAAAGCGTTTTCTTTCACCACAGAATAAGCAACGGAAACTTGTCAAACAACACAGCCCACACGAAACGCGAAATAGTAGTTGTGTTCTAGGTATTGTTCGAGAAAATAGGTATCTAATTTTCCTCACATTTCCGATATTAATAACTAATTGACGATTTTTCCTCCCCTCGTGCAATTTGGCTGGGGTCGATTTCACTCGATTGGGAGCATTGTGCGAAATCGCTTCCAATTGTGAGTACTATTGCCACTTAGTGATAAATAAGTAAAACATATTATAACATAAATTATAAACTCGGTCTCAATGAAGTACCTTGTTTTGAATGAACGAATGAAACATTCGTTATTGTGAACTTTATAAACTTATAAGTAAACAATACACCAAAGAATAATTACAAAGGAAATGCACACAAAGGCAATTTTTTGTTATCTTTCCAAAATCAGCCAAAAAGGGTGTCAAAATTCATGTGTTCCCTTAGTGTGCGTATTATTAAACTTTTTTTATCACAAATATGTGTGCAAAGTGTTTGCATAATATCGAAAATTACATTGACTTCGGTCAACTTTGAAGAAAAACAGGAGAGCCATTTCTTAAATTGGCACAATATCGAACCAAACTATTCCCGTCGAATTTGTATAGTATCTCAACTCAAGTTACTCAGGTATTCCATTGCAATGTTTATTCCTTATAGATTACACAGAAATTTAATTACCAGCTTGATATATAATAATAAGGTTACAAGCGTCGGCTTGATCCGGATGGAAACGGATATACGTGTTAATCTCAATGTGTCGTAAACACGTGACATTATTATTTTTCTGATATCGGATCGGCTGATTAATAATGTATTTCATCCTCGCTATTTCAGCAGTATTACATCTTAATCATATTTATAGTTGTGAGTTGTTTCAATCTTAACACGAGTGTTTTCTATCGCATAATATTCTGCATTTGTTACAATTTTAGGGTCCCGTAACTCAAAAGAGTAAACTAAAAGATCGTTTCTGTTGGCCTAGAATGCTCAATTCTAGGAAGAGGTAGTGCCACGCATAAGAGGAGGTAGTGCCATGAATAATGCTTGACACTACATCCTCCTATGCAACGGAACTGGCCGGGCACTACTGGGGAGGTACCTATCGCACATTTGATTCCGCCGTGAAATGACATCTACGGTGTCGCGTTTCATTCGGTTTGTGAGTAGACGGTGGTCCGGATTGGGGAGGGGGGAGAAAGGAGGGCAACGCATCGGTATATTGTATAATAATTATGTGGATGTTCATGGACGTCGATAGTTGTAAAAAGGCTCTGATTGCACGTGTGAATATTCTATAAAAACACTCTTACAAAGTTATTCTTGGTCACACTTGGTAAAATGCTACAATAGCTCCACCACTTAACGTAAAATAGTGATAGCATGGCGATCTAGTATTCTGTGTCTAAAGGTAAATAGACTGATAAATCAATAATCATACTTTCTTGTAATAACTCAAAGACAATATTATATGAAAAATTTAATTCGTCATCATCATTATCAGCTGGATAACGTTCACTGCTGGATATAGGCCACAGAGCGCCATAGGCCGCGGTCACTTAATTAAGTCGTCAGTCCAGTCATTCCGGGCCATCCCACACTCCTTCTTCGGTTGCGGAAATTTTTAATTCAATTAGATGCATTTAAATTCATCTAATTAGGTTAAAAATCATATTGGGTCATTTAATTACACTAAAAATCAACGGAGAAATTCATTCAGGGACCTTAAAATATATTCTGTATATATGTTAATGTATTATATGATTTATTTAAAAATAACTTTTATTGAGGAAACTTAAAAGTGAAAGAGCAACATTTCTCTACTATCGCGAAACTTACAAAGTTTATTAACGCTGGCGCAACTTGTTTCCTATCTCCCGTCGTAGAATCTGTCTACCATAAAAGCGTCGTGGACTTTCCAACACCGACTGAATTTGAAAGTTATCGCCTCCTGGTCTATAATTTTGTGCAATCTATGTAGTTAAAATAAATTCTCTATTGCGGATATGTATGCCAACTGAAAATATACAATTTATAGCTTCGATTTTAACGATCTACGACGCGTTGATGAAAAATATTTCATTCGTTGAATTCAATTTCATATTTTTTCGGCAAATAGATGCGGAACATAAACAATCGAGATTCTGAGCTAAAAATGAATTATTTAATTGGAAATATCCAATGCGTGTAATAGCGCATACTATAAATGAAAATTTTACTGTTGTATAGTCGATGTCAAATCTACTACTGGGATGGCAGTTTTTTATTTTAAATTGTAGCTCTCTTTATTTCCTCTCTTTTTTGGTAGCAATTGTAACTTTTTTGTCGCTGTGAAAATGCGCAAAGTCTAACTGGGGCTGCATGAGCCTGGGGAGCGCGTAAGTCTAGACACAACTGCTAACTTTAGCTGACTTATTTCATTGTTTCGGATCTACTAACGGCAAGACACCCCGAGACAAAGCTGGTCCCCGGATAAGTTCCGGTCTTCATATTGCTCTGGCACTTAAAGTGACCTCGTCGACGTGGGCGATTCCTGAACCGCCAGCTACACATCAACTTTCACACATACAAACAACATACACACAATTTTGAAGCTTTACTATTCCAAAATCAAATTAAGAATTTCCATCTCACATTTTAGCTTAGCAGGTAGAAGTACAATAGGTAGCACATAGAGAGCCGAAATGTATCACCGAAGTGTCTCCAAAATGCACTCTAAAACTGACACCAAATATAACCTTAGGTGTGTCCTGAAAAAATGTTTTACAGGAATGTAAACATTTATTTTGTATATAACATACAACTTCAATTATGTAATAGCGTACAAAAAAAAATGTTATCTCACATCCAAGGTATTTTAATGAGTATAATATTCAAGAAATTGCCGCTATAAACAATGATTTAAAATTAGTGTTATATTGTCCTATTCATAGTGTAAAGTTGATAAAAAAAAGAAAGTCCTGCAGTTATAATTTAGGATCAAATGGTAATTTATCGCTGCGGTACGAACTCGGCCACCTCTCTTTTTTTTCTAGTGCCTGTAGTGTATTAAAGCGTATTTATTGGCAAAATATTTCGTGTGTATTATTTTTTTTTTTGGGGAAATGCTGGCTATAAGCCTGACACGTGGATTTTTATAGTATAGGGGGACAAACGAGAAATCGGAGCCTTTCAATGACTTACGACGCCCATGAACATCAGCACAATTATGCCGATGCGTTGCCCTCCTTTTCAAGTCCCCCCCAATGGGCCCCCGGTTGCGTAGCCGGTGGCCCATTTGTGAGTACGAACCGCAGGAAACGCAACACCATAGGTGTCACTTTACGGCAGTATGAATTGAGCGAAAGATACCTCCCCAGTCATACCGGTCCAATTCCGTTGCTTAGGAGGATATAGTGTCTCGCATCATGCATGGCACTACCTCCTCCTGTGGGGCATGACACTACCTCTTATTCAAATATAATTTGGTTTAGTGAGAGTGACATTCATTTAGTCTCAGAGTAGGTAAGTACTAGTGAGTTGACAGTAACTCATATTGTAGGCGTAGCAACATACTCCTACAACACTAAGACCTACATCATTATACTAACATGAATTATCATAGTTAATGAGATATAATATCATACAACAAGGCCAAAACTTAACCTGTTATATACTTATATGTGTTGATGCGTTACGCCAGGATGACATGTGGGGGGCTGTGAGACCATCCTAAGAGATGGACTCTAGGTGAGGAGTATTGCGTGTATGATGGCAAGCTGTATCACGTCTCTGAGGTACACACCCAAGGTGTCCCCAGCCCAGTACGGTCCCGAGGGCCATCCCTCGGGACCGTACTGGATATTGTATGTATCTAACATAGGCGTCAGCTGTCATCCTCACCATTGTTCAAGCTTTGTCGTGGCGGTGGGGCTTAATAGTAGCCTGGGGTGTACCCAGGCGACGCCAATTGAACCGAGGGGGATCTTTGCACCCCTCTTATAAGAAGATCTGTCCCAAAGTCAGTGGGGTTGTCCTGTAGTGCTATGCAACCCCATCTGTCGAGGTGGAGTTGTTCCCTTAGAGGACTGACTAGCCGTCGAGGTGCCCTGCTGATCGTTGTTCCGGGGCACCTCACCAAGGGCGGCACTGATGGCACTCGCGATGGTTTTTGTGGGTATTTGGCACTATCATGTGCCGCGAGTCCCACACACCATTGGACCCCACCCAGGGTCGGTGAAGGCGCGTAAATACGTTTCCCCGTATCAATAAAAGAAAAAAGGCGTCAGCTGTCATAGCTGTCATCACAATACAGACTATGTAAATGTCTTGACATGTATGATTCACAACGAAGTCCAATAAAAGTTAATAAAGGGGATTTTCGCAGACCGGCAGTACCCCCGCCACGTCGATTAAAAAAGTTGCAAACAATTTTACATGTAGAGATAACATAAATGCAGAAAAACATTGCTTCACAATACTTTCATAACTATAAAATCTCCTTATCAATGAACGTGTTGATACTTAAGTTTCGACCACTTTTTAAACATGGCTGATCTGTTTTAATTTCTTCAGCGACTATTTATTTACGAACGGATTAATAAGACCTGTAAGAAAAGCTGAGAGAAAGAAATGCATTTAGGGAAAGAAAATATTATATGCTAGCTTAGTAAATTAATTCTTTACCAACAACAACAAGTAAAACGTGACAAAGCATTAAATTTATGCAACCCATGTGAATTCTCTAATGTCTTCGTAATTTTAAATCATGTCTATCTCATCAGACTATTTAACTAAGATAGATAGATAGATATACCTGTCTACGATTTCGAGAGTCATGCCATCGACGTAAACTGGCCTCGGGAGAACGAGTTCATTGGGCATGACTTCTGCCCTGTCAGAGTTAATCCTAAGCCTGATACATCGGGGAGTTACTTAATATTTATTATAAGTGGAAGAAATCGAACAATTAGAATTAATGAATTTTTATTTTAAAATGGATCCCAATGGTAACAACTTTTTAAAATAACATACAATGTCAACGTCTAATTATATACAATGTATCGTAGACGTACTTATATATTATATTGATGACGTGCATCAATATAATATATAAGTACGTATACTTCCAGACTTAATATTATAAGGAGGCGCGGCTTTTTTTGTTTGCGCCAAAAATGCTCCTAGTGGATCGATTTTAACCATTTCTTCACTAACAGAAAGATTTCTTATCCAAATATGTTATTGCCTATATAACTTACGTAGGCTAAATTACATTTATTAGTAATAAAATGTTATGCACACAGCTCACGTGAACGAACCCACATGGGTACAGTATTAAATACTGCGTTAATTTATAAATATTGGAAAAAAGACTTTGTTTTCATTAGACTGACAGGTAATTAATTAAAATATTTATGGCTTTTTAACCGAATATACTGAGGTTTCGCTGTATGTAATTAATTTTGTTATTTTTTGATTTCTTTTAATAAAAGTAGGCGTTTAATTTGTGGGAGAATGGTATTACGTACAAAAAGAGACGCAATAGTACTTTTTTGTGTTTATGTGAGACTGGTCGTACTAATATCAGCCCACTCTGTTGGCACGAGTCTCACCACAGACAAAACCGCCGTACAAGAAGAGTAACGGCCGTTTTCTATAATGTAACTGGGATTTAGAAATATGTCAAAATCCTATCTCCAGTAAGCAAATGTCCCGGACACATACTCGTATACAGATAACGGCCGTCAGGCACAAGGTAATTCTTGCTATCGTTGATCACGCCACCACCACTATGATGGATTTTTGTTCCATTACTTTTTGAATTTAAACCGCCGTTTGTAAATATAGCTCTTATGATATATGCAAGCATAATTAATGCGGTAATAAGTGTCAAATCTCGTTAGGGACAAACAGCCTAAAGCTATTGAGTACAATTTAATTCTAAAAAGGTTTACAAGCGAGAAAGGTTTGAAAAGGTACTGGTAGACTTTGTTGAAGGTTCATTGGTTATGTTAATAATATTCGAATAATTTATAATTACAATTACATTTAAAAGTAATTAAAATAAGATTTTAGAATATTTTATACATGATATTCTTTCCTACTATCTTTTGAATTTAAAATATTCCACGGCCGGATAAATAGCTAAAAAGCTCCGTGATCACCCGTCGCGATTGTTGAAATATCCTAAATCTCTTTGCAACAGGAAATTTTGGTGGCTAGCCACTTTGAATAATCATAATAATAATAATAATGTCTGTGATCTTATCACACCACGTTAGCCTAGCCCTCTGCTCAGTACCGTAAGGACTTGTGTTACAAGTACTTGACAACGGAAATACATTTAATATTTTTTTATAAATTTAAGAAATTTTATATATTTAAGATTTTTATTATAGTAATACATATATATGAAAAACCATGACCTAGCGGCATTCGAACCCGTGACTTCTGGCGTAACACGCGGTCTTACCCGCCACGTTACCAACTGAGGTCGTCTATCTAATATGAACGGGTCAAGCGGGGTGCTCTTTCTTAACATTGAACGCATGGCCCTCGATAGCGCCACGCATCCCATTTATCCCTCCCACATGATGTAAATATAAACATCTATCCAATATTACTGTTGGAAGATGAAGGTACTGGTTAAAGCCAAGGCTGACATAAGAAGATTGGATTGATCGACTATCCGAAGGTGGGGTCAAGAGTCGTCTCACAACCGGCGTATTTATATGTAGAGACTTACGAACGTGGAAGGGGCAAGTAATTTACATACCTGCTTTGCCTCCTCATATGACGCCACGACGCTTACGTGATAAACGATGCTCCGTTTGCTACGCCTATCACATAAGGGAACAGAAATGAAGATGTGTTATTTTTTAGTTTACTCTATTAGAGAGTACACATAAACTTTCACATTTCCCTTATTTTGATACCGTCGCCTGATTAATATTTTCCGTAAATCCAAATGTCTATATCAGCTGCATATCAGATCTGTTTTGGCACCGTGCGTTAAATATGTCCTAATATTCAGAACATGCAGATGCAGTACATACGCTACTACTGTTCTTATGTTACGCCACAACTGTTAAAGCAATAGGGCCCCATACTTTATACATTATATGCCTAGAGGACAAACAAAACACAAATATTAGTGACATTATTTAACAATTATATAATGTTTTTTTCTTAACTGTATAAAATTTTATTTAATTAATAAGTAATCTGTATAAAATTATTCCAATGAAATCGGTTCTGAAACCAAACACTAGACTACAGATTTTTTTTTGGGAATAAAGTATGTTTTATTATTCCAGTTTGCAATCTCCATTGTTGAAAGAATAACAAATATACATACAAACCTTCACACTTATAATTTTACTAGGATTCAGTGAGTGGTGAAATCTGATCGGCGTAGGTATTACAGACAGATTCGTCGCTCTACTATTAGAAACTCGCTTTAAATATCCTAATTAAACTCATCGTGTTTTAACTTGAGGGTTGAAGTTTTATATAAAATATTTTCAGAATTTTCTAGTTGTATTTTAAAATTATTCCAATGAGAAAAAACGTTGTCTGTCTGCTATGTCGTCAATTTATGTGCAGTTTATGAGTTTCTGATGACTCATTAGAGGGCCTTCCTCAAGGCCACACATCTGCACAACAATTATGGGGATCTCTTTGGGTGTCAATGGTCGTTTGCCCTCATACGCTATTTAACACTGCCGTAAAGGGATCATTCTAATTTATTGGCAACATATTCAGATAAACGGCGTAAATAAAACTACTGATTGGCCACGAAAATATAATAACAGCTGAATAAAGTTGAATACATAAATAACGGAACGCTTATATTATTATACTATGCATTGAATGTGTTTAATGCGAGCGGTTCGCCGCAATATTTGTATAGCACGTTCATGTTGCTGCTAAAGATTGACGTCACTGCTTTGTAGGTGAAAAATGGACCTTGCGTTTATAGTACAGATTAGTAAATATTAACTACGTAAATAGCAGGTCGAATCCCGCTTGGGTCATGAATATTATATTTGTATTGAATATATTTCTATGATCTTTAATTTATAAAAATGTTAAATGTGTTTTCGTTGTCTACAAAATACCTGTAAGAGAAGTCCTTACGGTCAAGTACCATTGGAATAGGCCAGTTTGGTGTGACAGATCATATATCTTATTATTATCAATTGACTTCGTATAATGCCGGAATATCTAATTATTCTTATCATACCTATCATAAATCACGCTAATGCTCTTCTTGTTCAAATTTGTATTTAATTGAATCACTATTCATTATATTTTAAATCGGTTTTCATAAAAGATTGATTCAACCCGCGAGTTATAAAATATATATGATCAATACAATTACATGAAATAGTAACCGTCGAGCGTAGCAGAAGCGTAACGCTTAACTATTTATACGTGCTTCTTGCTTACATTTCACTTCAGACACATGTTCGTTCGAGTAAACGCCAGTGACGCACAAACACACACAATTTTTGTCATTGAGTAATGTACCGTTAACGTACCCAAGTACCCGTATATATGGACTTTGCGGTATGTAAAATGTCAAGAGGATATTATATCATCAGAAGAATGGAGAGAAGGCTGGTAAGTAAGATTCGTGTTATATGGGCACTCGGTTTTCGCGGTTCGTTCTCTTGCTCTTTATTCACTATTCTTATAAGTGGATACAGAGAGCAGCCCCCTAGGTTCAATTGGTTTCGTCCGAAGTATCTGATTTCATCCCGGGCTACTGGGCCCCACCGCCACGGCAAGGCTTGAACCATGGTGGGTCGGTTCGCTCGGCCCACCTCATTAGGGAAGTGGCGTGAAGATGTGTTGTTATTAAGAGACAATGTATATCCTAGAAACTGTCACGTTATAAAAAATTTCACTCACGAGTATAATGATGATCACGTGACGAACAAAGTATCAATATAAAGAATGTCCTCCATAGAAACATTCTTTGATTTAATTCAAATATATTGATGATTTGTATCCAATTTCTCGTTTGCCTACTAAAACACTTCACATGTATACACCACAACGACCACCCATACATTATACCTAAACGGATTTAAACACAAACTCGTGTAAATAAAACACTATTCGATAGAGGAAAAGTGTCAAATAACCTACAACTTATCGAAAGCATATTTTAGGAACGTGTAGATGATGTATTTTACCCCTTCCTACGCATTGTCCTGGGCAATTCTCTGTAGATCCTCATACTCCAACAAATAGTGTAGAGTTTTGTTGTGTCGGCGTTAAAACTTATACGCGTATATACACAATCTTCTCTAAAGTATTTTCTAAATCATATTGTCATAAACACGCGGCGACGAAGATATTATTTGATATATAACTTTATCCTTAACATACAAGTGATATATACGTTCCTTCGACAACTTTATTTGTTCTGTATACTCTACACAAAATGCCTTGGGAGCCTTTGTTGAATAACTAGCTGCAATCCGCTGACTCACTCATGTAAATATATCACAAGCTTATGGGACAAGTCAAATGGTAAGTGATCTATAGCCTTGCCAAATTTCAAATAATTCGTTCAGTAGATTCTATGTGAAAGCACAACAAACACACTTTTGCTGGTAGGATTAAGTAATAGCTATTCTCAATGTTACGCCGGTTAAAAAGTGATAAGATAGAAGGAATGCTAATAATTTTTTCTCTCTGTTCCATGATATCTTGAAGCACATACAGTTTCGCACAAGAAGATTTTTTGCAAATTGTTTACTGTCAATCTTCCACCTATTACTGATACGCTCCGACCACATCAATCTTTTGCTAATAATGTGTGTTTATTTCTACCACTTATCACGTCAATAATAAAAGGAAACATTTGCGATAAAACCACATTTAATGGGGTGATTCAGTATTGGTTTTAAAAGACAGCCGAATAACAAAAACAATTATATAAAAAAAACAAAAGTATTCAGTATCAATTCATTTTGTCTCCACGAACACTGTAATTTATTGGCACCGATACGGTCGATGTTTGAGAGGCCGCATAATAAGTTAAATTTTCAGCCGGGATTAAGCGATACCGCATTTAACATTATCTTAAACGGACTTAAAACTATAGATGTTTTATCACTTAAAAGTATTCATAATCATCAACATTAATTTGTCCGCTTTTTGTATATAGGCAGTCTTTTTTCGGACCTGAACTTATGTTGTGGACGCGAAGAGAAGCCAAGTAAAGCTTCATCTTTATCTCGTCGGGCAAGCTTTGGGGTCAAAATCCATCCCCCCTCCCCTATCTCCCGCTGATGGGAGAGATGCATCTCTGCTTTATACTGTATACGGGACTTAATCGCGTACCTTTTTATCGAAGTATTTGCCTCAACCTTCGACGTTTTGGCCGTAATGCAGATTTGCATCCCAATATGAGAGTGTTTGTAATAGCTAATTTAACAATTATTTTCATGACCTGAGGGACCGAGAGGCAGCTCGCGCGCGGTAGACTACAGACTAATCAAATTGCATAGCAGGCCAAGGCCAGAAATCACGGACCAAATTATACACTAAAATCTTCTTCGGGTATCGCGGGATATTCAAAATACATTCGGCAGATTTTGTGAAAATTTATTACATACTGACATATTGCTTCTAGGGACTTTGTTTTATGTAATGGATATATTATAAGTAATTCTATTTAGAATGGAGATTATAATCACTAATAGCTAGTTAGTCGGCTGCGAGTACCAGGCGTTCAGCTGTCTTAATGTTTATTGGAAGGAATCGACGTATAGGAGTGGACTTCTAAATATGGTTTATGACGATAATCATAAAGATAATAACACGTAGTGTTAACCGGTGCTACCCGGTGGACTGACGAATTTATTACGGTCGCGTGGAGCCATTCTGTTGGGAAGGCTTATGTGCAGCAGTTTACGTAGTCCGGATGATGGTAATATTATAATGATGATGTTGCTGAATATAGACATTGACTCAGTTTCCCTTTTAAGTACAACCTTAAAGCCTTTATTGTTGCAAAATCATCTCTCGAGAGTTAACATTAAGTAGCATTTAACAAACTCTGCTAAAAATCTAAGTCTTTCATTGCAACGGTTCTGGCACAAACATGGCGGCATTTTTTTATTAATTTAGATTGGAAAATCGCTTCGTTAAATCTTCGTTCAGAATTTTCAGGTACACTCTGGTAAATTATTTACAAGTGAACAGTCCATGTACCTTTTACTGCAGTGCTCAAGACGTTCCGATAAGTGCTCGGACAATCTTTTAATTTAGTTAATTGCTAGTCACTGTGAAGTGGTTCAAGATGTTCTCGAAAGATCACGAATGTCTTTATCCAATTTATTTAACGATGGAGGCGCTCTCATTAGAGATCGTAGTGGACGACCTCCGGGCATCCCGGCCGTTAGTTATCTGCATCTTCTTACTTAGTGTTAAACTCTTTAAGTGCCTCTCAGAAATCTAGTCGGATCGATAAGTATTACACTATTTTATTATGTAATGGAGCTTTTAGTAGTACTCCGTAATTCTTTTTGCTCGTTTATATACTTTGTGTTTAACATTTCGTTATATAACTACATCGTTCAGTGCCTTATAGTCTAGTGGTAAGCATGTTCAGCCTCAGACATAATATCCCGGGTTCGAGTCCTGGGTCGAAACAAACAAAAAATTGTTGTTAGGATCTTTCAATTTCTAATAGCAGTCCGCAGTTTGGAAGTAGACGATGTTACACCCCTGTGGCTCAGAGAGCAAGTTGAGCTTTAGTTCCTGCGCCGAATTTCTCACCGGTCGTCTCAAATTTCCTGACGGACTAGGAGAATGAAGGAATGAAGAACTTGTGCCTGCGCAAACACTTGTGTGCTATAACGTGTCCCGTGCAGATGGCTCTTCTCAATAGACGTGGAGACTGTAGCCGAAATTCGAATAGGACGACACCATTATTATTATTTAACTATTAGCGATCCGCCCTGGCTTCGCCCGTAAATTACACGGACCAAATTATACACTTACAGCTTTCCTCGGGAATCGCTTTATTGAAGGGTGAGAAACCCATTAGAGTCCGTTCAGTGGACTTTGAAATATCCGATGAAATACAGTCATACAGCGTCTGGGGACTTTTTTTATATAAAATAATATGCCATGAAATAAAATATGTTTATTTGTGATATGTAAATGTCTCTTATAGTAACATAAAGCAGAAAGTTCTCCTCTTTATAAACAGTATTTGAAGTAATTCTAAAGGATAACAACACTTGTGTCTCGTGTTACTGGAAAATTGGAGAAAAGTTGTAGCAAATGCGATTTTGGTAAAAATACCACAGTTTTACCCGACTACGTAGAGGTAGAGTAATGTTCTTCGAGTGTGCGTATGTGTGTAGGCGTATATAACATACATTCTATGTACATAAATGTGTATGTTGCCTCCTATAGCCTTTTTCGGCTTGAAGACTTTTCACGTGTCAGGTGTCGCTGGATTCCAACTGATGACGCAAAAGTGACATTGACCGTCAAAATTTTGCAAACAAAA
>JAFELO010000077.1:75211-117949 GCA_017140195.1 Eumaeus atala
TATGTAACGAAGTCCCCAAACTTTATATACAGTAGTATAGAGAAGATAGATAGACTGATAATAATTAATCATTCCTTATATAAAAATGAAGTAAAATTTAAAAAAGAACAAAATAGTTTTCTTGATACATTTTTACCAAATATATATTTTAATTCCGATTTTAGAACATACCTACAGATACATTAAAAATAACAAATTACGCTGGAGGTGTAACTTCACAGTGTATTTTTAAAGTAATTCCAAAGTCCCCCTTTTAACACTCCAAATTGAAATCCTTTTTCACCGTCTACGTGTAAAGGTTTACTTAACAGCTTGGATTACTGAAAAAAGAGCGCACTCACCTAACGTGGTCCTGACTAACGATGTATAAAATTTCCATTGTCATCAATCTCTGACACCACGCCGAGGATTCGCAAACTCCTCACTAATTGCAATTTGAACAAAAAACTAAAAAGGAAAGTCATCGTGCGATGCAATTTTTACAGTCCGCTTTATAAAAAAGTAGCTGTTGTTAGTCTTAATAGGCGGAGTCAGCAAGTAAAGAAACGCCAGGCGATATGCAAATTGTATTTCATAAAAGTTAAAACGAATGTAGTTATAAAAATATTGTAGCGAAAACATGATGATGGTGTTTGTCCGATATGTAGAGCGTGATACACGCCTGCAACTTCCTTAGCGGAATGACGTTGGTACGAAAAACTCCCAAGTGTGAGTCGGATAAAAGGAAATAAGCCCTTGCTACAATGTTAATTAGCAAAATTTAATAACAGCAAAGAGATAGTAAAGAATTTTGATAGGTAGCGTCATGTGCTACTAGGAAAATATCGCGTCAGTTCGTCCGACGCGGCATAGACATGTTTTGTTTCATGGCAATTTTTGATGTTTTTTTCCCATTTTCACCAACGTATTTTTTGAATAAAATAATTAATGTATAACATTACAAAGATCTAAAATTATACTTTAGTGGAGTATTGAAAATATTATACTTTTTTTGCATTCCATAGGCGGAGTGATTTTTTTATAGAATAGAGGAGCAAAAGAACAATGAGAGCCTTTTACGACTACAGACGCCCAAGAATATCCACATAATTGCTATGCCAATGCGTTACTCTTCTTCCGCCCCCCATGACCACCGGCTGCTCACAAACCGCATGAAACGCGATACTTAAGATGTCAATTGACGTCAGTATTATGTGAGCGAGAGGTACTTCCCCGGTCGTGGCGGCCCAATTCCGTTGCACAGGAGGATGTAGTGTCATGCACTATGCATGGCACTACCTCCTCCTGTGCAGTATTGCGCTACCTCTTCCTTTAATTTAAACGGAGAGAACGTGTAAAAAGAACATAATAAATAATAAAATAAAAATTCCATAGGAGGCATAAAATTTGGATGATAGATGAAATCAAATACGAAACAGGAAATAAGAATAGAATAAGGCTTATTATACCTTGCAGCTCAAACATCGATCTAATTGGTCGGGTGCTGTCCGAAGGTGTGTTCGAAGTCTTCGCAACCGACATGTTTGTATGAAGAGAGTTATGAAAGTGGAGGATGCAAGGCAGCTATGTAAGAATCGTGACATGTGGCGCTTCGTTCCCTCTGCCTACCCCGGTAGGGAACTGGCGCGATGATGTGCTGTGTTGACTAAATGAACATACGGCACAGACATTTACATACTCTATCATCGTCTTACGAGAATTTTAAATATAAGGGAGCTGTAGTTTCGTTCGGATTAGGAGAAACATTATTAAATTGATAAACTTAAATAATTTTAACGACCGGATGGTGGCTTTGTTGGTAACTTGGCGGTCAGTCCGTGTGTTACGTCAGAGTTCGCGAGTTCGAATCACGCCTTGGTCGTCTAGTGGTAAGCATGTTCGGCCACAGATGTGAGAGCCCGTGTTCGAATCTCGTTTCGGACCGCAAAAAAGTGCTGTAACGATTTTGAAATTCTAATAACTGTCCGGAGTTAGGAAGTTGGTGTAATTATATACTTCTGTTGACAAGTTCCTGTAATACAAGTCCCTATGATACTTAGCACAGGAATGGGCTAACGTGGGGTGGTAAGTCCACAACATCATCATCATTATCAGCCCTTATGGGTCCACTTGCTGGACCAAGAGGCCTTCTTTCAAAGAACGCTAGAACGACCGATCTTCTGCTACTCTCATCCATCCCGGACCATGCTGCATTGACATCGTCTTCACAACTGGTGAACGGTCGACCATTACTTCGTTTTCCTATATGCGGTCTCTACTCCAGAACCTTAGTGATCCACCTACCATCGGATCTTCTGACTGTGTGACCAGGCCATTGCCACTTCAGCGAAGTGGCAAGGGGTCAAAGTCATCAAGTCTTCTACAAAGTCATCATGTCTATAAGTCCAGAGATAATATTATTTAAATTTATAAATAATCGTCAGCGGCACTTTAGCTGAATTGAGTATGTATGACTAAGAGGTACAATATGTCGCTATATATCTGACTAGCAGCTTCCCGTGGTGTCACCGGCGAAAAATAAATTCGACGGCGTAGAATTTTACTTGTGTGAAGAATCATCCCTTTCAACCCTATGATTAACGAGGGTGGGAACCTCACACCATTGCACTGTCCAAAATTGGTGGGGTTGTCCTGTGTTACGGGCCAACCCTTCAGGCGGCTCCGATGGCACTTGCAGTGGAACTTGTGGGTATTTGGTACTATAATGTGTCGCGAGCCTCGCATGCCGCTGGACCCCACACATGGCAACTGAAGGCGCGTAACTGAGTTTCTCCGCGTTACTAAGAAAGGAGAGCTGAAGGCCAAAATCAGTGGCGTACAATAAGGGTGGCATCTATCCAGCAGTGGGCGAAGACAGATCATGATGAGCTTATGATTTTTAAATTAAACAATACAATAAATTAAACAATACAATAAATTAAACAATTCAGGTATTGGTCCAGAATAGTATTTTATTTACCCACTTCCACATTATTGGCGCACGACGGCGACGACCGCTAAAGGTCAGAGCAGTAATCAGGGTACTTTTTCCCGGGATACAAAAGTTCTCACCTGATCCTACAAACAAGGGCTCATCATGTAATACGAAGTCACGTAAATTGGGCGAGCGATATACTAATCCTAAGGTAAAACGCTTAAGCCCACGTCACAACGTTTGCGATGTAAACAGATTTATTTGCTTTAAACATTAGCATTACCTAGGAGCGTTTAATACGAGCGCAAATATATAATTAGTGCTGTGCGCTTTGTAAATTGTATAAATAAATAATTTCTAATATATATTTCTAAATGAAAGTTCTGGAATAGATATTTAATTATTTGCTGTTTAAATTTTTCAATCATATAATTCGATTAAGTAAATCTGGTAGCCCGACTACAAGTGCTGAGCGCTTGGTTGCACCAGGAATATGTAAGACCGATGGTCGCAAGAGGTTGCATCATTGCTGCACTGTTATAGGAGGAGGTAGTGACGTGCTGCATAGAAGGAGGTAGTGCCATGCTGTATAGGAGAAGGTAGTGCCATGCTGCATAGGAGGAGGTAGTGCCATGCTGTATAGGAAGAGGTAGTGCCTTGCTGCATAGGAGGAGGTAGTGCCATGCTGCATAGGAGGAGGTAGTGCCATGCATAGTGCATTGCGGGATTGGGCCGGTACGACCAGAGAAGTCATATAATACCGCTGTAAAGTGACATCTTCAGTGTCGCGTTCCGTGCGGTTTGTGAGTAGCCTGCGGCTTAGAGGGAGGAGGGCGGAAGGAGGGCAACGCATAGTCATGATGTGGATATTCATGGGTGTCGGTAGTCGTAAAATGTCTCAGATTGTTCGTTTGCGCCCCTATTCTATAAAAAAATGTAGCCGTATCAAACAGGCACAATTTGGTAGATTCAGTCTGTTCATATGTACAAGATGTACGTACGAACAGACTGAATGTTCTGTACATAAAGAGAAAAGAGTCGGTACGTTATTATAGTACTATTTGTAAATATTACGAAACAAAATCCTCAAAAGCCTGTCTGTATCTGATCAATTTTCGCAAAATGTACTGAAGCGGATTTCATGCGGTTATCATCGATAGATAGAACGACTATCGAGAAAGGTTCACAGTGTTATTTGCTAAGTAGCAATCCACCCCGACCTTATTCTAAGTTATTTAGAATAAAGTTCTTCTTCAGTTAGAGTAGAGAAGAAAACAATTGCACTGTTTTGTTACGTTTTAGGATATTTAAAGTCTTTTACACGAAAATTTTAAATGTTTACATATTAATTTTATTATTCACTTTGGGAATTTCATTTGAGAACATTCATTGAGAGATTCACAGAGCTGAAAATATGGCCAATTACAGATTTTTGTATTTAACTGAGACGTTGTAATTCATTGTTAGGTTGATCTTTTTCTGCTAATATTTGTATCAAAGCAATGTTTAACACTTATTGAATTCAAAGCTTATATGTCTCTCCTCCGGAATAATTATTCCTCACATTTTTGAAAACATAAAATAAAGCACATTGTGCCCTGGGTGCGTAACACCTAATAGAATATAATAAACAGTTTTGTAACATACCTAATTCAGTGAATGGACCCCTTAGGAACCATACATAAAATATTTTAGATAGATGAATGAAATATTGTCGGTTTAAGATCGAACGCAATTTGTAAGCTCGCATTGGTGGAGCGATTGAAAGATCTTCAGAAATTACCTACAACAGGTTTTCACGTGATTTGTAGTGCCCCGGGGTGATCCTTGATCCAACAGATGCCGATTGTGGAAAACAGTTGCGTTTAAGTAATATTATTCCGTCCGCATATGTTACGTGGGTTAGGTATTTTGGGGGCCAATTTATCTTTAAATGAAAGGTTTTGTGTTTATGGATGTTTTGAATAAATGTAAGCCTTGAGTGTTTATTATACTTTTATCAAAATTATCTGTTCAATATAATTCGAATCGCTTATTCCAGTTATGTAGCAGAAAACATTCTTTAATTGTTAGTTCGAGGGGCAATATGTAATAAATAACTTACACTATACATACAAAGTAATAAATGGACTTTACGAGGATTTTTTGTTATCTTCTCAGGAGAATAAAATATTTGTTGTGATAATATTTAATCTATTCTACACAGTGGTTGATTCGTACCTACGCGAAATAAGGACGAACAAACAATTACACTTTCATATTTACATTAATTGTATGGGTATTCTAGCCATCTGCTACGCTCCAGTCAATTCAAGTTTATAACGTACGAGTAAGATAGATTAAACATGTTCCATGTCCTGACATGAACTAGGAAGTTCAGAAGTAGGTCTTCAAGATTAAATATTACGTGCAAGCACTAGTTTGGTGACATGTATCAGGTAAGAACTAAGATCACTATCTTTGTCCCTGTAGTTCGTCAGAGAGTTCTGTTCAAGTTTTTGTTTTTATATAACAAGCACAATACTTTTATTTTGGAGGGCGCAGGAACCCAAAATGGTTCTTGGCCTCCACCAATAATAGTCTCCATCGCATCCTGTGTTGTGCCAGCTCCTACCACACCTCAACTTGGGGCTCTATCAGTTCCTACTCCACCGCGTCGCTCCATCGATACCGCGTTCGACCGATCTAACGGTGTTTCTAGGCTCGCCTACATAGGCGCGTTTCACGGCTCGATCCTCCCCCGTTCTTGGGTTTTGACGTTCCAAGAGGTTGAAGATTGAATTGAAGATTGAAGTTTGTGACAGAGCCACTTTTTGGGCAAGGTCAAAATATGCAAAGTAAAATATATTTATTTATTCACTTTATTATCTTATTCTATTATTCACTCATTTATTCCAGATAATAAAAATAAGCCAAAGATTTTCACTCTAATCCATAGACGTAAAGAATTGAAGTGATGAAGAACATATAGTTCTTTGTATCATGTAGTATACATCTTCAACCGTTAATGGGATACATTCTAAATCTTGTGTTTTATTTCGTGGCTGTCAAAAGGTACAAAAAAAAATAGGAAAAAAAAGTGACAGATTTTGGAAGCAAATTCGTGAGGTACAATTTTTTTTTTCTTACCAAACACATCAAATGGGGTGGAATTGTAGGGTGATAAACAAGGTTTTAATTTTAATAAGAAAAAAAAGTCAAAATTATTGAAAAAATAACAAAAAGAACTACTGCTAACCTACTGAAAAGAAGTACAACAAAGTAAGTAAAGACGTTACTTAAATATTATTACAGAATAGGGGGCAAGCCAGCAATTGGAGACTTTTTACGACTACCGCCCATGAACGTCCACATAATTACTATGCCGCTGCATTGAGCTCCCCCTCACCAATGGGCCACCGGCAACAAACGAACCACACGAAACGTGAGACTGAAGATGACACTCTAGGGAGGTATTATGTTAGGGAGAAATACCTCCCCGGTCGTGCTGGTTCAATTCCGTCGTATAGGATGCTGTAGTGTCCCGCAATATAATATATTAAGGCACTACATCTTCCTAAAATTAAGAAAAGGAATATAACACAAGACATAACATACACATTGCAAACAATACCATTTTTTAAATATGTTAAGAATAAACATTTAAGCTGACGTTAAGATTAATTTACAATATACCTGCCATCCAAGTAAATGAACGAATAAATTTCATAATTTAAATTTATTTCGCATAACGACTGTCTTAAGGAACGACAAAGCACATAAGCCGCCATAAGTTTTCTAATTAACCGCCGTTCAGTTCTCAAATTTTCTCAATTTACTCGAGTTATTATTAAATCACGATTATTGCGCTTAAGTGTGATAATGAAACAACGTTTTGCAACACAACATGTAATAATATTATTTGAATTTTATGTACAAAGCTGGAGGTAAAAATTCTTGGATAGCACCTAAGATCATCACTCAAAAGAAAGTCAAATAGAAGTCGGGTTTGAAATTTTATATAATTTTATATAATTTTATATTGCAACTTCTATGCAAGAAGATAAGAGTACTTTTGGAATCAATTTTAAGTACTTTTTTATTACAAAGAAAAATCGAATTACTGTACCGCATGATATTAACGATATTTTATCCAATATAGATAATATATGGAAGGTTGTTGTAAATGAACTAAGGGGTCACGAATTGTAGCAATATTATGAATTAGGTGTGCCTGGCAGACAAAACAGGATTTATATCTCTAGTGAGTGTGGACTTTCCTGGTTCGGTTGTCTTGTGGTGCGGGGCATATCCGATGTCACTGCCGGGGGAGGAGGCCATAATAATAATAGTTAAATTAGTTACCACAAACACTCTCACATCGGGATGCCTTCTCCCACCTGCGGGAGAGAGGGGGTTGGTCCCTCTTTCTGTATTGGGCTTCTCTTCGCTTCCTCAGCATAATTTCAGGTCAGTAAAAAAAGGTGCGGGCAACCCTCCTGTGGAGGTGTTGTCAGTTCCTCAGGGAAGTGACAAACCATCGAGGAGCCGTGATGATTTGTAGTTCAGGGACACCTCATTAGAGGTGCCATTGAGGCACTCGCGGCAGTTTTTTTGGGTATTCGGCACTATATTGTGCCGCGAGCTCCACGCACCATTGGAACCCAGGCACAACAAAACAACAAACAAAGAGTTAACAAAAAAAAAAAGAATTTTGTGAGAGTTGGGAGATAGCGTCATTACATGCATATATTAAGGTTCTTAGTCTCTGTTGTACTTCTTAAAAAAAAGTAATCACTTAGAATTATCTAAAACAACTTAATATAAATGAAGATGATGACGTCTTCATTTATATTAAGTGGAACGTTTTATTTGTAATCCAAACACTCGAGCTGTGTAAAGTGTATATCTCAAGAAAATGTTCCAACTTCTTGAACAGAAATAGTGAAGTCTGTGTAGGGTCATGTAGTACGGAGTCCAGTAAACATGGTTGCCAAATATTTGTGAAGGACTGTATATACTTATAACTATGTTGTTACTTGGCAGGAAAATATATTGAAACAATGCGACGTAAATAACGCTGGCTTGTAACTAAGTTAAATAACGAAGAAGTAAATTTTCTTCTATTGTTCTATATTACTCAAGAATTAAATCATTAGATTACATAGCTGAGGTACGACTAAATAACAGAGAAATATATTATCAAACTATATTGAATGATAATCAAATTTTTAAGAAGTAATGACATTGCAGGCCAATAAGGCCGGTTTATCCTTTTTTTGGAACCTGCTATAATGTGGAAGCAAAGAGAAATCGACATGACTATATTTGTGGTCAGAAATGGTCTAACCCTTCAACGTCCCGCAGTGGCAGTGATGCATAAATATATGAGAATGTTTATAATAGATAATTTTATTATTATTATCCTGGCCAGAGAGAAAGAGGAGTTCCTCATCCGCCAACACTGACGTCGAATGTCGCACACGGTAACTAAAATGGCCTCGGCACTGAAATGAATTAATTAATCTTGGAGAGGATCATGACTGAGGGGCCAATACCCCCACCACCATCATACGGATGTTGGCCGGCATGAACAGGGAGCAACCTCTTGCTGACACGATATCGCCTTAAAGTGACAGCCAGCAGCTGCGAGACAATACCGTGGTGTTTCATGCTGTATGTGAGTTTCCTGGTGGCCTATTGGAAGTTAGGATGAAAGAGGGCAATATAATAATTATGCGTATGTCTATGAGTGTGGGTAGTTATCAAAATACTACAACTACTCTATTTGTCACCTTATACTAAAAATAATGTGCACATTCAGATGACTAGCGTTCAGCTGCGATACAGCATGTTTATTTCTTATTGTATAATAAGATCGAACAACATATGAAAATGAGTTAAACTTTAAATTCAAGTCTGAAAGTGACACTTAAAAACACGTTTGCAATATACACCTCCATGGTTCAAGCCTTATCCTGGTGACGAGACACAGTAGCTTAAGTTGAACCATGACACTATGAGCAAAGACAATTGAACTGAGGGTTGCTGTTCCTTGTAACCAATTTATTGCTGAAACTGACTAGCGGTATGGGTAGCCTGATGATTTATAGCTCCGGGGTACATCCGCAAAGGCGGCGCTGATGAGGCATGAGGTAACTTTAGTGGTTATTCGTCACTACAATGTGCCTCAAGCCCCGTGTACCACTGCACCCCACCCCGGTAACAAATGCATGTCCCCGCGTTCGAATAAAAAATCTATACAACATACAATGTTATCACCAGAAAAGACGAAATACTGTTAAATCCTATCTCGATCAATGTCGACAGGCACAAACTTTGTATTTGGATGTTGCGATCTTTCTCGCTGGGAACACTTTTTCGGGTATTTGTTTAAAAAATGTGTTTGGCTCGGATTCGTACTTTTCCGGATCGTAATCCGTCCTTTGCCTAAACATCGTTCATTCGGCACCTATCGCCATATTAAGATAAGAAAAGGGATGTCGTAAAGTCGAAAACAAGCTTTTTATTCCTTGTGTAGCGTTGGCTGTATAACTCGGCCGGAAGATATAATTTTAAGTGTATCGTGCGATATAAATCCTTGTAGATAAAGTGTCCTATTCTGCCATAATATTGACTAGCATCACCCCGCGGTTTCAGCCGCATAACTCCGATCCTATTAGTCGTAGCGTCATCGTATATAGCCTGTAGCCTTCCTCGGTAGATGGATGGACTATTCAACACAAACATATTTTTTCAATTCGGGCATGAAGTTCCTGAGATTAGCGGGTTCAAATAAACGAACTCTTCAGCTTAATGTTAACAGTATACATGTCAAAGTAACGTCATACATTAAATCCCTAAATCACCTCTGAGCGTTTTACGATATAACTCAGCAATATGTTCTGTTTCTACGTGACTATGTAAGGTATTAGGCGCCTAATCCTGCAACAGATCATATTTACGGTACATTATCTATGTTAGTTTTACGTTCCTTATCATTGTTCGTTTTTTATTACATAAGATGCAAACAAGCAGTCGGATCTGGTTGCTTACGTTAGTGAAATTTTTATTTTTTCCTTTCGCCGTGCAATGCATTTACGCACTGCCATCGGTACTTGGTGTGTGGGACTCCCGGAGGAACCGAATGCACCGCGGGTGCCATCTGCCACCAATACTGAAGTGCCCTGGATTCCTCAATCTTTTGTACCAAAAATATGTTTGTAACTGTTATACGTTAGGACATTCATGGTAGTTAGGACCTCGAAATTACGACTAATTCCGACCCAATTTGACTACAACCTTAAATAATCCTTTTGAGATAACTTTTATATAAAAACTCATCGTGTCACAATGCTAGTTATCTTACTCCTCCGAAACGGCTTTAACTTTTTTTTACCTAATTTTAAATTAAAATTCAGTAGGTCCGGGAATAGACTACTAACTATTTTTCATAGCCCCAAGTGATAATTAATACCTAGAAATAATTTATGTGCTAAAACAACGTCTGCCGGGCCAGCTAGTGATTATGTAAGATTGTTCTAATCGGGCCGATCACAATATTTTTTCCTTGTAATCCTCTAAGAAAAGAATATCAACACGAGTCTTCTTCAATGACAATTAGTTAAAATTAGATCCATTAGTTTCTTTCATATATACCCCAATTTAAGTTTAGTTATCCCACGGAGCCCCCACAGTAGTTTATTGCAGCATTAAACATATTTAAACACTATCGGGATGCATTTCTTCCATCTACAGAAAGATAAGGTCTCTCCCTCTAACGATCATCACCCACCTGCAACTCGCCGAGAAGCCTCATAGTTCCGTTCATGGAGTAATAGTTGATGCTTCTATAGCTAAGTCCAGTCTTATGAAAAGCCGATTAGACAGTAACTTTCCATCGCTTTTCTATTTATTCTGGCTATTTCTTTGCATTTAGCCAGTAAAAAACTAGCCAAGTGCCAAACGTACCCGCACACAACCTGTTCCGCACCATTATCTATAAAATAAGCCCCCTTAAATATTAATTTATTTAACTTCTTCATATTTGTTATTATAGTGGGATCATATCATCTGTAAAAACTCCAGCTGCATAACTATCACCGTTTATGAAATTGTGTCCCGTTTTTACCATTTGGGTAGGAAACTTAAAAATGAAGTGATATAGTCACAAGTAGAGCTCTCTCTGTGACCCGTGTCTACGAATTTTATGTTCTGGTTCAAGAAAAACTGTCTTTACGCAATCACTGTATGTGATTTAATAACTGGAATGGCACGATTCCAGATTTTTGTAGCGCTTCTCAATGTAAAATTTTGCAGTATAGTTAACTCTGCGATTTGTAACCTCATATTCAGAATTGTAAAACTAAACTAGCGTAACCGTTTCGACGCGGCCTGTCTGAACTGATATTTCTAATTTATAGTGTAATTACGTGTATGTTATTACGTGTGTGCATTACGAAATTATTGATATTAGACCGATCATATATTAAGACTAGAATCATCCCGTTTGTTGTCTATAGTCCGGTCCGCGGATAACGCCGTGGGATATAGTAGACATGAGCATCGTCGGCCATTTTAGGCAACGGCTACCTAACCGATATTTAGTTTTATTACCGGTATTGACAACCGTTGCTCTGAATATATGTATCAGTGCGAGCTTTCAACTAACTATTTTATGCGCATAACCTTCGTTTGTTGTCTATACTTTAAAGTGTTTCTTTCCTGAGGCAGGACATCCACATTCTTTGAAGTTACCTTTGAACCTAAATTATTTTGTTGTGCTAAAAAACTTGACACAAGAACCCTTTCTAAGTGGGAGTTTAAGGCCCTGTTTTGAATAGCAATGGTTGTTTTTAATGTTTACAAATAGCGACAATACTGTCTATTTTCTCAAATACATTCTTTATTAATGTTTAATCTAAAATTTTTGCACAACACTGATAATGATTACTAAAAAAAAATATTTTTTTATATTTATAATTCTTTACATAAATTGGTGCTGCATTTTACAGTTTGACAATAATAAATATCGCAATCGATATAATATGTCCAAGCAAAGTCTAAAACAAACCGAAAAACTATAAACTTTATGAAACGCACCGCTGTCAAATGTCTGTCACCTAAACTTTGATCTTTCAATACTGAATGCTTAAAGTTAAGCCGTAGTTGTGTAGAAATAAGGTTGTCTTTGTGTTATATCAATATTCGTTGAGCGTTGTTGCTAAAAGGCCGTAACCAATATGTGCGACAAATATAGACTGCTATTTTACACATCCGAAATCACGTAGAAACACACAGAAGACATAATAATAATTATTTTAGTTACTATAGTTTGTTCGGTTACTAGTAGCGAAACGAGAATCGACTACAACGCTAGAGACCATACGTGCTCCGTCTCTTTTTTTTTTAAGCGTCCGAAATCACGTAGAAAGACAGAGAAGGCATAAAATTATTTAAGTTACTATAGTTTGTTCGGTTACTAGTAGCGAAACGAGAATCGATTAAGGCACTAGAGTCCATAGGTGCTCCGTGTCTTATTCACGCGTACGGAATCACTTAAAAAGACAGAGAAGGCATAATTGTTTTTTTTTACTGTAGTGGGTTCAGTTACTAGTAGCGAAACGCACAGTCAGTTTCCGTTCGATTCCTGGTATAAATCCTTACTGTATTACAAGTATATATATTTACATTACCTACACTACGAACCGGGGCGTTCCCGCGTCTCGGCAACCGTTGCCGACTGGACCGTTAAGGGCGATGAACGGTGTTGCGTCATCGCATTCCTTAGCTTTCGCGCGTAAATAAAGTGGTTATGCGCGCTCGGCTTTGTTTCGTTTGCAGATTAAGTAAGTAATTTTAATTTATCAGGACGATATTCACACACCCTATTTTAATAGGACACAAAATTTTTACTCACCCTCCCGCATAACGGGAAGGCCTTGTACTTAGGAGCCGAAAAATTAACTGTGAAAAAATAACTGCTAAAAAGCAGTTCAATCTTTGATGTGATTTCTGGGGACGAAATACCCAGAATTAATTAAAGAATTTGAGAAGGACATGGGCCCTGCCTCGGCTAGCCCTGTAGAGGCTATAGAAACGGGGTCGACCACTACTAACGAAGGTATGTCGACCAAGGGGAACGCCAGCTCAGACTCTGACTCCGATGACGCCGACTTCACGCTAGTGAAGAAGCCTAGAACTCCGAGGAAGAGGAAGGTCCGCGTCGAGAGCGGTAGCACCTCGGCCCCCCTTCTCCGCCTACAAAAATGGCAAAGTGCGTGGTGGCTGAAAAGCCATACGGAATCCCCATTGCAGGGCCATCGCTCGCACAATCCCCCCAGAGGGAAGCCCCTAAGGCCCATGTAGGATCCTTTAGTCCGGAGGGAGAGACGCCCTCCCCCGATAGTCGTCGACAAATGTCGCTGATTTAATTGATGCCCAGTGCATATATCAGCGGATTCCATTAGAAATGGCGTCCGTGTCAACACCGCGTCATCCGGCGAACACCGCCGCTTGACCGCCCTTCTGCGTGATAGAAATATCGCGTATGACACATGCGCCTTGGAGGATGAACGCCTCCTGAGGTTCCTGATTAAAAGGAATCTCGAAGAAGGTCCAAAGACAGAGTGACGGCTGACCTAGTAGACCAGAACATCCAGGTAATGGAGGTACACCGGATGTACCGTCACTATAAAAATGGTGACGAGAAGGCGTATGTACCATATAATATGGTACTAGTCATTATCCCCTTGGCTCCAGAGAGCAAGGAGATCAATAAATTTGTGGCGATATGCGGACTCACTACACGACGCATAGAGCCAGCGATCCAGAGCAGGGCATCGGGGCAATGCCACCGGTGCCAGCAGTATGGGCACTCAGCACGTAACCGCTATGTATGCGCTAGGTGCGTCAAGTGCCTGGGCGACCACGGCACGGCGGACTGTCTTAGGGACAGTACCACTAAGGAATCCCCAGCATTCGTGCTACGTAGACAAGTTGGCCGCATGGCTAACTGCAAGGGGTTTTCGAAGGCCCTCAAATTCTTTAAGCGGGGGTTACCTGAGCCTCAGGGTATCCCCAAGCCGCTGCCCAGGGAACAAAAGGCCCCTCAGGCACAAAAGCCCCGATACTAAAGCAGGCCCGCAAAAAACTGCGTGCCCCCCACCAGTGCCGAGGCCCCTCTTTCCAAACCCCAGCAGCCACAGAGAGCCCCAATGCCACAGGCACAAAGGGGTTAAATGACCCCGGCTCCTATGCCCTTGATGTCCCTGATGCCCCAGGCGCATCAGCATCAGCCCCAAATGCCCTCTCAGGGTGGCAGGGGAGAAGACATCGCAGCCGACTGGGAATTCCTGGCGAACTTCCTGCGAGTAATTGACCTACGAGAGGTCAAAGCGTTCGCAAGTAAAGTTAGAGAAATGTCCATATCTGAGAAACTTCAGGCTTTGGAGGATCATCACGCGCTGGTCGAGACGATCAAGTGCCACTCCCACTAAGCCTACAAATGGCTACCACGGGAAGCATAAAACCCAGCTCATTAGGACTAGTTTTTCATCGTTTAACGCAAGCGGCCTTAAATCGGACATACATGAGTTGCGGGATTTCCTCCCGAAACATAAAGTAGACATTTTTCTAGTGCGGAATTCATAAAGTCAGTCGACACAGTGGAGGTGCAACTGTGTGCACACAAATTAAAATTTGGCACCATGACGGAGAAGATCCAAGCCGTGGCTGACCATGCAGCGCTGGTCGATACGATCAAGCGCCTAACTAAATAAAGCCTCCCAATGGCTACTACGGGAAGGATTAAACCCAACTTATTAAGACTGGTGTCATTTAACGAAAACGGCATTAGATCGAACATCCGTGAGTTGCGGGATTTCCTCCGGAAACAAAAAGTAGACATCTTTCTAGTGCAGGAAACGTTCCTAAAATCCAGCCACTCTAATCCGCGTATTTGAGACTATAATATTGTCTGAAACGACAGAACCCGAACCAGTTCGGGGGTACAGTCATCTATTACAAGAGGTCCCTCCATTGTATACCACTCGATCCGCCTCCCCTAGAAAATCTAGAAGCATCCCTATGTAAGCTATGCATAACGGGCTATCAGCCCATCACCGTAGTCATTGCATATCAGTCAGATTCAAAACCACTTCTAGTTGACCTTGACGCTATTTTCGAAAATTTAAACGCAGATGACCCAATAATTTTATCTGGGGACATCAACGCCCACCACGTGACCTGGGACAATAGACATAACAACAGTCGCGGGACTGTCCTTAGAAAATATGTCGATGACCGTAACATCATCATCAACGCTCCCATATCCCAACCCATTATTCTCCGAACAATAATGAGTATATACGTTCAACGAGTACAATCGACATAGCACTGGTTAAAAACATTTCACTCATCATCAAGACGGCTGAAACGTTGCACGCATAACTCGGACCATACACCCGTTCTAATAGAAATAGGAGATAATAGATTTAGTAGCAATATTAAAATATAGAAAAAGATCATCGAATATAAATTACTAAAAGATAATTTAGCAAACGTCAAATCGGGAGAACTCGATAGTATCCCAGACAGTATAGACTCTCCTCGAGCTGCTATCGCGGCCTCATCCATAGTCACCGCCCTAATGGTTAGCAAAGTAGGAGAATCGTAAAGATCCCAAAGGACTGTTTAGCTCTCTCTGACAAAGTTAGAGACCTAATCCGTCGAAAAAGTGCGGTTAAACGTCTGCACAATAGCAATAGAGGTAAAGTATGCAGTCTAGCCATCCGACAACTCGAAAGAGAAGTCAAAAAAGGCTATACCCAATTTCATAAACAGGACTTACACTTATCTGCGAAAATCGATTACCTGCACTAAAGGACGACGAAAAAGTGGAGCGTCTGGCCGAAACACTAGAGAGTCAATGCACTACTAGCTCCCTCCCCACAGAACCCCCCACATAAAAGAGGTAGAAAGTATAGTAACGGCCCGACTAGCTGTGCCACTGAATGATGATGATGAGATCATGCGTCTGACGGACACAGAAAAAGTAAAGGATCTAATAAAGAACCTTCACTCAAAGAGAGCCCCCGGTGCAATAACGAATAAGGCGCTGAAACAGCTGCCTCCCGTTATTATACAACACCTAGTATGATTTTTAGCGCCTTTGTGGCGCAACGCACCTTCCCAGACATATGGAAAGAAGCCATAGCGATCGGCATACACAAACCGGGGAAACCCCGGGTGGATCCCACTAGCTACCGACCCATAAGTATCATAAGCTCGCTACGTAAAATCTATGAAAGGATAAATCTCAATAAAACCGTGACACGGGAGAAAAACCTATTCATAGACGAGCAGTTCGCATTTCGTGGCAGCCACAGCTGCCCACAATAAGTACACCGCCTCACGGAGTACGTACTACCGGGACTCGAAAAACCAGGGCCGGCCACGTGGCACTGGCGCTGTCCTCTTTGAAGTAGCAAAGGCGTTTGACAAGATTTGGCATCAAGGCCTCATCTTCAAAGTATACTAGTTAGGACTGCCTGATAGGCTGGTACTGGTCGTAAACAGCTAACAGCTGGCTGGTCCTACACCTAGCAAACAGGCAGTTTCGCTACAGCGTAGAGGGCACCCTGTTCTCTCCTCGTCCCCTCAGAGCCGGCTGTCTGCTAGGATCGGCTCTCTCCCACCCTCTACAATCTGTACACTAGCGACATAGCGCGACATCTCAGCGTCCAGCTGGCGATGTTCGTAGATACGCACTGTACGTTAGATACCTCCCCAACTACGAAGCCAAACTACTATAAAAGGCTGTCATCACCGAACTCGGTGAATGGTTATTAAAATGGAGAATAGAGGTTAATGCGGACAAGAGTAAGTCCACACTCTTCTCACTGAACCATCCCTCGCATAGACGAGGAAACATGCCTCCCCTCCTGCTCTACGATAAAAAGATACCTAGAGCAGAGGCGGTGAAATACTTGGGAGTCACTCTCGATAACGTTCTGAAAAAAGGTATGACGTCTATTTTCAACTAGATCCACTTGTAAACAAAAATAACAAAGCTCACTTTGTATATTACATGCATTCGACCGATCATGTGGTATTGCAGCACAGCATTCGCACACATACCTACCCAAGTAGAACGTTTGCGGAGATTGCAAAATAGATTCTTACGCATGGCTACTGGATGCCCGTGGTATTTCCGAAACAAACTGAAACTGAAAGTCACAATGTAGGTTAACCTACATTGTGACTTTCAGTTGACCTACATTAAAGGACACAGCTGTCTCAAAAGGTCTCGGACCATGCCCTTAATCACAAAAATATATTGATCGTCCAAACGTCGGAATACAATCCGACGTTATTGACCGACTCCCGTTACCGTCGCGTAGCGAAGTGCGTATTGCACGACGCCGACGACGCGATCGCGATGGCATTAGCCAAGTCCGTCCAATAACACAAACACAGAAACTCCAAGACACGCTCCTGCAGTAAAATGCCAATAGGGCCGACTAACGGATAGCAGATCTTAGTCGATAGTAGCTATCTCTACACGACCTTCGCCCGGCACACAAATCAGACCCCTTGGGTCTGCAGGATGGTGCGTAAATGCATTTTTCCTGCTAGAACCATATACATCGCTCATACTGGTCGAGAGATGAAACATTACATGTAGTGACACAGTTATAACACATATGACTGACAGAATGACAAACTCACACACCGCTTACGGAAACGAGCCCGGGTTCGAATCCGTAAGTTGAGAGCTTAGATTTGATAGAAAGATAATATAACGCGAATTTCGAGAGCTCTGATAATAATACATAAATCATGATACAACTTCTTGCTGATTTGTAGTGCAAATCAACCCCTCCCGTCGGAGGGGGAGGGTGAGAGGCCGGATTCCTCTAAGTCAAACATTAAACGAGCTCAATTATCCTTATCCATGACACCGCAATTTAAACGGCATCGTGCGCGCGCCGTCCCATTAGAGTGGGGAGGGGGATCGCTTCCCCCTTTTCGGTCCCAAAAATAGTTACTATAGGGTACGCCCACAATCATCCCGGTCATCTCTTCCCATCTGCGGGAAAAGAGTGTCCCCCTATCGTCTCCCTAAACCTGAAGACACAAAAGTCTTCGCTAGTCAGTCGTACTGTTGAGGCTGGGCAAGCGCCGCCAACCAGTAGCAGGTCTCTCCGAAAAAAAAAATGTAGCGAAACGAGAATCGTTGAAGACGCTAGAGCTACGTGCTCCGTCTCTTTTTACCCGTCCGAAATCACGTACAAAGACAGAGAGAGAAGGCATAATTGTTTTAGTTACTATAGTTTGTTCGGTTACTAGTGGCGAAACGAGAATCGCAGAATTGTGAATATTCTATATTGTGGTATATTGTGAAGTGGTAGTTGGCAGCGTCGCATCGTTATCGGTTGTTTGTAGCTATTTAGGTACCTATCAAATACCCGATAGCCGTCGCTATATAGATATATCGACACCGCTACGGTACGTTGTAAGCATGTCAACCATTTTCAGTTACGTTTCGCTATAGCGGATACAGCCTTCCTCGATAGATGGACTATTCAGCACAAAATTATTTTTTCAATTAGGGACAGTAGTTCCTGAAATTAGCGTGTTCAAACACGCGAACAGACTCTTCAGCTTTATATTATTAGTATAGACAACTAAAGCATTGCTGAAATGAAGAAATACCGGTAACGGCGCCTGTACAAAACCCTGGTCGTGTTTCCTATATTCACACATGTTCATGGCAGTTTCCTGATGTGGTAGGCAGGGAGAACCGAGTGCCAAGTTTTATATGTAAGGCATAGTTCTATTGTTCTCTCACAACGGAATGAGCCGGGGAGCTTCCTTTTGACAGTGACGTCGCATTTCTTACTGTTTATGAGTTTTAAATGGAGGAGGAAGAGGGGCAATACAACCTGCAATTATTCGGATTTGTATGGGTGTCGGATTCATTAGGCAAAATTTATTTATTCAACACTGTTTATCAGTGGCACTTCAAGATGTTTCATAAATTCTATTTTCTTTTAATCGTTTATGAAACATGTTTCCGCGAATCTGATTTGGAGTGGAGGGCAGGCCGAAATATTCAGTTTAAAACAAAAATTACTATTTATATAATATTAAATAAGCCGGGATATATACTATTGTATATCCCTGTTTATTTAATAAATATATAAAAATTATTTTCAAAGTATAAATTTTGATAATATTGTTAGTAAATGTGTTTTATATTATTACTCTTTAACATATTTCTTGTAATTGGTGACTTAATAATGTGTGTATATGTGTGTTACATGTTTCTTTTATTTATTTAATGTTTATTTTATTTTCATATTCTTTTGCAGTGTGATTTAACAATACGTAACATGTTGTTTGTATAAATGTTGATATGCCATAAAATAACATGGCAAATGTGCAGGACAAAATATTATCTTATCTAAAAAATATCAATATATAAAGTAATATGCGTGGGCGTTTGATCTGCCTCCACCATGGAAATTCTGACAACAACAGTACTTGCTGAAAAAAATGTTTATCCGTAACTATATATGAACACTGATAAGCAGTTTCTAAAGAAATGGTATGTAATTAATACGCGGCTTTATGTATTTTAACACCTTATAGGATAAAAAATAAAAATAATTTACATCGATTTATAAATCATTTAATGTCACTACGCGGGTGTTGTCCTTCTTCACCTAACATTTTGAAAATGTGGATATTTATTTCTGCAGTTTCCTGTGCGAGTTAGTTTGTATAACATTTTTCTACTGATACGGACTAACGCATTTACGTGCCATCAATAGCCCTGGGTGGAGTCCAGTAGTATGGGTGCAGCTCGTGGCACATTACAATAACGGATCCTCACTACCACCAAGAGCGCCAGCAGTGCGCCTTTTGTTAAGATGCTCCGGAAATATAGATCCTCAGGGCACATTGATGGCTAGTCCCACTACGGACCGACGCTATCTCAACAGCCCCTCTGTTGAGATGGTGTTTTTCGTACCACTAAGGAGCAGGAAAAGGTGCCGCTTTTTGTACCCCTCTTATAAAAAGAGGGGACAAACGAGCAAGAAGTGGCGGCGCTTTTGCGCTCGGGGCAAGGGGCGAGGATGGGAACCTCTCCCATTGAATGGTCTCAAAGTCGGTGGGGTTGTCATGTGGTGCGGGACAACCCTATCAGTGGAGGTGGGATCGGTCCCTTCGGGGGCTGACTTGCCGTCGAGGTGCCCTGATGATATGCTGTTCCGGGGCACCTCACCAAAGGCGGCACTAGGGCCAGACTAGGCGCGGAAAAGCGTTTCCTCGCATCAACATAAAAAAGGGTTCCCATCCCAACCCCACCACGGTTCAACCCTTGTCGAGGCGGTGGGGCACAGTAGCCTGGGGTGGTCCAAGATACCTTGGGCGAAGTTAATTGAACCGAGGAGGTGGCGGGTCTGAGTACCCCTCCTATAAGAAGAGGGGAAAAAAGAGCAAAAAGTGACGGCGCTTTTGCGCACAGGGCAAGGGGCGAGGATGGGAACCTCACACCATTGCACTGTCCCAAATTTGGTGGGGTTGTCATGAAGTGCGGGACAACCCCATCTGTGGAGGTGGCGTCGGTCCCTTAGGGGGCTGACTTGCCATCGAGGTGCCCTGATGATTTGCTATTCCGGGGCACCTTACCAAAGGCGGCAATGGTGCACTCACGGTGGTTTTTGTGTGTATTCGGCACTATATAATGTGCCCCACACACCACTGGACCCCACCCAGGGCCAGTGAACGCTCGTAAATGCGTTTCCCCACGTCAACAAAAAAAAGCTGCCCATCCCAAGACCTTTTTCAGACGTCGGTTCTAGGTATCTGCTATCTGGGCTCAGGCTACGCCCCACCGTCATGACAAAACTTGAACTATGGTGGGGGCTTATATATTTTGATATATCTATATTTAATATAGTAACTTTAATTGAATGTTTGCTTGTTTATTTCTTTGAACGTGTTAACGTGGTTCACACACGTCGCATTTAAAAAAATATTTGTGTATTCACTAGCAAGGTTATACTATATAGTATGACGCTAAAACTAACATGGCCAGAGTTCATCATCATCATTCGGCCCCTATCGGTCCACTGCTGGACATAGGCCTCTTTCAATGGACGTCAAGACGACCGATCTCCTGCTACTCACATCCATCCCGGACCGGGTACTGCACTGAGATCGTCTTCCCACCTGGTGAACGGTCGACTTTTGGTCGTTTTCCCAAACACGGCCTCCATTCCAGAACCTTACTGGCTCATCTGCCATCTGTTCTTCTGAGTGTGTGTCCAGCCCATTGCCACTTCAGCGAGCTTATTCGTAGCGTGATATCGGGCCAGAGTTACGAGGGAAAAACCGCAGGGCACTGATAATACATAAAATGACATATCCAATGTTTTGTTTGTATCCGAGTCAAAATGACCGGACCGATCAGGCTCAATATTGGAGGATTTTATAATCTAGAAAGGAAGTTTTAAAACTTTATACTTAAGGGGGTAAGACACCGTTGAAAATATGTGTGACAATAAAACTACATTTACGGATTATTATTTAATTAGCCCAACGTTTCAGAAGCTTTACAGCAATCATGTTCACGGGTGGACTAATGGACGGATAGCAGATGACACATGGGATTTTTTTTTGCTTTACAGCAACAGTTTGAGTTGACAGATGTTGTGATGTCACAAATTATTAAAAGTATGGGAAGTATTATAATTGTTTAGGTGTTCCGATTAACGCAAACAGTGCTTATTTTATCGTGCTGTCCTGAGGAAATATACATGTTTAGTTTTTGATTTGATTACGTTTATTATGGAGTCCCTAGCAGAGAGACCCGTCCATCTTCTCTAATGAAATTTGGATGTTTCATAATTTCAGTACCCTCACGCAACACCCTTGGAAGAAATCTGTTCTGTGAGGATTTGCGCTTTATCAGATCTAATGTAATGGCAGGGGCCAGCTTCAGCATGCTCACAGACCGCAGATTTTGTAACTCATCAGTGTTTCATATCAGCTATACGCTCTTTAACGCGAGTTTTCATAGATCATTTTGTGTGCCCTATAAAAGAAGAAGAAGAGGAAGAGTCCACGTTCACAATCAAGCTTGTACACTCCTGCATCTTTTAGAGGGATATGGAATTTCACTGATAGTAATAACTGACTAACCTTCTTTGGCGGCTTGGAATTTTTTTTTTATGGTTAGTGTATTTATCCACGGTAGATAACTGTATTGGATGGTGATGAGAATTGCCGTTTAGATACCTATCTATATGTATATGCTTTCTAAGAACAGCATGGCCAAAGTTGTTGTTGGGATTACGGATGATCAAAACATCTAAGAAAACCAAAGAATTATTTTTCTCTAAATCTGTTGTGAATTGAATTTTGGAGTTTTTACTATCCAGATGGTTAAGTAATATGGGTACTTTAAACCCTAGGCAAAAATGTGAAAGAATTATCAACATACCTCTTGTAAAATCTTGGCGTTATTGGTGAAGTTCGAAGGGCAGTCTCCTTAGAGGCATCCATAAAGATATCTGCGACTACAGAGGATAATGGTGAACCCATCGCCACTCCGTCAACTTGCTTATAGAATTGATGATTCCACATCATATAGTCAGATGTGAGTTATGTTTTACTGGTTAAGCATATTCCAGTGGTAGGTAGGATAATTATTACACTTTAGCCATCTTGTTACTATTATACGTTAGCTTTCTTGTTACTATTGATATACACTCCTCTATTGGTAATTATGTAAGTGGCTTGGGACCCAGTGATAAACATTGTCAAAAAAATATTAAACACGATCTCAAGACATCAATATATAAGAAGTACTGCTTGCGTTAATCGGAAATACTAAACAATTATAATTATTCGGGTACTTTAATAATTTGTGACATCAGGACATCTGACATCACAGTCCACCTATAACCGTGGTTAATGTAAAGCTCATGAAACGTCGGGCCATTTAAGTAGTTTTATTGTAATGAATAGCATTCGCGTAAACTAAAGACATCAAAATTTGTATGAATCACGTGGATAAAAACGCGAAGCGCAGCTCATATGGTATGAATATAGATCACTATGAAAGAATATAGAAGCAATATCAAACAAAATCACACACTTTTTTAACATACATCGCTATACTTTGCAGAATAAGCGGCTATTTCACGGACGACTTATCCTACGCGAACGACGCTGTTTACTATACGATATTTTGCCATTCCATTCCAAGGATTTGCACAGGACCATATATAGCACAATATTTATAAACAGATGTTGTCTCATCCAATTATTATGTCCCTAGCCAGTACGAGTGGATATTTGTCCATTAGGATGACAATTATGTAGGGCTGTAATGTAATTTGACAAGTAAATTTGAAGAAAAAAGTGCAAAGATTTGTTTATTAAGTGAGAATATCATAGTTTACTCTTTAAGAGGTAGTGTTATGTTGCATTGTGGCCAAATTGGGATATGTCTCGCTCACATAATATTGGTCGCGAGTTTCTAGTGGTTCATAGGAAGGGCATCATAGCTAGCTAACAACGGGAGTGAAACTCATCTGCAAATGTGGATGTTAGTCGACGTCGGTAGTCAAAAGTATTGTGAACGTATATAAAAATATAGATGACTCGCTAAGCTCTAGGTGCTAAGTAACTCCGCCTTTCTGAGAATTAATAAATATTATAGTAATTAATATTATATTCCCCACCATGGTTCAAGCTTTGTCGTGGCGGTGGGGCTCTCAGACCCATACGAATTGAACCGAGGGAGATGCTCTTTGACTTCTTATAAGAGGGTCAAAAGGGCAACATGAGGAGGCCCTTTTGCGCACGGGGCAAGGTGCGAGGATGTGAACCCCACCCCATTGCGCTGCAACTGTCCCAAAGTTGGCTGGATTGTCCTATGTTGCGGGGTAATCCGAGTCAACCTTGCTGTGGAGGTTCCCTGCTTATTTGTTGTTCCGAGGCACCGCAACAAAAACGGCACCGATGGTACTCCAGGTGGTGTTTGTGGGTATTCGGCACTATAATGTGTCGCAAGCCCCACACACCACTGGACCCCACCCAGGGACGGTGAAGGCGCGTAAATGCGTTTCCCCGCGAAAAAAAAAAAAAACATTTTTATACAGTTCTATTTAGGTTGACTTCGACATTGTTCAAATCTAGTAGGCCATTTAAATTGTATAATAATTTAGCCAATAGTATCACAAATACAACACGGCCGCCGCAACAAAATGGCCAACTTTATATTCCTTATTCAAGATTGCAGCTGCCACAAAAAGGCTTACTTTGTACTTTATAATTATAGCCCCGTGTATACGGCATATATCGTATCAGGCATAAGGGATCGGCTAGTAGTAACCAAAACAAGGGGAGACACTCTGTCGCGGTCTTTCTCGATATATATATATATATATATATACATTACAATTTCAAAATTATTAAATTTAGATATAATCGTATAAGATATCTTATTTCATAAATTAAAATATATTCATTACAAAATGACCATTAATATTACGGACGTGCGATTTTCCAAAATTTTCTGCGAAACCTTACACGCCAGCAAATTCTGATAGGAAAATGGAATTGTATTTGGAATAATATAATTTACTTCGACCTTTTGTATCTTATACCAAATTGTGTCTCTGTAGACAGTTCAGATTTGTAATATTGAGTTATGTAGATAAAATAACTTAATTTTTGTATTTTAGGATCTCTTTGATTTAAAAAAAGGATGGAGATATTTCAAAAAATATTGCACAGCAGCGTACCAAAAATACCAATAGTAAAATATAATAGTGAATGGAATTTTTACTGTAACGGTTCAGACCATGTATTAAGAATGCAACTTACATATTAAAAGGTTAAATGTAGTTAAAATGATCGAAACACACATCAAACGAATATAAATTTCTTTCTTTTGTTTTTTATATTGTGTCCATTCATTGCAAGATTTTTTTAATGACAATTTTACATTATTTAAATAATATATTCAATGCTTCCGAAATAAATTTGATTGATGCATGAAATTTAAATATACTAATTACTTAATATAATTTACTTTAGTCTATTGAATTAACTGTAGATCGGCATACATACAAAGTATGCTGATGCAAAGCACTAACAAACACAGTAGCCAAGGGTCAAGTTTTAATGTATTCACTAGTTCTATAAGATTAATTTTTCATAGTGAACTCTCGCCTCAGCATTTAAACGAGGTATTGGAGTCAGTCGGCGCTAGCCCGATGTAGCGTTACTGATCAATATTATGTTCACGTTCGAAAACTTTCTGCCACAATTACCTGGGAGCTCAAGTGTCGGAAAATATATTGGTTTTGTTCGCCTTCGCCACAGTTATCTTAGAAATTTATTCTCAGGTAAAAATTACTTAGGAATACCAATCACAGTCTTTAAGTCATTGGTATTGCTTCGATATTATATTGTTAAAGAAGTTAATACTTATAATTATCTTAGTCATTGTTTTGCCATATTAATATTATAAATGCGAAAGTTCAGGTGCATGCATAGATGTCTGTTTTTTAACGATTGAACATCAAAACTACTAAACGGATTTTGACGAAACTTGGCATGTTGTAGCTTATGTACCAGAACAACAAAGAAGCTATAGAAACACTAGATTTCGATCGTAATTTTGTCTGTAGTCCACCCGGAAAAGGTGGCGTGTAACATATAAAACTGTATAACATATAGAATTGTAATTATATTTCTGATCAAACTTTTCCGGTTTTTATGAATTTTCTGTGTATTATTATTTTTTAACATTGTAACCCGATAAATCCACGGTGTCTAAAATTTACAGCTAGTCCATCAGAATCGCAGGACCAAAGGCCATTTAGAGGATCCACGGGAAAGATCATGTGGTAGTTGATCTTCGTCAACTTCTAGCCAACGATTGGCAAGAAATAACATAGGACAGGGAAAGGCCACCACCGTGGTTCAAGCCTTATCCTGGTGACTGGTGGCTCAGTAGTTTAGGATGAAACCTGACACCTTGGACAGAATCGATTGAATCAAGGGGGGCTGCCCTTTGTACCTTCCTTATAAGAAGAGGGGACAAAAAAGTAGAAGGAGGAGACACTATTGTGCACATGGCAAGGGGCGAAGATGGGAACCTCGCCCCATTACGTCGCCCCAAGGCGTCTCACCTAAGGTGGCACTGATGGCACTCGCGGTGGTTTTAGTGTGTATTCGGTATTATAACGTACCGCGAGCCCCACAAACCATTGGACTTCATCCTGGGAAGGTGATGGCGTGTAGATGCGTTTCACCGCGTTAGTAAAGAAAACTACCTACGACCATTAATATCCGAATATGCAAATGTGTTGCCCTCTTTAAACCTATCCTACCATTGACCCCTCAGCCACTCACATTCCTTTTCCTCATTCCTCACAAAACGTGTCAACCTAGCCATCACTTTTAAGGCGGTATCTATCGTGCAGGCAAATTCGTATGATTTACACGACCTGTCACTTAAACTAAACAATTAATAAATAAAATATTATATAGCGTAGTACTCAAGGGGTGCAAAACTGTGACCTTGATGTCGATACACGAAGACTACATATACATCCAAAGGCAAAGCTAATTAATAATAACTGGGCAGGTCTGGTCGGAATCGAGGTAAAAGAAAAATACAATATCGTAACGATGGTTAGTTAGTGGAAATGCTGGTGCAATGTGGCCCGAAATAATAAGCCACAACCCTTGTGATTTATTGTCTTGGCTTTGTGAAACCATTCTCGGAACTCTGATAAAAAATGATCACACTTATTTACAATATCGTCTGTGCCCGTCTTTATTATTGTCCTATCCAAAACGGCAGTATATCTTGTTATGTCTTTTATTTGGAGATGTTTAATTATGATACTCTTGACATTATTTTTACGGAAAATGGAAGAATGGATTAGGAAAGAGGCGGTTGTATTTTGTTTCACTGATAAATTGAAACTAAGTACACAAGTTGGTGTCAGAGGAATATAATGCTTTGAATAATAATACGAGTACTATGAAGACAGTACAACTTAAAATGTCAGGCTTTTCATTCCAATGAATATAATATAATAGATATGGTTAGTTAAGTAGGTCAGATTTTTGTACTTTTGGAGTATGAACGCACTTTGTAATTATTTGGGGTTATGTTATACTGCGTCTCACGCAGGTCTCAGGCACTGTGTAATGTGTGTTTTACTATTCCCTTATTCCAAAAGAAATGTAGTTGGACACGACGACATTCTAAAAACTATATGGATTATACGTACGTGTTATAACATTTGTTGAAGAACCATATTTTTCTATTAACAAAAAAGTAGAGACGCTGAAGATATAAAATGTGATAAGTTGCCTTATGATGAGGTAATAGGAGACATTACCATTTCTATATTTTTGTTTAGTTGAAAATACTCTTTTAAATACTTTTACAAAAAAATAATAAAAGTAATTATTGTTGCCATAAATTTATTAATTTATAATAAAAAAAAAGACTTTTATATTCTTACATCCATTATAACAAATGCATTTTGAACGAAATATTTTGTTAATTGCATTGTTACGAAAAATTAACATTATTTTGTACGCTGCAATTTCATGATTTATCAACTTCAAATTTTACAGTAGGAAATTCTTTGCGGTAGGCGCCAGAACAGGGTTACTTCGAAAACTTTTCAAATATTACCTCCATTATTTCATGAGATGACAAAGGTTGGGCACATATTAGCAAAGTTTCAAAACGGCCACTTTATGTCTCCCAGAGTCATTCTTAACGATCTACATAAAATTAAATATATTATTCCCCTCATGTCACCAATTTTATTTCTGTGAATAAGTTGAAAATATGCATGAAAAATAAATATTTAGTAAGTATTTTTCATTGAAACAAGTTTAATTTGATTTAGGAATTATATTATTTATTTTAGCTATATATAAGCATTGTTATGATTTCTTTATACTTATGGTTTTCATTCTAAGTAGGGACGAGGAGTAGATAATTTATAATTTATACTACAAATAACTTATGATTTAAGTATTGTATAATGGTCCCGTACTCTCTGTATATTTTAATAGTCTCAAAGGAAGTATCTACTAATATCTTAATTTTGTAAACATGTTTTAATGAAAAAAATGCAAAATTTCAGGCAAAACTTTTTCAATTTGCGTAAATTTTTCGCGACAAAGAAAAAAGTCTGTTAAGAGCGGAAAAAATGTATATTGTCGCGTAAAAATATGCGAACGCACATTACGTCCTCGTGTCCTATCGCTTGTTGACAATTCCGAACAATCGACTGTAACTAAAGACCAGTACCAGTTTCAATTTCGTCGCCTTTGTTCGACAAATTGTGCGGTTATTTCGTCACTATGCGATTAGATGTGCTGATAGATTAATTACCAAAACGATGAATTGATTACTATTTACTCTTTGACATTCTAGGATTAACTACTTGACTGTACAAATCATGACGTCATTATTAAATAATCAATTCCTAGACAGTAACAGATATCCTGGTTGATGGGTGGATTATAATAGAAAAATCATAATTTATACATTATATATCTCGTGACGTTACCACGGACGTGTAGGCTGGCCTAGGCCCAGCAAGAACTGTAGTTAACAAGTAAGTAGTTTTGTCACATTACCCCCACAATTAAGAAAAAAGGTAACCACTTGTGGAAAATAAAAAAATATTCCAAAATATTTAATAATTTCTAAAAGAGATAAAATTAAAAAATAACTTCCTTATTTTCCAAATAATAAAAATAATAATAAAGTCGTCCTAGCCGAATTTCGGTCATTGCGGCCATCTCTACAGAGGCTAGCTATATTTATTACAGGGTACAGGTGCGTCCGCACATACAAGTGCACTCCCTGTTCCCTCTTTCTCCTATTCCGATGGGACGGCAATCCGTCACGGCCGGAGAGAAATCAACCGCAGGACCGACGCCTTAACGTTCTCTCCGGGGAGCGGGGATGTAATACCGCCAGTTTTTTGACTTCAAACGGATATTAGAAATTAAAAAATCCCAATAACACCTTGGTCAACCGGGATTCGAACATACCGCGAGGCTGACAATTGTATCTTAATCAAATATACAACGTTAACACTTTCAACTAATTTCCTTTATAAATTATCAATAGTATACACTAGGTAAACCATAATTAATGATGGAGCAAAGAAGTAGAATATTTTCTTCCTCGTTACAAAAAAATGTTTTTTAGACATGCAGCCTAACATTTGGGAGACCTGGCACAAAATGTTTAATCATTTTCTTCTTCTTTCACTAATGTCGATATAATGTGACGTGGTTTAATTGGTCTCTAAATGGTACATCCCTGAGTAAAAATTATTCCGCAAATCTGATTCGTAAATGACGGCTGCCGTCAACATGCCTCAACTAGTCGTTACTTTATAAATATTAGACATTCTGAAAAAGTGAAACTCGCTACTATCACTTTTTTTCCCCCGTTTTCTTTAACACAACAAATTACTATCTCAATGTATTACTCGGCATTTATTTCTGTGACACAAAGAAAGTTGCTCAGTCTAAAAATGGGAAACAGAAATTATCTTTCTACACAAAAAAGTTTTAGAAACGCAAGGACCTTTATATAAGTGAACTCAAATTGAGAGACTCGCTCATTTTCTCGTTAGTTAATGACTATAATTTAACCTTATAATAAAGATGGACAACCTTTGTTTGCGCTTGAAAGGCTAAATTGTGGACCTAAATAAAGGCTAATTAAGAAATGTGAGCTCAGAAACAAAGATATTTTGAAACGTTTGACAATTTTAATCAGTTGTGAAAAATGTGTGCTCGTCATTTATGTGTCAGGATATTTTTTTTTAATTTCTAGCCGATGCAAGTCCCTTCCTTCAGTATTACGCGGAATTGCACTTACGCGCCATCCTCGGCCCTGGATGAGATCCAGTGGCGTGTGGGGTTCGCAGCACATCTGTGCCAAATACCCACTAAAACCACCACGAGTGCCATTAGCACAGTCTTGGTGAGGTGCCCGGATCCACTGATACACAAAGAATCAGAGTGGGTTTGTCCCGTACCACAAAACAACCAAACCATCTTCGGTACATTGTGTTTACTCTTTTATTATATGCTACTGAGCCCCACCATGATAAGTCTTGAACCATGGATTCCCTGTGGATGTAGTGTTGGTGCCTTATAGGACTAGCCATCGTGGTGCTCCGATGACACACAGCTTAGGGACAGCTCTTAAACACAACTACACAACAATAAGAAACAAAACATGACACAAAGAGCGGCAATTTTAGTAGGTAGCCGGCACCGTCGGTGGCGACGCGTAAACGCATTTCCTGCGTTACCAAAAGGACTGGTTTCTGGTAAGTCGGTTTTCAGAATATATAATTTTAAGTGATAATGGTTCCTTGATTGATCGGGGGACGCATCGTTCGATAGAGCAAAAGAGACAGTATCCTTCACTCTCTCGCTCGCAGGCTCCGCACATTCAGATAATTACTATGACTCATAACGTTATTATAACATCATACTGCAGTCAAGTTGTGGTAATGATAAAAAGGATCGATTTTGTTTTATATAAAACTTCTTCAATACTTATCAATGTGTATACATATCGACGTACTCTTTTGCAATTTTAATGAAACATTTGCTTAATTCAGTTGATTGTTAATAAAATACATCTGGGCATGTTAATGAGTGTTCGTATTGAATATCCGAACCCCATTACGTAGTGACTGAATCGAATTTATTTTGTTCGTTGATTCAAAATGTTCGTTACTTTATTTATAATTAATGCGTTGCGTTTTTTGTATCTATTACCAAGATGAGCTATCGTTACCTTCACACGGTGACTAATTATCATTATCACATAGCTAACTTAATCGGCAAAAATGGGCATATCAGCGCCTTGCTAAAGTACATCATTTATTTTAAAATTTCATATTACATGATATACCAATATCCTTTTCGAAATACTCTGCATAGATTTAAATTTCACGTTTATTGGCCCAGTGTACGTAGTCAACCCGCTTGAAGGAACTCTTACTACCGTTTATTAATAACTAAAACAAATTACTTTTAGCCTATCTAATCTCGTAGCATCTATCCAAGATAAGAACTTTTATCTCACATAAAAAATAGAGACAACACAAACCATATTTGTCACGATACAAATGTATGCATAATGTATGTCTATATGTATGCTAATATATGAATGAAACATTTGATGGTATTTTGGTTTATTTTATTTGCATTGGATAGGCTTCGAAACTACTACACCTATTACAAAGAATATTCTACTATTAGGGTCCCAGATTATCTTTGGTGATTATGAAAACTACGATAATGTAACCAAATCTTTAAAAAATATCAAAGTAAATCCTTTAATAGTTGTAGAACTGACAGCTGGCCGTACCTACAAATGTTGTTATATCATACATTCAATTACTCTTTATGTATATTTTTACTATATTTTTTTAAATACCTGTGCGAAGCCGGAGTGGGCTACTAGCATCACATAAACAGTTCTACATGAAGTGAGTTTGAAATCACATGTCCCAAAAAAAAACCATAACAAGCCTGGTTAAATAAAGCTAAAATCTTTAACTGCTTGTGCAGACTGTGGTATAAGATATAGCATATACAATAACACATACATTTACTTACAAAACGAAGCAATAGATTGGTCTGATATATTCAAACAAAACTATCAAGCAATATATTGTAATTGTATAAAGATGCTACTAATGTTGTAAACGCGATAATTTTTAAGTATGTTGATGCTGTTACGTATACGTAAAAACTACTGAATGGATTTTAATGGAGCTCTACAATAATGTAGGTACGTGTGTTCATCTGTAGTCCACGTGGACGAAATCACGCCTAACAGCTAGGACGAAATAAACCTGCAGTTGTTATTAAAACCCTGAGCAAGCCCCATACGTCTTGTATAATCTAAACACGTCATAAGTCCCGGCTACGATTTACCTTACCTCAGTGAGATATTGTAATGAAATCCAGCCATCTGTTTTCTCTCGCTAACGTAATATGACTCGCGACCTGCGCCTGTTTTACGTATAACAAGATTATGATAATACGAAGCAGCTCTGAAGGACTATCGGTTGAGTCGAACTCGAAGCGCAATTGGTAAAATATGGTTATGTCTTATTTATTATTTTGTATATATCTGATCCGTTGTATTTAATGTTTCAAATTTGATTAACGTTTGAACAGCCAGTTCCAAAAAGAGCACAAAGTAAACCTTTCGGGTTAGCCGTTATAATTACTATGCTAGTAAAAAATACAGCTTCTAATTAAATAATACATTGCGATGAACTAATATAGTTTCCTTTATAAGACTTCCACTCGGAGAGTCCTGGTTCGATCCCACCATATTCCAATCATTTTTTGCAACTTAAGTACATTTCTGAGTGCTCATACGATGAAGAAATGCAACGTAAGAAACCCTGAATTTGTGTATTAAAATTCAACCTGAACTATGGATAAGGCCTAGTCTCCCTTCTGGTCCGCAGAGCTCATATGGCCGTCGCTCTGTGTAAAGACTGAAGTCGTCGTCATAGATCCTATATTAGGCAGCCGACCCCGGGCTAGTGGACGAAGAAGAAGTAGTATATTCACTCCTGTGGCTCTGAAGGATAGATATTTTCAGTACATCATTCAGATTTCAAATAAATATAAGAAATGTAATTAAAATTCGACCTAGTTGTCTTTGAAAATATTAGTGTACTGTCCACCTTTCCACCACCACCAGTTTATATCGGTATCATGTGGTGTGCATATTTTATGAAAATAATGACACTCAATTCGGTGAAGTTTGCTAGTAATGTAATATTTTCGTTTTATTTTTAGTTTGTATTTACTGGTATAGTTAGTTACATAGTACCATTACAGTGTTCTAGAAATGTCAAATATTTTACAATTCACGTTGTATATCATTATTACGAATTATGACAAATTTTGTACAGCTTTTTCCCTCCGTATAAAATGAGAAAAAGAGAAAGAGAGAGTTTTCGTCGGGGACACATTTTTACAGACTGTACGGGGCAAACCAGCAATCGGAAATTTTCGACGTCTACCGACGTCCAATAACATTTCCAGAGATATGATATTGTGCAGATTGGATGACCTCTTTGCTCCTCCACCCTTAATAGGCAAACGCAAGGAAAGACGATAGCTTCACGGTACCCTGTGAGCGAGAATTACCCCGGTCATGCCGGCCAAATTCAGCTGCAATGCATCATGCCACTAGGCAGTGATCACTAGAATTAGTGAGGCACGTTTATGTAGAGGCCTAAGTAAACGTGCCTCACTATTTGTAGTTCAAGACCTCAACTGAGTCTTAGTGTATATTGGTTCGTACGTACACTGCAACGCTATTCACACGTAAAAGTGGGATCATAGAAAAAATACCCGAACATAATTTCAGAAGGAAATGAGTTCCTTCAAAAAATTTATTATATCATCCAAACCTAATGTTAATGTCTCAGAATTCTGTCAGGCTATTTTCATCTAACAGAATGAGATGGTGTCTGTCATAATAATCGTCCAAATAGCGCCATTCTTAAAATACGTACGAACATAATACGTAGCTACTCTATATTTATGAACGTGTAATCTATCAACAAAATATATTTTATAGTTGACTGTGCCTAAAATATCTTGTTACGATAGTATGAATAAAATCATTTATTCTACTATATGCAGTATCGCTTGCCCTTATGATGATGTTAATTCAATTAAGTTTAATTAAATATATTTTTTTGTTGGACACAACCTTATTATTTGCAATTTTTTTATTCATCAACATATAACTATTTTGGTCTAATTTTAGTTGTAAGTTTAGTTACAAGATTTCCTTACGAAAGACAAAGAAATAGATACTGCTAAAATCTATAAAAGTCTTTTAAAATAATATTAGCTATTGGGCCGATGACGGCTTTTTTATTTTGTTTACTCAGGGAAATGCATTTACGCGCCATCACCGGCCCTGGGTGAGATCCAGAGCTGTGTGAGGCACGTGGCACTTTATACTGGTGAATACCCACTAAAACCGCCGCGAGTGCCATCAGCGCCGCCTTTGGGGAGGTGCACCGGCAGTGTTATAAATCATCAGAACAATTCAACTGCTAGTCAGTCTCCTAGGGGACCAGCACCACCTCCGCAGTAGGGTTGCCCCGCACTACAGGAAAAACTCACCAACTGTGGGACAGGGCAATAGTGTGAGGTCCCCCTCTTCCTATGAGAGCCGCCGCTCTTACCTACCTATGGTGATGTTAATTGACAATTCGCCCTAGGGGTCTGGTATCACCCCACCTCCACGACAAGGCTTGAGCCACGGTGGGGATACCGACGACGATGCATGTAAATAATGTGAGCCAAAATGAACAATATCATAATGGTTTAATAAATCGTATTAATGTATCCATAATGATATACATTATTCATTAAAACCCCAATAGTAATTTTGACCGGGCATAAACCAAAAGTTCGCTAAGATATAATGCGGCCATTAAATATATAACGGCCCACATTTATTATTACAACGAGTTAAAATTCATCCGACGTGCCGGAGGTATACTTACGTCGCCGTGAACAATGACAGCTTAAACTGCGAACTGATAATGGTGATAATATGGGAAGTGTCTGTACACCGAACGCTCTAATATGCGATTTGTATTCACGTCCATGTTGTTTATGGGTCATTGAGATACGAGCGACGGTGTGTCCATTGACTGGGCAATTTACACTGAATCGCCACTTGTGTATATGAGGTTGTTTAGTTAAAATGCATTAATGCTCTGATTGCGTGGAATATGCACTTTCGCACGATTCTAGTGTCGAACCATAAAATTTGATTAGTATATTTGTTTCGATACTGTAATTGTGTTATTTAATAATGTGATTTTGTGGTGTCTGTAATGGTGTTACATATTTGTTATTAATTTTGTTCCTGTGTTTTTGATATTGACATATTTTACATAAAAATTTGCCGTAAAATAAAAAAAAAATATATGTTAACACCATTAGCCAAGCTCTGTGCTAAGTGAGCTGGTGGTGATACTATATATAATATTGAGAAAGGGATGGAAATATAAATTAGCTGACACAGTATCAGGACCACAATGATTCCTAGGCCTTCTGAGAGAACAATTCGACCGATGGTGAAAGATCACGGCACCTTATTGGACTGAAATTACTTAGTCTGTAAAGCCCTATCGAAACACTATTCATATTTATCGGGAAATAGGGCTGGCAACAAACCTAACATCGTTTTTGAATAGGCTATGTGGGTTGTAACGGGTGAGATATGCCAATAGATTCTGTATGTACCAATAGATTCTGTATGTACCAATATTTTATTGGTGTATGTGGAGACTGATCACTGTAAGTTTTGAAGATTGTCGCCTTCTGTCTCAGTGACAATGTGATTGTCGCCTTCTGTCTCAGTGACAATGTGATTTTCTTACACTATACAACAACGCGGGCGATGTCTTAAAAAGATGTGTCCCACTTTCTTTTAAATTTTCTTTTAAGGATTTCTGTATTATGATTAAAATGCACTTGTTGACTCTAAGACGCCACGCCATCAAGGTGTTCTTGGGAGTTGGTTATGCCTTTTTTACATTATAGTGACGAATACCCACAAAAACCACCGCGAGTGTCACCAGTGCCGCCTTTGGTGATGTGCCCCGGAACAACAGATCATCCCCCTAAGGTTATCCCATTCCATCTCCACAGATGGCGAGGTTCCGCACTATAGGACAACCCAACCTACTTGGGGACAGTACGATGGGGTGCGGTTCCCATCCTTGCCCATTGACCCGTGTGCAATAGCGCCGCCTCTTGTTGCTCTTTTGTCGTTTTTAGTACCCCTCTTCTTATAACAGGGGTACTAAGATCGGCTATTCCTCCTATTCTTTAGTACCCTCTTCTTATAAGAGGGGTACAAAGAGCAGACAACTTCTCGGATCAATTGAATTCACCCAAGGTGTCTCGGATCACCTCAGGCTACTAAGCCCCACCGCCACGACGAGGCTCGAACCATGGTGGGCGAAGTTGCTTATGCCTAGTGTAATCATCACCTAACTATTCTCTGTTTAAAAAAATCAAGAGTATCATCTGCATTGCGTACAGCAGAGGCTTCAGTATGGCTGCTACTTACATCAAACACAGATCGGCTACTGCACGGAGATCATGTTTGCAGTCGATGGTTAGTGAAATGAAACCTTTAATGTTATGATAGAAAAGGTTGTAGCAAATTCACTAACTAAAATGGTGCTTAATTTAGTGGGTTTTAAAAATTTACTAAAGAAAAGTATTTACTATAAATAAGATGTTTTTTTATTTCCTAAGCAAACAAACATCAATAGATTGCGCATAACAAACAAACTTTATATAATAAAAATGGTTATGTGTTTTCTTGGTTTGTGGGTCAAAGAAATTATGTAGTTCTCATTCTATCTAGTTTTTATTTTATATTTGCAATCGTCCGAGGTATTTTTGCCTCATTAAAACTTTGAAATGGAATAGTTGGACGTCTGAGTAACGTCGCCTTTTTACTGCATCTCTATATAAGTCAGAAATCCGAGTTAAAGCCAGCTTAGAATTAAAGAGAATTTTCCTCCCTTATTATTCGATATGAAAAGGATCAAAGAAATATGGAGGAGATGTATAATTTCAATGAAATAACTTCTGTATAAAATATTATTTTATAAACTTTTTAGTTGCTACCGATTTACATAAATCGTGACTGCCTCATGATCTAGTGGTAAGCATTTAACCACAGCCGTGAAGTCCCGGGTTGTAGGAAAGTGTTATTGATATCGTCTCTCTCTCTCTCTCACATAATATCGCCGTAAAGTGACATCTTCACTGTCGCATTTCGTGCGATTTGTGAGTAGCCGGTGGCCCTTTGGGGGGGGGGGGAGGTCAACGCATCGGCACAGTAATTATGTGAATGTTCATGGGCATTGGTAGTTGTAAAAAATGCTCCAAAATTCTCGTTTGCCCCCTATTCTATAAAAAAAATTATTTTTAAATTTCTAATAACAATCGGAAGTCCAGATGTTGGTGGTGTTAGAACCCCGTGCCCCGGAGATGTCGGTGCTGCAACCGATTTCTCTCCGGACGTGTTAGATTGCCATATCATCAGAATAGGAGAATGAGGGAACAGCGAGTGCACTTGTGCAAGCGCACACACTCCGCCCGTGGGTCTGCCTGGCCTGGGGAGGCCTGCGAGGATTACGGGTACCAAGGCAAACCCCATGACCCGGGTCTGTTCACGCGGGGCAACTGTCCCCTCGGTGATCGGTGTAACCCACCGATGTTAGTGGGTTGTTGCGCACCAAGGTGCGGAGGCCGTACGGCCTGAATTGGGATGCGACCGCGGCCTACTGGCCCGCAGGTGTGGTGAATGGTGAAATGTGGTGTAAATGTGGTGGTGGTCGTAAGTACTCGTGGCGTAATCACTACTATAAGACATAGTTAACTACGGTGACCATCTCTAAGGACACGTATCTGGACGGGACATATTATATATGTTCGCAAATTTTTCCATTCCATTGGATTGGACGACAGTCGGTCACGAAAGATGAGAAATCTGTCAAGACACCGAAGGTTTATCATGCTTGATTATTTTGACAATGATTTATCTCTACACGTATACAATCTTAAAATAGAGCGTGTTGAAGAAGCAAAAAGTCTTGGTATACAGCCTGATAGTTATATAAGTTTTTCAAATCTTAGACAACTATCAAATGATCTTCAGATCACGTGAAGAAATTTATCAATAGTTGCTTTTACAGACTAAAAATTTTATATAACATACGTAATATGCTTTCTGACAAACCTCGTGTTGCACTTTGTGAAAGTCTTTTATTATCCAGAATTAATTACGGAAGTATTGTGTACGGCCCCTGTCTTCTGGCCAAGACACAGCGCCTTATACAAGGAGTACAAAACGCTTGCTGTCGTTTTTGAATTCTAGTTCCGCACGTACGCACATAACTCCATATTTAAATCACGCAGCAATATTGAAAATGGAAGTAAGAAGGCAATAACATCTTGCTAGCCTGATATTTGAAGTAATGAAATTTAAAACTCCTAAATACTTATTTGTAAAGTGTATTTCTTCACCAATCTTTGACAAGTATGGAGCTCTATACACCCCATTTTGTCTATGCCTAAATACCATGGCGCAGCATTGAGGGGTAGCTTTCGTTACCAGGTTACAAAGTGTTGGAATAATATCTTCCCACCTTTAAGAAGAATTACAAATAAAAAATACATTTAAAATTAGGTTTAAAAGCTAACTCATCAATGGACAGGTACTCGGGTGAAACGTGGAACTGCATTTTTACAAAATTGTTGTAGTTATATAGCTTAAAATTAATTATTATTGGTATGAACATTATAAATTCACATCACAAACCATTTATCTGCACAAAATAGTATAAGTACTTACATACTATAAAAAAGAAATGAGCATCATTATTATTTCCAATTTTAGTAGAATTCTAATTTTAGTTTTGACACTGATATTCACTTACCTCGGTGAGTTTAGCGCCCTCCATCACAATGGGCAGTAACTGAAAATCAGTGGGTTCAGCATATGACGCTGGATCGTATGCACTAAGTTACCTACCCATTTGCGTTGCTGCAGCACATACATGTACGGATAATATATTTTACTGTTGCATATCTGTGTAGACTAAGGTTCTTTTTTATTTTTGTACTTTGTTTTAATGTTTTTTTCTTTGTGTTTTTTTGTAATAATTATGCTGCTTGTGATTGCAAATAAAGTTTTTATCTATCTACCTATATTTCCAAGTTAAAAGAGTGCAGTGTAACACTGCGTTCCCTGGCTCCGTTCTGTTATTAGAAATTGAAAAATCCCAAAACATTGGTTACATCCTATGTACTTAATCTCTGTACATATCGCTGCTGAAGCCGAAATTCGGGCAGTAAGATGTTATAACAAATGCAAATGGAAATAGCAATTTTACAAATAAGTTGTGCAATTCCATACTTTTAGTAACAATACTCGTGTTACTATTTAAGTAAAATGTAAGTGGTCGTTTCTTCGCGTGCCGTCGCTATACGTTGAACAATTAGTATTGCATGCAAAACTTTAAACTCCACTCGTTCATCATAAAACTTTGCCAAACGAATGATAATAATAAGTTAGTTTTGTTACCTGGCGCGATAACTGGACGGAAAAACTAATATTCGTACTATCATATTAGTTTTGCTAATAAATGTTGTGACGATGGTTTTATAGCATTAAGGGCCAAACGAAAGAAAGTTTTAAATATTAACACCCCTTAATATTTGCGGAAATATACTATGAAGAAGAAGAGGTAGCGCCATGCTGTGTTGCAGCTGAATCGGGCCGGCACGTCTCATTCACAAGATACGGCTGTCAAGTGGATTATATAAAACCCTTCCGTTTATGAATAGATGATTAGTCAGTCAGTTACTCATTAACAACAGTGTTCATTCTATCGACTGACACGTTTATGTTTCTTGGAGAGTATAGGAGGGGACCAGTAAAGGAGGATTTTTGGAAATTCCATCGGAAAGGGGTGAAAATGTTTTATATGAATGCCCTACTACGTTTGAGTTAGCTTACGCATGTGCAAGCACGGGGCACTGCTAGTATACAATATGATGTGTGTGTTCTTCATATTTTGTACTGCTTTATTATTTTTCATTTGTTCGATATCGAGTTACTCGTAGATGCAGGCGCCTGCGAGCTTCAATTATCGCATGAGCTTCATACTCCTCAGGCTGTTATAATGTAGCAAAAATACAAAAGCATTGAAAAGCTGAAGTTTCAAATAATATATTTTTTTTCCACGTTACCGCGTAATCATTAATACTTTCAGACATTGTTTATATTATTCGCGTCCAAGTGCTCTAACGTAACATTTACAAATAATAATTAGTGAAAAAAAAAATCGAAGGAAAATTTCATATATATTTACATACTTTTTGTGAAATAGTTCTTTTTTTTAAGTGTAATTGGAATTTTTTGACGACCACGCCGACCAATGCAAGAGAAGTAGAAAAAAAGGTGAGCGTTCAATTTTAAATCCTTATCCCGTGCTTATTGACGGGACTAGGAACGTACATGTTTTTGTAAGAGGCAGTGCCATGCTGCTTTCCAGCTGATTTGTGTATGCACGAAAGTGACAGCCGGTGACCTACTGGAGGGCAGGTGAAAAGGAGGGCATCGCATACTCTGACAATAGTGAAGATGTCTATGGGCGTTGGTAGTCGTTAAAAGGCTCCTTTTTTATAGTATCGGCAAAAGTAAGGTAACTACGCAGGAAGACGGAGTGTGCGACGGCCGCCTTCCTACCCGGTGGACTGACGACTTGGATAGGATGGCGGGGAGCCACTGGATTGCAAGTAGCTCGTAACTGTGGCCTATGACGCTCTACGGGGATGGCGTATACGAAGCAGTGGCCGTAATTCGGCTGATAATGATGAAAGTTTGGGTAAATTTCTCATTAGCCTCCAATACTATAAAAAGACTTAAACTCGTTTAATACTTATTCTGATAGCAATTATTGATCCAAAAAAAACGATATAAAACCTCCAAGATAGGGACACAAGAGTCATAGAATTACGTTATCCAAACATCGGAGCTTTTTTGTGTTATACTGATGTACAAAGAATACTTAGAATATTACAATATTTTCTATATAAAATTCTTGTTTTGTTATAAGCTCTTCCACACAAGTTCTGTAACAATTTTTAAGTTTTATTTTAAATTTAAAGTTATTATTATTACTAGCGAGACCGGAACGTTGGAAAACTGTATTCAATACTTAAGCCTACAGGTACGTTAAGGTACATTACCCATTAAAAGTATTGCTTTATAAGCGTGATGTGAATGAGAAGTGTATGACACACAGACACATCTAGCCTGTACTATATCGCACAACTTTACTACCTATTTTATAGAAAACTGCAGTGCTTCCTGGTGAATGGCCTTTTGGTATATAGTCCTTCCTGGATAAGTTGGGTATCTAAAACTGAAAGAATTAATAAAAGTAAACGTGAAGTTCCCGAGAATAGCGTCTTCAACAAACAAACTCTTCAACTTTATAATATTACTATCATCTCCCCGCAGCTTCGCCCGCGTATCTACAAATTAAATCACGACAATTGTAACATACAACGAAACAAAACGCAAACATAGATAATACCACAACCGCGGTGCAGGTACACTACACCTTTTCCGAGGGATTAGAGCGTGGACTATGCGATTCAATCCACAGTCACCACATCATGAAAGACAAGAGCACACACGTACGACACGGAACAGTAGGAACGACGACGTTAGTACAGTCATAGGAGATAATTCCAGTACCTTACGCCATTTGCCAACGAGGCCAAATCAAACCGCCGTTTCGGGTCGATTAACCACGATGACTTCGCGCGAGTCGTCCCACCACCGAGCTCGTGGTGGAAGAGGAGACCGTTCCAGTCATAATAGCTCAACGAGCTCCTCCAGCCCTCACGATAATGCAAGACCAACTTTAGCTATCGTGCGTGAACCACCTCCTCATTAAGGAGGGGGCGTCGCCCCCGGTCCTCTCGGCCAGGATATTAATAGTTACATTAGCTAATCTTAACTAACTATCGGGAGACTGGTATCCTTCCCATCTGCGGGAAACGAGACGGATCTGTCCCCCTTTCGACCACAATCTCACCTAAACCGTCGCCCATGTGTCTTACAGTAACCAGTCAGTAAGAAAAAAAGCTACATGCAATTTTGCGGAATTCTATGGGCGTCTGTATACGTCTTCTGGCGCCGACTGTTTGTTTGCCCCATATAATATAATGAAAGTCTTGATTGGCATAAAATTGTAATATTAGTTATACATTTATTGGCAGTCACATAACATAAAATTTTGACTTTTCATATAAACGAAAACTAATATATCTAAAATTTTAAATCACATACTTTATTTGAAAAACATTAAGCATGCCACAGCTCAAACTCAACTACAGACTCGTTATTATAACATAATGTAACATGAAAATCATATTATTTTAGCAACTATTACTATGGGCACGTCCTGTTAGGCGTATGGTTTGTTCTAATTAACATTCGGGTATTTATCTAATGGGAAACCAGTGCAATGTTAGTATATCGTTTTCACAGTGAAACACGATCTTCAACCTTAAGGGAAACTTAAATATACAAATTGTAACCACACGGCCAAAATATTAATTTAAACGTTAATAGGTATTACTTACTATAAGCTCATTTCGATATTTGATTATCAATATTATTATAATTCAAGTGAGAGCTCATCTTTAGTAAGGTAAATCTACTGTAAGGATATTTACATTTATACAAAGCTTGTCGTCTTGGCGTTCATTGAAAGAGGCCTATCCAGCAGTGGACCGATAAGGGCTGATAACAATGACGACGATGATGATGATAAAGTTTGTGGCGGCTAGAAACGCCATAATATAATATATATATATATAACATTACTGGCTTTGCGCCAGTTATGTGTTGTGTTGTGTGTGTGGGGTGGCATTGAAGATGATAATTTTGTCCTCCATCGTACTCGCTGTCCACTTTCCGAACCATTCTTCAAGAAGTATCGGGGAGTATATCGCGCCGTACGTCTTCGGACCTGTTTAGGTCTGGTAATCCTCACTATGACTACATAATAACCCATACGCTATGTGTACAAACAGCAATTTGGCTTCGCCCTAGTTCCGAACACGGCACGAAA
>JAFELO010000078.1:0-13162 GCA_017140195.1 Eumaeus atala
TCTCCTCTCTTGAGCCATGTGTTCGACGTATTTTTGTCAACATTAGAGTTGGTAAAGTCGAGGCGATGTCTACCGTGTAGTGACTTCCGTGTCCAAGTGTATATTTTTCCTTGTACTTTGGTAATAATTTCATTTTTCTGTGGCAGATAATCTCTCAGGTTGATCGGTGTGTGATTAAAATCGGCGCGTACAACAGCGTTATGTAGGATTGAATGTGTTATTCGAGAGTGAAAAAATGATCTGAGCGTGGTGATTTGCTTATTGTGTAAATTTTTTATATCGATTATGCCTCTTCCTCCTTCGCTCTTAGGCAATGTAAGACGTTGTATGCAAGAGTGTGGATGGTGTTTTCTGTATTTAGTCATCTGTGTATTAATAATGCGTTGGTGTTTAGTTAAATCTGTTTGGGACCACTTGATTATACCAAATGAATATGTAAGTATTGGGATTGCATATGTATTAATAATGGCTTTGGTAGTATTTCGTGCGTTCAATTGTGTTTTAAGGATTTTTTATATTCCGTTCCTGAAATTTTGAGTAAGTTTATTTTTTGTATCTCGTTGATGTATTTGCTGTGTTTGGTAAAAGCCTAAGTATTTATATCCTGTTTGATTATCTACTAGTCCTATTTGTTCCTCATTTTCTAGTGTGTAAGTATTGTTCTCAGCTTTGCCTCTATGAATTGATTGTATTTTGAATTTATCAATGCCAAATTCCATGCGTATGTCATTCGAGAACTCCTTATATCTGCTAATTTGTGTAGTTCAGTTAAATTGCTTCCATAATTCTAATCATCCATGTACAGTAAATGTGACAATGTGTGGTACGTGTCATCAAATTTTATTTGGAATCCTACGTTTGTGTTATTGAGAAGGTTTGATAGCGGATTGAGTGCTATACAGAACCAGAGAGGACTCAGTGAGTCGCCTTGGAAGATGCCGCGACGGATGTTGATTTTGTCTGTCTGTTTTGTCTTGCTGCCGTTACAAAGTTTAAGGGTGGTATTCCAATTCTGCATAGGTTTTGATAAAAATGATATAAGCGTGGGGTGAATTTTGTAGTGTTTTAGTATGTCAATAAGCCACGAGTGCGGTACAGAATCATAAGCTTTTTTGTAACCTACGTACATAGTGCAGATATTTCTTTTCTTTTGTATTGCCTATTTGGATGCTACTGTGTCGATGATAAGTTGCTCCTTACATCCTTGGCTGAATTTACGGCATCCTTTTTGTTGCTCGGCGAGTAACTGATTCAAATTTATGTGTTTGTGTAAGAGGCGACTAATGCAAGAGGTTATTATTTTATAAATATTTTGAAGACCTAAGGTATCTGTAAGATCTGTAGGTAGCATGTAAGTAGTTCCTTGTGTCGTATAAGGTGGCATATGGTCTGGGTTTTTTAAAAGTGATTAATATGTGTTATTAATTATAAATTATTATTTGCAAGAATGCCTTGTAGGACTTCAGTTCTTCGACTCCAGACTATTATATGTTAAGCAACGATCTATGTACGGATACGAGGCAAGTAAACTGAGTTCACAGACACAATTTACTGGTGTAGTACTTACGGGTGGAGAGTAGAAGCATACAAGAGTAGTCAGGTGTTGACAATGTTTGGTTTCAAAACCCTGGCAGCCCTTGGATTTATATAACTGATGCAAAATCAGAATTCTTCTCTATACAACACCTGTATGGATCACGCTGCCTTATAACAACAAAATTACAAATAAATAAACAAACAGAGTAGCACTTCGATAGCCCGGATCAGTGTGGAACTCTTTAATTCGCAATTCGCTACAATTCATGGTCAAATGTCGGTCCCTTGTTAGTCAGCAGGACAGGCGGGTGAAACCCTGGAGCGATGCTGGCAATGTCTTATATAATAGCTACGTATACATGTCCCGATAAATTGTCGGATCCGCTAAAACTGTTTGACACTTTTTAAAGGCCTGAGAAGAGTAATGGAGGTAGTAATGGATGTAGTAATGGAGGTAGTAATGGAGGTAGTAATGGAGGTAGTAATGGAGGTAGTAATGGAGGTAGTAATGGAGGTAGTAATGGAGGTAGTAATGGAGGTAGTAATGGAGGTAGTTATAAAAGTGCTCAGCTTTTGTGACGTCACGATCCGCGACGCTCGTCGATGTAAACTAAGCCGATTGTTTATAAACATGTACTTGCTCAGCGGGTTTGTGGGATCTCAAGCAGACTGACAAGTGTCAGAATATTAATTGTCAGTGTCCAATTTTTCTTCGTTTTTTTCTCAATACCGTAAAGCAAGCATATACTTGGTCTCTTAAATGTGAAAGCATATAATTGGTGAATATTTATTTTAAACAGTTGTAATATTTACAATATATAATATCCTTTTACGGATTTTATCGAGGTTTATCTTACAGCTACCATGGTCACGGGTGGACCATGGTAGCTGTAACGCTTCCGGAACGTCGGGCTAGATAAATAATTAAATAAACCGCGATAAAATCTGTAAAAGTAGTTTTATTGTAACGACTAACATTCGCGTAAACTTAAGACATCAAAGTTGTAATATTGATGTAAATCACCGTTTGTTTTCATAATAAATTGAAAAATAAAGTAAAATAAAAAAACACGTGAGTGGTGTGTGTCACGAGGCAGCGCTGTTGCGCAGTGCAGCCGGATGAGGCACAGCTAGGAAGGTACTCCTCTTACACGTATAAATCCCAAGGCGTACGGGCCCAGGCAAGACGGGTGTGCCATCAACTTCTATGTCGGAGGGCGCGCGCCTGACTACTCAGTTTATATCAAATAATGATACATGAAATAGCTCAAACCACAGAAAAATCATAACAAGTACATAATATACAGGTACACGCCATCAAGAGATACAGCCGCGTATGTACATAATACACAGGCAGACGCCATCAAGAGATACAGCCGCGTATGGACATAATATACAGGCATACGCCATCAAGAGATACAGCCGCGTGTGTGCATAATACATAGGCATACGCCATCAAGAGGTACAGCCGCGCATGTAAATAATACACAGGCACACGCCATCAAGAGATACAGCCGCGTGTGTACATAATACACAGGCAGACGCCATCAAGAGATACAGCCGCGTATGTACATAATACATAGGCACACACCATCAAGACATACAGCCGCGTATGGACATAATACACAGGCACACGCCATCAAGAGATACAGCCGCGTATGGACATAGTAATCAGGCAGACGCCATCAAGAGATACAGCCGCGTGTGTACATATTACACAGGCAGACGCCATCAAGAGATACAGCCGCGTGTGTACATAATACACAGGCAGACGCCATCAAGAGATACAGCCGCGTATGTACATAATACATAGGCACACGCCATCAAGAGATACAGCCGCGTATGGACATAATACACAGGCACACGCCATCAAGAGATACAGCCGCGTATGTACATATTTTAAACTAAAACATAACACTTACCGTAGACCTACAACCATGGAACTTGGCGAGGAGCACACAAATACATACATACAGTGCCTGCAAATGAAGTGTTCAGTCCGATAGTTGGTAAACTATAATTATAGGGGGCAAACGAGCAAGCAGAGCATTTTCACGACTACCGACGCCCTTGAAGATTCACATAATTAGTATACCGATGCGTTGCCCTCCTCCCCGTCCCAAATAAGCCGGCTACTCACAAACGTCATGGAACGCGACACTGAAAAGTCGAAGTCGGTATTATGTGAGCGAGAGGTACCTCCCTAGTCGTGCCGGCCCAATTCAGTTGCATAGGAGGATTTAGTGTGATACACTATGCATGACACTACCTCCTCCTTTGCAGCATGGCACTACCCTCTACCTGTATTATTTGAGTTTAGTTAACAAAAGTGGCTTGATGTTAGTATGCTACTTATGCTAATAGTGCATTTTGCGCAGTAATGACCAATAAACATAGTGCAACAAAACTTGGTTTCTCTTGGTGGAAAACAAACAAATTCACGTTAAAATATTTTCAGGCCGGTCATGAGCAGATTTGAGACTCCATCTACACCCGGCGCTGCCGGCGGCCGGCGTCTCACGCTCTGTTACTTAACCGCACTCGCATGGAAAATGAACCTCTCGTCAGCGTACAGTGTTTAACATAAAAACCTTAAGGTTTAAAGAATACCACAAATATGTAGAAACATCTTACACTAAGCTCCCGCGCCCTATACAATCAAGTTTAACTAAATACCGTCCGATACCAAAAAACTGTAAAGAGTCAAAATATAGTTTATCTTTCCCATAGTAAGGGGAACCGGATTATTTACACGACTATTTACTCCCACAGACATTCGTACAATTATTATGATGCATATGCGTTACCCTTCTTTAATCCTTCCTAGGGGACCACCGGGTACTCACAAATCACAGTAAACGCGCCAGCACAGCTTTCACTTTACGGCGGCACCATGTGATCTAGATCTCCCCAGTCGTGTCAGCCCATTACGGTTGCTATGCTGCATGGCACCATGTCTCATTAGAAATACGCACTTCTCATGAAAAAAATTGTGTTTCATTTCAATATTACCAAAGCTATGGAGGGATAAATGGAAGTGTTTCGCGAAGATTAATAGGATCCGCCACCACCGATCTCCATACAATATGGAAGCTGATACTGTATTTTCCATTGAAGTCACTCGAACTATCAGCGCCCGAGTTACTTACGAAATAAATACATCTTCGTGTGCACCCGCAACCACCGCCACGTCGTAATTATCCTCGAAGTTCTATTTAACATATTACGCTTTTTTGAAACTTGACGTATAAGCAACATTTCATTTGGTTGATTCGTTAGTTGGCTTCCTATGAGTACAAAATTAAATGTTCAGATTGAAGCAACTAATCGCTATATAACCCTGTATACAAGGTATCCATTTGATGATCGCCTTTATAACACTAAAAAAGTTAACAACAAAATGGTACATTTTGAACGTCATATTATTTTTTTTGAACATAAAAATTGTCAAGTAGACTCTATATGTCTTTTCGCTCCACTCAGAGGGCCACCGCTTATTCACAAACCGCACGAAACGCCACAACACAGCCATTATTTTTAGTGCATACGTGCGAGCGTTACCTCCCCAGATTTCCTCCAATGCAATGTGTAATTCTGCGGATGTTCATACCCGTCAGTAGTAAAAAAAAAAAGGCCGAATCTTATTTGTCCCCTATACTATATAAATGATAGGTATATATTTTGGTTTCTCTGTATCAGCTGTCCAGTCATGTAGAGGTCGCAGTTCAGTGGGGCAGCTGTAGGCAAGTGCCGTCTCCGGGGGAATTAGCCGCGACGTCCAGCAATATATTTCTGCATCGTTCTCTTGGAGAATATTTGCGGAGGAATCATAGCAATCTCTTCAATAGCTTAATTGTGTTTAATGGTTTCCTTTCGGCAACAATGCGGGCTGATTATTGAAAACAAGACGCCTCATTTGGCGCACAGTACTTATTTGACGTGTGTGTGTGTATTATTATACATAGTTTGAAATAGAAAAGGACTATGAAGTAAAATCTAAGAAGGCCCAAAACACTTCTTCTCTCCGGTTTGATGAATGATCAAGATGAAAGTTTATTTCCGTTTTTTTTATAGCTTGTTAGGCAAACGCTCACAGACCGTCTGGTATGCTCCTCAACACAAATGCGGTAGTGGACCGGAACTGGACATCAATCGATATGTCGACATCGGTATCGCGGTGGACGATGGAACTCCGAGTCTGGCTGAAATCATTAGGGAAGTATTCGGAAGCTGAAGTGACAAGACAAAGGGTGTGTTTTTAGCGGTAAACGCGTAGGCTTATACCTTGGGTGGGTTGAGTTAAATTGGCATAGATTTTGTCGGCATCCTGCCGAGAGTTGGGTAACAAAGATTCGACCTCCGACGCAACTTTGTCCCAGTGCTCGGCGACTGTTTCTAGTGCTACCATCTGCACAACAATGAATACCACCATTTTGTTATCACTAATAATATTAATATGCACGAGAAACAGAGTGGGAGAAACTTGTGGAACGCCAGCATGGACAGGCCAAGTCCGAGCATGCACCGTCGACGAAGACCTTAATCCACAGGCCTGTGAAAAAGTTGGCGTTCAACTCGGATAATTTTGCGACAATCCGAGACGCTGGTAGATTGGAAAAAGGAGGTGTGTGCCAAACCCCAAAGGTTTTCACTTTGTCCAGACTAACCACAAACGTGTCTCACTTCAACTGATTTCGTCCAACGAAGCGTCAGGTAAATAAAGAGATCACTAGCCTACTGACGCTGACGGAAACCGCACTGACGGTCACTGAGCAGCTGGACGTGTTCCTCTACGAAGTGTAGGAGCTAAAAATTCTGCATAATTGTTGTGCAGACGTTTGACCCTTCTACCGTCTCTCTTCACCGGTGTTCTTGAGCCTCCTCCACATTCATAACTCTCTAGTCACTTCATACAAACACTACGGTCGCGAAGACTCTCGACACCTTCGTACAACACATTCATAGTCATAATATTTTGCTTTAGCTAATTGTCTTATTTGTTTAATTTTTCAAGAAGTAGCGCACACTGCATTCAATTTGTATGTAGCCGAATTGGGTTGGCTCGGGTAGTATCTCTCTCTCACATGAATTATACGTGAAGTGTCCGCGGTTCGATCGGCTTACGAGGGTTCCGGTAAGCTCAGACCCTGCCCCCATCTCATGGCAGCACTGTTTGAAAATAGAATACTCCAGGGGGTACCAGCAACTTAGAAGCTAAAGAATTCCTCCCTGGGCCTCGACGCTTAGGTCCTGAACCTGAACCTGAATAGATCTGTGCTCTGTGACCGTTTTAGTGGGTGCAAAGAAAAGAAAAAGTCGAAGGCTGCCCCTGCTAGACCAATTTTTGATTTTTGCAAACCCCTCAGGGTTGCACTCCAATCACGACGCTGTCCACCACCACCTTGAGACTGTAAAGCCGGTTTCACTCTTTCTGACGGAGACGCAAATCTCTTCTCCAGTTGATTCAACCTTCCTTACCTACTTAGGGTATAAGTTAGAACAATTATTTACACCACGGGCTGGAGTGAGTGTTTTCATCGGAGAAGATGTCTGCTATCATCGCATCTTGAAGACAAGGTTCTATCTTACCTGCGTGTAGACAGCGATGACCAGCCCCACGTCCATGCGCGCCTGTACGGATCCCATAACGGAAACACTGAAATATACCGACTCCCGAAATACATCGAAATGGCTACAGATTCTGTGCTGAAACACATTCCAGTTCCAAGACTTGACGTATATTTATTTACATTCGCCAACTGTAGAATAAGCTCGCGAGCTCTTCGCATTGCTCGGCCCTAGCCCCCTGTCCGCTCACACTCCCGGAAACTTCAGAGAGGAATTCCTCACAAGTATGTGTACAGGAATATACGATTAAGCATAAACTAAAAGTTAATCGTGCTTTCACACGCAAAAAACCACCAAAGGTCCAAGGCCAGGGGTGTCAACCGTTCCGATACATTCTATTCTGCCTACAACGCAGCGATAGCTGTTACACATCCCATTTACATTTACTTACCAGCACATTCTTGAAGCACGGGCTTATGTACGAAGCACCACTTACCAGCGCATTCTTGAAGCACGGGCTTATGTACGAAGCACCACTTACCAGCGCATTCTTGAAGCACGGGCTTATGTACGAAGCACCACTTACCAGCGCATTCTTGAGGCACGGGCTTATGTACGAAACACCACTTACCAGCGCTTTCTTGAAGCACGGGCTTATGTACAAAGCACCACTTACCAGCACATTCCTGAAGCACGGGCTTACGTACGAAGCACCACTTACCAGCGCATTCTTGAAGCACGGGCTTATGTACGAAGCACCACTTACCAGCACATTCTTGAAGCACGGGCTCAGGTACGAAGTACCACTTACCAGCACATTCTCATTGCAACTGACTCTAAAAATGGCTCGCTTCATGTTTTGAGGCTTTCTTCATTATTAAGTGTATTCACGAAATCATTCATAATGGGGTTAACGTTTGTCAGCAATGGGTACCATCGCATGTTGCTACTGTTGGCAGTGATGTGGTCGATGCTTTGGCAGGTGCAGCACAAACCGAGAGTACCTAGATCAGTGTTAACTCTTGCTTTAATGATCTTGTATGATCTATTAAAAAAAGTTTTTGTGAGGTTACTTAACAAATTTCAAAGAATTTGTTAAGTAACCACCCAAAGTACCCTGGTACTCGGATCTTTATGATCCGAGAAACAGTATGCCTGTGAATAAAGATAAACAAACATGTTTGTTATCATCAGTGATATTCAAAGACACATTATTCCTTTTTTTAATAAACGATGTACGGAAGCTGCACGGAATAAACAGTTTTCTTAACGGAGAACAGTAATTGGTTGGATTCCGAATATTTAGTACCTTTACCCGGAAAACTAACTACTTCAGGAAAACGTGGAAGATCTTGTGTCATCATATGAACGTCATATGAAGACTTGTCACACAACCCAGCAAAAAAAGGAAAATTACATGCTACTTCATGAGTACGGATTTGAGCACATCTACAATGCATATCTACAGAGATTGCTTTCGATAGGAGAAAGAACAGAAGGGAATCTTGTGAAAACATTAAGGATGGCTGACAGTTAAAGTAAAACATTACTCTTGAATTTCATAGAAATCTCAAGTTGCTGCAGCAAACTCTAACAGATCAAGAAGCATTAAGTGTTGTGATCGATTGCGATTCAACGAAAGCACAATATTTATACATAAAAACGAAATTCTTTATGTTTCTACCGTATTACAAAGTACGAACAACGAAACAAACCTGCTATCTACCATCTTCAGCAATAGAAATTTAGAAATTGCTGATACCACTGCGAGAATACAAGGTTTATTGTATCACACTGCAGTTAGAATTTTGTTGATAGATTCCGCGCATAAGAATGGATTGAAAATTTTACTTCTAGACTACTGTATCACTATACAGTAATTAATAGGTATTCCTGGGCTGTGATGGTTCATCTGGACAAAGCCAGTACAAACGGAGACTTCCAGAAGAGTCGCAACAAATTTCTGAAGCAATTTTTTTAAATCTCTTTTTTTGTGCCTATTAAATTAACTAAGGAGCTTACCCCACGCTCCAATCACCTCTCGGTATACAGAGTGAATCATGGGTTTAATCTCTGCTATATGTTCTTTGACAAGAGTTTATACTATATGACAGAGACTAGAGTAGCAATCAAGTTTATGTACTCCAGCATCTTGTAGGGAGATATGGAATTTCACTGGTGGTAAAAATTAGCTGATCTCTTTTGGCGGCTTAAAATACGTTTTTATTGAAGCTCGCTTGAGGATGTAGTCAATTTTGTCAGTGACACCTTTTATGTATGGTAGTATTACAGATAGCAGGCTCGACGGTGGCTGGTGTCGCTCGGTCTCTGTGTCTCGCAGAACTCGCTTGATGTGTTGAAATTCGGTGTCCAGGTGTTGCTCGTCACGGAAAACTCGCGCTCTCTGAAATAAATATTAAGACAGGATATAAAATTTCCTTCGTATCCATTATTGAGGTGGCACCTTTATCCGCCGTAATGTCACCGCAATAATGCATACGACAGTTTACAATGAGAAAATACAAAATCTTTTATCAGATGAGTTCACGTACAAAATTGTAAAAATGCATCCAACATACAATTATCTAAAAAGTACGACCGATCTTATCAAGAAACATTCTGGTACATCTAATCTGGACGTTAATATTCTAATTCTTTCTTGTGCCAAAAAACCTAAGCTGTATGTGTTGCCAAAAATACTCGAAGCACGATGTATGTACCTAAAGTATAAATAAAATACTCGAAACATAATGTATGTACGTAAAGTATAAATAAAATACTCGAAACGCAACGTATGTACGTAAAGCACAAATAAAATAAATAAATATATAAAACGCTCCATTACGTCCAACAGTAAACCGAATTGACTTTATTCGACTTTGTTATGACTTGAGGTTTGTGTAGGAGTTTAATTGTAAGAAACGTTTGAAGGCAGAGGCAAAGGCAAAGGCAAAGGGGTTGTCAATCCGATAACCCCTTTGTTTTTGCAGACTAATAACGTGTTTGAGGTTTCCACGGAATACCGTAGCACATCATCAGGACAACTTACTCTGCTGTCAAGACAGGACAACGCCTCTTAGGTCAGCTCGTATTGTGTATTCAACCGCGTTTGTTTGGACTTTTTCTGTTTTTTTATCATTTCACCCATTAAGACTTATGTCTTAATGGGTGAAATGATAAAAAAAGAGAAAAGCTAACAGTGCCTATACGTAATTTCACCTGGACCAATCCACTAATTACAGCGATGCATTTATCAGATAGTCGGTCAGTGAGTCGACTATTTTATACGTAAAGCAAACATGTCTATAATTTGACCTGCGCAGTCTATAAGATGGAAACGGACGGACCTTAAAAAAAACTAATCTTTATACAAGCAAGTATGGTGTTGGGGATGTCTCGAACTCTGCGCGCCAGGGATCCACATCTTTCTGCAAAACAATTTACTCGCGTTTCAGCAAACATCCCTGATGCGCTACAATATCTAGGCAGACCCAACAACATCCTGAGAGCATTATAGTATTGGACTAGGAGAGCAAAGTGAAATAGGACACTGTACTGTTACGTGTATTGGGAATGAAATAAGAATGTTAAATGTTGAAAACTGTAATTCAACATAACATTGTTACTAGCATAACATTTACGAAAGGAATAAATCTCAACACTTGTGAGTACCAGGCTGTACTAGATCTCCGTTCGTTATTCGTTAGCCACGTTGTGTCCGGATAATGTCCAAAGACACGTGAAGGACACGTGAAGTCATATATATGCTTCTCGTTTATTCCTTCTTCGATACTTTCTTATGACAGAAAATGCATCTTATATCTTTTTTCACTCCTAAAAAAGGATTTAAAAAGCGTGAGTTAAAAGAAGCGTTGTGAAGTCGCGTGGTCAGTCAAGCGTAACGACTAACACCAGAGTGACGCTTTACGCTTTACCTCGCTCACGTCGCTTGCACACCATTAACTTCAGTGTTTGTGGGACCAAGATCCAATCGCATACTGTCTTTTTTGTAGTAAACTAATTGTCGCAAACCTAGATGTTTGTATTAAATATTTGGTATCTCTTAGCCTAAAGTGGATGTGCTGAGCCCGCTCGTGGTCGGAGGGAGACACAAACGATCGCTATACGATCTCCGTCCTGCCGACAGAGCTAGGCAGGGAACCTGAGCCAATGTTTCATACGTTAATTGAGTAATGTGTATTTTATGAAATACATTTTCAGTTGTATCACCGTCATTATTATTATGAAAGTTTGTATGTATGTTAGTAGTATTTTCTCGTAAAAGCTACGGAATTAGTTTTGATTCAGCAGGAATATGGTTCAGTCTGGCATTAAATAAAAATATTTAATCATACCAATAATTTTTAGGCTTGTCCTAGATTTCACGTGGTTAAATCCACGGCTCACAGCTAGTGCTAACTATTAACTTGATAGGTTTAGAACTGTAATGTTTATTTCTAATCTTAGATCTAACATATAACTAGAATCTTATTTATCAACAGTCACAAGATACTAATGCATCTGACGCCATGTTATGGCCATCACTCGGATACACTACACTACACTATTATATCCGAAGGCTTGGCTTACGTTTATATTTTTCCCTGAGACACCACACAATCGCCTCTGTGGTGTGACGGTGCGGTTGTCGCCCGTTAAGACCGTTAGGCACGTGGGGCCCTGCGTTCAACTCCCAGGTCAGGCAACTGTTATTAAATGTTTCTCAGATTATTCCGAGCACGCATTACATTGTCTGTCACCTGTGACTTCATGGGCCTCAGTATTTTTTTAGTGACGAAGGGGCATTTACACATGATACCTGGGAGCCCAGGTGGACCTGGGAGTCGGACCAATGTTGAACTAGGCAATTAGGTAGCATTACCAACTAAACCCCTACGGGAGCCTTCAGCCGCTGTTAATGGAGGGTCCCGGATCTGCAGACAACAGGACCCCTCCAGCAGGGGTGGGCCGTCCTACACAGATAATCACCGAAACAACCATGCCCAGTCAGCACCTGCGTCAGACGGGAGGTGAGGGGTTTGAGCCTACGGCGCATCCACCGCTCGAGGACCGGGCGCAAGGTAGCCGTTCTCTCTCTGCCTTACGGCTGCCTCGCCAGGTTCTCCACTCACCTCTGGACCCGCAGGGTCTCGTCATGCGTGGGGTTCAGGCCGAGACCCCTCCTATCCTAGACATGGGAGCGGCTCTCGGTAAGAACCTCCGCCACGAGTTCCCATTGGGGATCGCCGGCTGTAGCTGCAGCCCACTATACCGTAATGTACCCCCGTATCGACCTCACTGCGACGATCCTCTGCGCTGTGTGCATTAGGGCCTTATTTCTCGCAGTGACATGATCCGCCCAAACCGGAGCACCGTACCTCGCCATACTCCGATAGTCACCGGAGTACTACCTTCACGATCTTCGGTCTCAGCATAACGAAGTGTGGGCTGAAGGTCCACCCTCCGTCAAGTTTGAGCCCCAGATACTTGATGTGGGGGCTCATCCTGACCCTCTCCTTTCCGATCTGCAGAGCAACCCGCGATGGGGGCTCCTTGCAGCCGGTCCCGCGGAATAGAAGGGCTTCGGTCTTGTCTAGTCTGACCCGAAGCCCTAGCATCTCTATGCGGCTGATGACGAGGTAAACATCCACATTGGCGAGCCGTGCCGCTTCCTTGGAATCCTTTCCCCGGGCATACACGAGGATCTCATTGGCGTAACATGTGACACCCATCCCGGGAAGGAGACGACCTCGTAGGACCCAGCCGTACCCGATGGGACATCGGACAGGACAGGATTGGTCCAAGTACAGAAACCTGAGGGACGCCGCGCCCGGTAGCGTATGCGATTTGCCTCTCTTGGCTACACATCGTGATCTTAACCCAACGGCTCCTACCATACTTGTCTCGGAACCGGAACCGCAGTCCCCAGACCCCTCCGTAAACTGGCGTTTGCTTCTACAAGGACGCCAGTGAGGAAAGGTCTTGCAAAATCTCGAAATCGTCCGAGTTCCCCCTAGAGCGACCCCGCCCCTTCCCCTTGACGAACTCGTCCCCCCTC
>JAFELO010000078.1:13169-28010 GCA_017140195.1 Eumaeus atala
CCATGTTCCCGACATGTTCGCGTCACTAAAAACGAAAACAATACCACAACAAAAAGAAACAAAACGAAAACAACGAAAATGATTCAACGAAAATTTCACCAAATTAAAATTTGATGTAAACAACTTACGGAAATCAAAACCAAACATGGCTGACACAGACAAAAACACCACCACGTAACGCGAAAGAATACGAGAACAACAACGAAAACAAAAACAACGCCACATGCAAGTCTCCTATACACCCCTGCCCCGGGACCGAACGGACAGACCAGAATAAGTCTATATTGACGACTCACTGATTTCCCCAGTACAAAATCGAACCAAGAATATACGGATATCTCCGTGTTCCGACGTCGCACCGAAAAAATACAAACACCGAAAAATGCGCCTCCAAAAGTTGTATCGATTATCGTCACAAACTCAAAATTCCCAAAATGCACCTTGTACCAGGAAAACAGAGTTAGCCATGGACCTCAGTATCTTGACTAATCGTGGGTGTTTAAGTATATCTACTGGACTTACGAGTTGTGAATGTACTAGCACACCTCTGCCTACCTCTTCGGTCGGAATAACAAGCGTGAAGGTAATTTTTTTAGTAAAGTAATAAAAATACTTTCCTGGTCCCACTGGAAGCTTGTTCTCCTAATGAGTGTGTGATTTAGTTATAATTTAATTACTTTCCAGAATGGTTGCTACAAATAAATCGAAGAGGATTCCAACCAGGCGACAACATATATGAGTCTGTGTGAGGGGTCCATCCGCCAGGCTACCTGGTCCCACAGGTCGCAGACGAGATTGTCATTTCTGGCCTTCGTCGGTGAGGTCGGTGACTGGTGTGTAGGTACCGTTGAGCACGGGCTCAGTTCGCCTGCATTGCAACAACAGCGTTACTTCAACTATATTTAAACACGCACATACTCGCGCCAACATTAGTAATTCCTTGTGTAATCCTCGCGAAGTACTCGTACCTATGCCATAGGCATGGCTACGAGTACATACATAGCTCTGGTCCCTTTAATATTCCAAGGTATCTCTTTTTGGGACACTTTTGTGGCCGGTATCAGCTCCGGCGCGGGTACGGGAAAGACGGGGGTTGGGGGGGGGACATTATGTAAAATACAAAAGGTACGGAGTCTTATCGTAGTCGGTCTCTGTCGCAAAACTGGACGCATTTACATATCTTGGTTTCAGACAGATCAGCTTATATTGATGCTGCTGGTCTTGTTGTTGAGGGTGCGGACTCATCGCAGCACCGCGACAACCACGGGGCGTCTGCAGCTAAGGCTCCTCAATCCAAACTCCTCGTTGGCCACTGGGTGGCGTCAGAAGATTTCCACATCAGAGTACCTCACAAGAGTACTTCACAGGAGTAGTGCACTGCAGCCGAATAGGGTGCACAGGACAGGAGGGGTACCTCTCACTCACGTGAAAACGCTGCAAAATGACAGCTACGTCTTGAGCTTGGTGCAGTTTGTGAATTTTCGGTGCCCCATTGAAAGCTGAACAGAAGGGCAATACATATGCGTTGCCCTCCTCTTCTCTTCCACTGCAAACCACAATGATTGTAGGCGGTCAATCGCGCTCACAACACGGGATCCGCGGTGGGCAAACGATCATCAAAATCTACACTTGCAACGCTTTGCTTAATTACATATTTTGCCCGTATGTTATACATATATGTTACATATTACACAATTTACAGCAACTGCACATTCATACCAGTTCCCAGAGGGGGTTAGCAAAGCGAACAGAGTGCCAACTCAATCTGAGCATGGGGCCATTACCCATTGTGGAAGAAAGGAGGGAAACGCATCGGCATACTAATTATGTTGATGTTTATGGGCGGAGGTAGTCGTAAATAGGCTTCAATTTCTCGTTTGCCCCCCTATTCTATATAAAAAGAACCATGGTATAATAGTTCCACTTTCATTTTATTTCAATTATTTGTATAGTAAAATACATGGTTGAATAGTTACTTTAGTTATTACTGATGTGCTAATGAATCGGAAGAGGTATTGCCATGTTGCATAGGAGGAGGTAGCATTACCTCCTTCTATGCAGCGGAATTTGGTCAGTACGACCGGGAAGATACCTCTCGCTCATATAATACCACCAAAAAGTGATGCCTACGGTGTCGCGTTTCGTGCGGTTTGTGATCAGCCGGTGGCTCATTGGATAGTGGAAAAGGTGGGCAACGCACCGCCATAGTAATTATGTGGATGTTCATGGGCATCGGTAGTCGTGAAAAGGCTCTGATTGCTCGTTTGCCCCCCTATTGTGTAAAAAAAGAGTAGCCCGACTGTATTCGCGTTTTATCAGAAGCATACAACCTGGATGCCGTACTCGCATATCTGACGCGACGGATCCATAAGGTATACGCTGCACAGGTGGAGCCTCCACTCCGCGCCCTCACATCACTTGACGAGATAAAACCTAAATTACATCCTTCTCGGGCATAGCGTTTTGACAAATAATATTGTCAACCGGTCAGTTACTCTGTCGTTAGACGTACACGGGTGTGCCATCATCGCGCGCACATGAACACCAAGGGTGGTCAGCCTGCTCTTGTGCCGTACAAATTTGTGAGATCCATGTGTTGCCAACTTGATGAACTTATCTCTCCTATATTCTAGTCTCTTCTGAAGGGATTTTAGTTATTTCGTACGCAGTTAGCTGAACTGACTATATTCTAAGGTGGTATCATCAATTTAAAAATCTTTTAAGAGTTGGCCTCTTCAGTGTCGGTTTTCGTGTGGTTTGTGAGTAGCCATTGGGAGGGAGGAGGTGGTAAAGGATTATAGTATGCGGAAGTCCACAGGGGTCGGTAGTCATAGAAAGTCTCCGATTACTCGCTTGCCCCCTATTCTATACAAAAAGCATGGAAGCACAACATACCTCACAAGTCATCCACGTTATTTAAAATTATATTGTTCAAAGTAAATGCAAAAACGACGTATCCGTAGTATGTTTATGAAAACAAATGATAGTTGTAAACCAATATATAAAAGCTTCAAAATATTAACATTCCCCTCCTTATACATACTTGAAATGGCAATATTTGTTCAAAAGAACCCAAACCCTTGATGTCAGAAACAATTATTAGCAACAGACGCGACGGAGCAAGAATACGCGCCAGGACTCGCAATACAGCACTGATGTCAAGAATACGCGCCAGGACTCGCAATACAGCACTGTTGTCAAGAATACGCGCCAGTACTCGCAACACAGCACTGATGTCAAGAATACGCGCCAGGACTCGCAATACAGCACTGAGTTCAAGAATACGCGCCAGGAGTCGCAATACAGCACTGTTGTCAAGAATACGCGCCAGTACTCGCAATACAGCACTGATGTCAAGAATACGCACCAGGACTCGCAATACAGCACTGACGTCAAGAATACGCGCCAGGACTCGCATTACAGCACTGATGTCAAGAATACGCGCCAGTACTCGCAATACGGTACTGATGTCAAAGAGTGCATTATGTATGGGTCCTAAAACTTACTAAAAAAACGTAAGAGATCTTAATACAACTTTGTTTAAAAGAAAACTCAAAAATTCTTCAGGAAAAATGTTACTACAGTATAAACGATTTTTTATATGACATACTTTAAATTTATTATTATTATTATTATGAATTTTATCTTGCTAATGTACTTTAATTCTGTTTTTTATTTCATTTTATTTATTTCTGTTAACATTTAATGACATACAATTTCAATCTAATTAGACATTTTATCTGAATTAATTATATCACGTTTCATATTATTATCATACAATAAATTACTTGACTAATAAAAAAAGTATTTCTAAACAGGTAATTGTGAAATTATAACGTAATAATAATAACTTAAGTCACTGAAATACGGAAAATAACATAGTTTAATAATTATAATTTTGTAAACATTTGCATGCTGATTGTCTTCAGCGAAGCATGCGGGACTTCCACTAATTGTTTAATATCCATGTTATTTGTGGAAGCATACCATGCTTCTATAAATAAATATATTTCTATTTCTTAATGCGATTGTCATGTCAATGGTTGCATTTTAAAACAAAAGATTTTAATATTGATATGGTCACTTTAGATGTTGGTACATTAGCTAATTATAAACCTAATAACTGAAGAGAGCAGGACATATTGTTATCATTACACTCAGGCTGTGAGACGAATTCTGCGCTCTAATTCTATGTAAGTTAATGGCGTCATTTGTTAGTAAAGTTGTAAGGGTCACCGTACTATGCACATTGCATAGTGATAGAAGTCAACATCCAACCCTATGTACACCGTCTGGAACCGGTCAAGGCGTTGAAACCTCACATATAGTCACACACAGTTACAACAGATTACTGACAGAATAACAAACTCACGCACCGCTTACGAGTAAGGTCCCGGGTTCATATCCGTAAGATGAGAGCTTAGATTATCTTAGAATAATAATAAACGCGATCTTTAGGGGGCTCATATAATAAATTAAATCTTGCACACGGCTTTTGCTGATTTTGAGCATGAATCAATCCCCGCCCGTCAGAGGGACTCCCAGTGTAGGAGGCCGGCCTCCTGGCTTGCCTGAGCTCTGATCTCTTCCCATTTGCGGAGGGGTGGTCTGTCTCCCTATCGTCACCCCAAAAGTAGGAGTCACAAAAGTCTTCGCTAGTCTGATGAATTGTAGGGGCGGGTGCAATAGCGTCGCCAACCAGTAGAAGTTTTCTTCCGAAAAAAAGTAGTCAACATCTGTAATGCTGCACGCTGATGTCTAAGCTTACACACGATGCCTATAGGTGTCGGCTATATAAACCAGTTTGAGTGTTCTAATTGTAAAATATTCTTATTTTTTTTAATCAACTGTTACTCTAAAGTGTCTAAACAATTCTTGCAATAACTATTGCCAGCGATTTCAGCTTAATGTAACTTTTAAAACTGAAGTGCTTAGGAGAGTCAAATGGAGTTAAAAATTAACAAATTAATAAATGAAAACTGAATTAAGAACAATGGTCTTACTTTAATAATATTGTAAGTTTTGTAATAAAAGTTTTTTGTATATTGTCTTACTTAAAAGACACTTTCATTTAACAAAGCAAAACACCACCTGTTTGTCCTCCAAGCGCTTGTGTACGACAGGTGGAGTGAGACGGTTAAATTAAACCCAGCAGTTACTTAAGTAACAGGCGGACGATCGGCCGGTCGCTGTCAGCTGGACTAACGTAACTGTAGACTTTGTTGCCGAGACATTTAAAATAGAACAGTTTGGTTTTTCTCAACATTTTAAATGATTGTTTTTAATTTGAGTAGGTAAGTAAGTACGTACCTTCACGCTTATTATCGCCGAAGAGATAGGCAGAGGTGTGCTAGTACATCCACAACTCGTAAGTCCAGTAGATATACTAGCACAACACGACAACAACTAAAAACGCTCACACGCAGGCACGCATGTACTCACTCATGGACACGCACACGTACACGCACATTCGGTTCTTTCCGCACCATCCACCACATGGTGTCAAGTCGTTCTAACCACATTGAAGTCAAATTATGAAGCGACCTTTATCTTCTTTGACAGTATTGTAATTATTAAAGACTCCCAGGCGAATTATTAATTGTGTGTGCCAGTTGTGAGACCCTTCTCATGTGTCAGCCGATCCCGTTGCTAAAGTTCTATGTATTGTTCAGGAACTATTTTTTGTAATGACAAATACCAGTGGATCTATAAGTTCAAATAGCACAATAATAAGCAGGTGACAGGAAGAGGTGGTATAGGAGGAGCTAGTGCCATGCGTGGTGTATGACACTACATCTCCTATGCAACGGAATTGGGCCGGCACGACCGGGGAGGTACCACTCGCTCGCATAATACCGCCATGAAGTGAGATCTGTATCACGTTTCCTGCGGTTTGTGAGTAGCCGGAGGCCCATTGGGGGGATGGGAGGACAGCGCATCGCCATAGTAATTATGTTGATGTTCATGGGCGGGGGTAGTCGTAAAAAGTCGTTTGTCCCCCTAATCTATATTAAAAAAGTACGATGTGAAAATGTACGGGGAAGGAGTGGGACAACCTCAGTTCAGACGGGCGACGACGCATGCGTTACGTACGTTTAACGTATGTTTAAGGACAGTACCTAACATGCAGTTACAGAAAGTTGTCTTGTGCCGCAGAAGCTACCCGACTAAGGCTGAGTGGTTGCTGGTGATGGTGGCGGTCACTAAGGAGCGCGTGCTCTTTAGTAACGGACAGGCTGGACAGGCGTCCGCCGCGGCTCGTACGGTTCCTTCATTATTCAGAATTCGGTTAAAAAGTATTGTTTGTTAATATGTGGACGCGCCAGTCTCTTTAATAAAATGTGTGTAATATGACGGGCTCGACCGTTTTGAAGTGAAAGTGTAAACAAACAGATTTTAGCGTCTAATTGTATGTTTATACACACATTGTGCTATAACATAACAAAGTGGAAGCGCTTATTATTCGAAGGCACTGACCTTAGAGCTAAAATAAATATTGTTGGGTATAATAGCTACAGTCCTGCAGGAGGTTACTATATAATGTTTAAAGGTGTTTCAAGTAATGCACTACGAGTAGGACCGGAGTGCGGCAGGTAAAACCGCGGGCCGCGTCAAGCTACTGCTGCATTGCAAACGAGCAACCGAAGCTTTTTACGACTACCGACGCACATGAGCACATAATACAACATAATTACTATGCCGATGCGTTGCCTACCTTCTCCCCCTCCCCCCAATGAACCACTAGCACATAGCGTATGAAACGTGATAATGAACATGTCACTTTACGGCGCTATTATGTGAGTGAGAGGTACCTCCCCGGTCGTTCCGGCCCAGTTTCGCTGCAAGGGAGGATGTAGTGTCATGCACTATGTATGCACTACTTCCTCCTAAAACGTATGTTCTGTATGAAGTGGAACCAACAACAACAGTATATTTTCACGCCAGCACCCCAATGAGGGCAGAGGGAGACGAGAGCCACATATCGCTACACTCGCCTACCTCGTCTCCTCATCCCTTGAATTAACAATGACTCGTGTTAAGTACGAACTTCGTTCGCGTATTAATATACGTTTACGGGATTTTTTCTAACATTAGTGAGAGGACAGAGGCGTCCAACATAAGGGATGGTCACGCGACCACTGTTGTTGTTATGTAACCGAAACGTCGAATAATCTATATGGATAATCCAAAGTAGTTTTATTGAATTAAGGATTTGGGTTCCGTGAGCGAAAATCCTACGACCCTTCATAATTCCCTTAGAACTTGTGAGCCGATGTTATCAACATGACGAAATTTAAACTCCTCTCCCTCCCCCCTCTCCCTCTCTCTCTCTCGGATTCATTGGGGAAATAAAATCCTGGGCTCTACTATCTACCTACTCTAACTGCGTGAGAGAAAATCATACTTATCTTGGAGCATGACAGCTTTTACCAATTTAATTATCTCAGTAACACTTTTTGGTCCAACACGAGATTCGAACCCGGCACCTCAAGCTCTGCGCATGCTAACCACTAAACCTTGAGTCAGTCTCCGTTACACTTGATTGGATGTACTTTGTTGAATAAGGCCCACGGCGCCCACCTCTACAGAACAATTTATCTCAAAGCCCTTGATTCCAAATAAACCGAAGTGCTCTTTGTAGGCTCCTCTTATGACGCGGGGAGACTCGAGAGTAGGAGCAGACGGTGCTTCCGCGTGTAGGTCAAGGTTGGGAATCGCATCAATGTTCGGATGTTGGTAGGGCTGTAATGAGGCGGTGGCCAGCTCCTGCGTCGAGGTGCCCCGATTTAGAGCTCCGGGGCACCCCGCCTAACTTAGCGATGATTTAGTGATCTATCACGTGGTTTATTTACTTATTTCAATTTAACAATTCTCTGCATTGCAGCTAAACCAACGCGTATATAAAATAATTAACCATGTTAATTTCAAAATCATAAACAATTTTTACAATTTTGATGATTGTTTGTACACTTGTTAAATTGTATACAACACGAATGTAATGGCGTGGTCAAAGGTCCTGTCAATTTGTATATAAGTCTATTGTATTTAAGTTATTCGAAAGCAGCCGACGGTTGAACAACTTGAGATATCGGAGCCCGGCGGGCCGGCCCCGGCGATCCCGCTCCAGCAAGGACAAAGCAAGTCTCTCGTCCACCATCTCGAAATAAAAACAGATATTAAAATGACAAAGAACTGCTAATTGTATCCATTTGAATTGACAACGAAATGTAATTTTATATAATTTATAAAATGAGGACGTTTAACGCGTCCGCAACGTCGTTTCAGATTCATCGCAAAAATAATTTATTCAGCGCATTTCAACATCGTCAACGATAATATTAATTCAGATTAGTGAAACCCTTTGTAAGTAAATACTAACTGTACAAGTTTAGTAAGAGAGAAATTGCCATGCCCCATTGCAGCGGAATTGAGCCGGCTCCCCTCCTCTCCCGGACACGACATCACAGTAGAGAGGCTATAAGAGCTATTGTGTCACATTTCTTGCTGTTTCTGAGCAGCCGGTGGCCCAGTGGAGAGTAGGAGGAATATAATATGCATTAACATATAAAATCTCCTGAGTATATCGTATTGTAAAGTACGCGCATAACACGTGGCGCGTGGCCCCACGGGGCATAATTCTGTTGTCAGTGGAACCGGCGACTATGAGAAGAAACGCGTAGAAATTCTGTTGCTCTATAACATTTAACAACAGTTTGATTTCTCAAGACACATTCGCGCCCATCTCTGAGGTCAGACGGTGCGAGGTACTTGCTGGGTCGTACCCTATATAGTGGACGTTACTATAATCGCTGTAGCTGAGCGACGTAAACTCACTTAGCCCCGAGCTGATCGACTTAGCGAGCAGCAGCCGCGGAGCTGATGACATTAGCAGCTGGCACCTGGAGACGTTGCGGGCACACGTAAATTGCTTTTGGATTATGAGGCTAATATCGACGGATCCGCTGAGGCGTATTTGGTTTGAACAATAACAACAAAAACCCCGCGCCTACGCGCCAGTCCCCTCAGCGGCTGGCAGCACTGGATGCCCCACGAAGCGATGACTGGAATGTTTTGCTGACGTTACCCTATGGTGATTCTTTTTGGGACCGAAAAGGGGTAACGGGCCCCCTCCCCACACTAGTGGGACGGCGCGCTCACGATACCATTTAAATTGCGATGGCGTTGATAAATATAAATGGGCTCGTTTATTGTTTGGCTTACCAGAGGAGGCCGGCCTCCTCGCCCCTCCCTCTGATGGGAGGGGTTCGATTCGCGCTCGAGAAACAACGTAAGCCGTGATCAGGATTTAATTTATTATTAGAGCTTTCTACAATCGCGATTATATTATCGCTATGGCAACCTAAGCTCTCAGCTTATACGAACCCGGGCTCATTTCCGTAAGCGGTGTGTGAGTTTGTCATTCTGTTAGTTATATGCTATATCTGTATTACTATGTGTATGTAAGGTTTTATCGCTCGACCGATACGAGCGGTGTACATGATATTGGTTCTAGGAGGAAAAATGCATCTATGCACCATCCAGCCCATCCAAGGGGGCCTGAACTATGTATATGCTCAGGACGTCAAGCGATAGCTACTACCGACTAAAAACTGTTATCCGTGAGCTGGCCCTATTGAAATTTTACTGAGTGTCATGGTGTTTGTTTGATTGTGTTCCTGGATGGACTGAGCTACTGCTATCGCGATCGCGACGTCGGCATTGTGCAATACCTGCTTCGGTCGACGGTAACGGTAGTCGGTTCTTAACATCAGATCGTCATATGCATGTAGTGTACAAAGTGAGCTTATGTCTGTATGCCATTTTGCTCTTTTTTGTTTATGAGGCGATATAGTAGATCGTTGTCTATGTGCTTCTTGAAGCTCATCGACGAAAATACGTACTCCGTGAGGCGTTGTACTTGTTGCGGGCACATGTGGCTGTCGCGAAACGCCAACTGCTCGTCCATGATTATCGCGTTTTTAGGCATGCGAGAATTATCGTTTCATAGATTTTACCTGGCATAGATTTTCATATGGCATTCACTATGGCTTCCTTCCGTATGGAAGGAAGCCATAGTGAATAGTCTGGGAAAGTGTATTGCACCAGAGGGGCGTTAAAGATGCACAGTTGGAGGTTTATAACAACGGACGGCAGCTGTTTTAGCGCCGTATTTGTAATTCCATCGGGTCCGGAGGCTCTCTTCGAGTAAAGGTTCTTTATTAGATTTTTCAAATTTTTATAAGATAATTGAAAACGGCTAAGTGAAATTGCGCCCGAAAGAGTTCGCCGTTATAATTTACTCAATAAAGCTAGTCTTTTTTAAATAAAGTGAATTACTAGTCGCCTTTTTTGACACGTTTCAGTACCTAATTTTAACACTCGCGTTGTTGCTAGACATGACAACAACAATGGCGTCGATTGTAGAATATAGAAAAAAAAAATGCCCAGATAGGTTCGAAGGTTCGTGATTAGGTTACTTCTTTATTTGCATTCAAAACACTAAACCTAATTTCATACTTGTATCGATCACTAGCATTACTTAAAATTGAGAGACTCAATGAGGCCAAACGTCCGCCACCATATTGAAGGACATCTCGCAATGATAATCCGGTTAATCACTAGCCCGCCACAAAACAAATCGGCTCTGTTTTTGAAAATCGCTAGCCGTCATGTTATACGGCGATTTGTACAATACTGCTACGACATATACATTATCAAACTGTCGTGTACCTGGTTTCCAACCTTCCAACCGTGGTATGAAGTATTGTACTATAATATCATCATCATCAGCCGGACGACCATACTATAATATAACAACAACACAGAACACATCTTCGCAGCAGCTCCCTAATGGTGTAGACAGAGAGAACGGACTGCCATACATCACGATCCTTACATGCCTGCCTTGCCTCCTCCACATTCACAACTCTCTTCATACAGACACGCCGGTTGCGACACCATCTGCGAATAGTACCCGATCAGTATTGGTCTGCTTATGTACCCATATCCTTCCGCATTCGCATTCTATTTCTGCTTTGTTAACCTTTCATCTGCCATTCTTTCTACATGCCGGAGCACGCCCTTTCTCATTTTTAAACCGAGACTTTCTTTCGTCTCTCTCTCACTTCGTTATTGCGATAATAGATTGTTGGAAAAATATAGCAAAATAATAGTCTATTTTACTGAAATATAACATATATTTCAGTAAAATAGACACACAATATTCAGCAACTAAACTGGTACTGATAGATATAGCACATTTATTTCATACGTATGGTAGACAAATATAGCAAATAGAAAAATCTGAATGGAAGTGCCCAGTCACGTGGACTTGGAAGATACGTCAAAACCAAAATTAAAAGATGCCGTACAAGACAATCATGCAATTAAAATTGCACTAAACCACTTGAAATTGATCCCTGCATTCACATACGCTCACGAAATATTTAATTTCACATGACACAACAAACATTATAAACCAGATTTCAAGATTCTTCAAATCCAGATGATTCGATATAAATCCAACCACAATATATTTGCTTAGCAGCCAGTGAGTGAGGTGGCCGGTCGTGGCGGCCCAGATCGACAGCGTGGCAGCATGCTACTACTCCTTACCAGTAGTTTGCCTGCTGACATTGCTTCTAAAAAGCAAAAGAGTGGATTGAAATATAACTAAGTTTTAAAAACTTGACATTAAACCGATCCGCCACAAAACTCGATCGTATAGGAATATCATAAATAATAGAATATTGGAAAAATTCTGGGAGCCGGTGCGTACAATGAGTTTTACTCAACTTTCACGTCTATAATTTCAGGAGAGAGTTCCAACTAAACAGTTACACGTCGAAATGTTACTGATTTATACTTTAGATTATTACAATTAGAATGTAACAATTACATTTATATCTAATTATTTGTATGCCAATTTTTCTAGCTTGTGTACTTCTACTTTTAAAAATTTAAATTTAAATTGGGTACTGGTAGGGAAAGTAACATTGTGCTTAAATTGAAAAGTTCAGTATATCTTCATACTAATTTAGTATTACTGAACAACTCTAAGCGCCTGCTGTGTCCCAAAATAAAACGCGTAAAATTCTCATAAGCAAAAGCAAAGTAGTTTTGTGTTATACCAGATTGTAATCTACATAACTGCGTACACTTGAGCCTATTTTCGAACATGCTAGCTACACTATTGCTTGTCGGTGCAACGCCGAGCCGCCGCGCGCCGTCGTGCCCGCAAGCCCCCACCCGCGCCTCACCTCGTACAAATTGAGTTCGGTACAATTTAATTCGCTGCTAACTTAAATTGCTCGCCGGCTCTGATACCGCGACTAACTTCATTGTGCTCTGCCACTACTATTTACTTACGTCTGGGAAAGGGATTTCATCATCATTGTCAGCGGATATCGTTCGCTTATCTGGGTGTGTGTGTGTGTGTGTGTGTGTGTGTGTGTGTGACAATTTTTTTTTTATTTATTTGACAGATTGTAATTCATACCTATGAAAACTAGCATCACATAGGAATCATCTAATGGGAGGAGGTGGTGCCATGCTGCTTAGGGAGAGGTAGTGCATTGCATAGTGCATGACACTACATCCTCCTGTGCAACGGAATTGGGCCGGCACGACCAGGGAAGGACCTCTCTCTCACATAATACCACCGTAAAGTGACATCGTCAATGTCACGTTTCGTGCGATATGTAGGTAGCCGGTGGCCCAAGGGGGGGTAGGAGGGCAACGCATCTGCATAGTATTTATATGGATATTCATGGGCGTCGGTATACGGTAATAAAAAAGACTCCGATTGCTCGTTTGTCCCCTATTCTATAAAACCCGCTAACTCTTTCCTTTCTTCTCTCTAAATGGCCCTCGAATGGTCTAGCGTGCCCCAAATAATGTTATAAATTTACATCGCATATGGCGTTTTGACAGTCGTGAATTGACTGCTAATACTAGAGGTCGCCTAACCTGCACTGTTTTTGGTCTTGTGGATGTTTATGGTAGTAGTCACGAAAATCAATCGTTTGCTTATGCTATGACAAAGGCTGCAGTGGCGCTATGACTAGGATTGTTTTAATAAATGCTCAGGTATTCGATATTCCGTTTTTGTCATCGAATGCACCGGCTGCTGCTGTCTACTCCCTTTTTTTTGAGGGGAAACCCTCACAGGACACCAGAAGATCCAAGGATCAGAGGCCGGTATTTCAGAGCGACATCAGACAAGTTGCAGCGTCTGGTTACAGGGTCAGGGAGGTGCTCGCGCAGTAACACTCACACGATGTCCGTTGTAGTACCGATGACATCGGACAAGTTGCAGCGTCTGGTTACAGGGTCAGGGAGGTGCTCGTGCAGTAACACTCACACGATGTCCGTTGTAGTGCCGATGACATCAGACAAGTTGCAGCGTCTGGTTACAGGGTCAGAGAGGTGCTCGCGCAGTAACACTCACACGATGTCCGTTGTAGTGCCGATGACATCAGACAAGTTGCAGCGTCTGGTTACAGGGTCAGGGAGGTGCTCGCGCAGTAACACTCACACGATGTCCGTTGTAGTGCCGGTGACTTTTTATACAAATGATCTCTTCATCAAAAATAATCTCAGTTAATCACCTATAAAGGAAGTAAGGAAGGAAGAGACAGAGGAAGAGAAAGAAATAAAGAAAGAATGAAAGATGTATTTCACTATCACTATAACTTAAGTTAACTCAGATTAGAAACTAGTTGTTATGCCAGTGTTACAGTAACAAACAGCAATCTCAGCGGTTGGCATAACTAGGCCGTTAAATATATATTGTAGATAAGCGTCTTCTAAAGAACGCCAAGTGCACCAGTCGCCTGCATCCCGCCTTCGTCCTTTTTTTGACGCGGGGAAACGCCAATTTGCGCGCCTTCACTGGCCCTGGGTGGGGTCCAGTGGTGTGTGGAGCTCGCGGTTCATTATATACTGCCGAATACCCACAGAAACCACTGCGAGTGCCACCAGTTCCGCCTTTAGTGAGGTGCCCTGGAACAGTAAATCATCAGGGTACCTCGACGTCAAGTCAGACCCCGAGGGGACCGACGCCACCTCCACAGATGGGGTTGTCCTGCACCACGGGACAATCCCACCGACTTTGGGACAGTGCAATGGAGTGAGGTTCAACCCTTGCCCCGTGCGCAAAAGCGCTGCCACTTTTCTGTTTTGTCCCCTCTTCTTATAAGAGGGGTATAAAGAGCGACATCTCTACCTTTAGCCCCCTCTTCTTATAGGAGGGGTACTAAGAGATGCTACCTGCTGGGTTCAATTGGCTTCGCCCAAGATGTCTCGGATCACCCCAGGCTACTGAGCTCCACCACCACGACAAGGCTTGAACCATGGTGGGTCTCGATTTCATCCTAAATCGGCTGCTACTAGCGGTATGAAGGTTAACTTCAAGTATAAAGGCTACTTTTTAATTAAAATTAATTCAAGTGAAATCTTAGCGTCGCTCGATAACTCAAAATATATCTAAGAAAATCGATTTACTTTAAATTAAGAGGACGCTCACGGCCCCCAGACATTGATATTGAAATCGCTAAAAGATATAATTCAATTATATTCATCAATTAATTTTATTGATATTGGAAACCTTCGCGAGGCAATTCACAATAAAACCTAACTTCCACTGAACGGCACTTAGCTACGAATTAACTTGAGATTGAACAGTTAAATACAACTTGTGCTAACTAACTGTTTACTGTTAACTGCTTCTTATTTAATGGTAAAATTTTTGTGCAATATACTACGTACTTCACATATAAGGACGCCTCAAATAAATAAATAAATATAAATATTAATTGATTATAATTAATAAATATCTTC